>CP137678.1:22387202-22626412 GCA_037976565.1 Mesocentrotus franciscanus
CATTACCTTATCAGTGGGCAAAATTAGCTCACAATAATGTAGTTACTTGATCCCTTCTGATAGTGCATTTTTTCCATTGTAATTGCTGATTTGCAGAAAATGCGTTCGAATAGAGCTGCGCTCAAATTTGTGAACATATCGTTGCGTTTAGATCTATTTATTTGTCCATTAAACATATAGTATTGTACTTGTTCTATTCTTATCGATGTTAGTTATTCTATAGCTTTACATAATTATGAGAGGTTTTTCACAATTATTGGTGACATCCTATATAATGAAATATTTATTATTAAACACGTATTCGACTTTTGCGCAATTTGTCAACTTATACAGTTGCATGTTATGAGACGTAGACGCGTCAACATCGCTGTTGTAATTTAGTGGGCACGTCACTACGAGCAAAGAACTATATACGGCACGATAACAACTGAGGGCCCTTTTATCACTTATCACTCCATCGTTGTTACGAATCGTACAATGCTATGTTCCTTTGTAATCTCCTGTTTGTCATGAGCGGCGGCATAAACCTCTCTCACTCTCTTTTTACTCGCTTCTCAGCGCCATTTTCCATCTTCATCTTTGGTACTGTTTTCCGTTTCGCTATTTGCTTTGTTCCGAAAGTATTCCTTTCGATCTTGAGATAACTATTATACCATAACCTCGATATGAAGAAGGAAAACACGGTATGAGCGCCTGATGATATCAAAAAAAAGAATATTACTGTACAATAATTATAAAAAGTAAAATTGTTGAGTGTAAATCATGATTTAAAAAAAAAGAAACTGAAGAGGAATCCACAGCGGGGGCGGTTGGTGTTGATCGGAGAGACAAATAAGCATAATAATAAATAACAATACGTCCAACTTTCTCTCTCTCTCTCTCTCTCGTTTTCTCAATGTCATTTTCTATCTTCATCTCATAGTGTTTTCTGTTCCGCGATTTTTGATGAGATCGCGTTTCGACTTACTCTAAATAAAATTAGATGATCATAATTATAACGTAGAACCAGATTTGACCCTATCTGAAATATTCATTCAAATATATAACAATCATTGAAAGATAAAGGAATAATACAAATGTGACTTAGTAAAATGTCACAGACGAAAAGATGACATGAGAAATGATTGTTTCTCTCTCTGTATGTCTTTCTCTATATCTAGCATAAATACTCTACCAAAACCGAAGAAATCTTGAAGAGGGAGACAAGAAAAAATAAGTATGAAAAGGACACAACAAATTACCCCCCAAAAAATAGGATTCTAAAGCGGAAAATGATAGGAAAACGTAATATTTTGTAAGTATTGGCAAATTTTGACAAAGTATATACAAACAAAAATGACACAGAAATATTTGAAAGTATTTTAGACCTATATAGAATATACGAAAAGAGTTATGTCTTAGACCCCTACAGCTAAGTTACGTAAGAGGAACAATGAACGTGGCCAAGGGTAAAGTTCGTTGTCATGGTTGTAAACTCCACAATAGAAGAACGGAACGGAAGTTACGTAAGAGGAACAATGAACGTGGCCAAGGGTAAAGTTCGTTGTCATGGTTGTAAACTCCAACGGAAGGAACGGGTTAACAAAGTTTTATTGACATGATAGGTTGAACGAGAACACAGATGGAGACGAAGACAAATAAATTAAATTCTCACGTTGTTTGCACTTCTTTCTTTATTGTTTCGTAACATATAATGAATTAACTATATTTTCAATATCATTTATTTTCTAATAAATAAAGACTACCAAGACTACGGCGATTAACTCGTTATAAGCCACACCCTTTAAAAAAAAACACTAGAACGCGATGCGGAAATAAAACACACTGAAGCACAATTCCAATTTCACGAAAATCCTGACGTATTCAGAGAGGGAGGGAGGAGATAGAGAGAGACAGACAGACAGACAGACAGAGACAGACAGAGATAGATAGATAAATAGATAGAGAGAGAGAGAGAGAGATGATTGTGATGAATTATGATTTTGTTCTAATCTCTGTCATTCATTTAGCTCTTTCCATTACTAACAAAACAAATCAAATATGCGTACAAAAATTCAATAAATATTTTATTGATACAGCAACCTCACATCAAAATAGGGTTCTAAGAGATGTATAGATAGAAAAAAATAAACAAAATTAAGCGGGAGGCAAAACTAAAACAAAATGAATATTTCAAATTATGAGAAACGAAGTCGAAAGCATTCAAAGTAAATATTATTTTTGTTTTCGAGAATAAAACAATGTTCATCTCAAAATTCATTTCCCAAATAGTCCTATATTTGATTTGCACATTTAAAAGAAAGGGCATTAAGTGTAGATCATGGCATAATGTTGGTCAGAATATAGTTACAAAATGTGTCGAAAACCCATGTAAAACGAAGGCTTAGGCCTATTATGTATGGCTCGGTTGATAATCGGCCGAGCTTTAGCAGACGACAATCATTGACAATGGGGAAATGAATGGAGGTATCGACCGATCTGCGCGTGCGGCGGTGCTTACGCAATTTGTGTTGTGAGTGTATTGAAAAGGAAAGACGTGAAGCTTCAGCAAAATAAGACGGCAATTTCCCTCAAATAACAGACCTTATTTTTCGTATTGATGAACAAAACTTATATTTTTGAAAGAGTCTGATCTTTAATTTTTACATTTACTAAAAATCACGAAAATGACTGAATGAGGCGCAATGAGCAATGACCGCCAAATTTTCAATTACTGGCGATGTAACCGAAGCGCACCGTCTCTTTATTTTGTTAGTCGACGTTGCTCACTACGTATTAAATCCCTAACAAGGACTTTAGATTGTACGACGAGAACGTGGACTGCCACGGTGACATTCTTTCAAGGTAATGTGACGTCCTTTTAAGGCACTGCCGAGCACAGGCCAGTGCCTTGAAAGAATGGCACACGTTGCCACTACGTTGACGGCAAATCTAAAAGTCCCTAACGGGACTTTTAGATTGTACACGACGAGAACGTGGACTGCCACGGTGACATTCTTTCAAGGTAATGTGACGTCCTTTAAGGCACTGCCGAGCACGGGCCAGTGCCTTGAAAGAATGGCACACGTGGCAGTCCACGTTCGTCGTAAATCTAAAAGTCCTATTCGCCGTGCGTGGCTCGCTCTCAAAGGGTTATGCTATTTTTTCACTTTCTCTTATAATGTTGTCCACCTTCTTTTAGCTAACCCTTTGTGCTAAAGTGTATAATGCCCGATGTATATTATTTCTGTCAATAACATATAATGAACGTATCATTTTATTTTGATGCAACAGAGATTTACATTCAAAATCAAAACTTTTACTCTCTATTATTTGTGTACAGTAACATTATTTTCGAAACATTCTTCTCATTTCGACATTATCAGCCGCTCGTTCTCTATTTTCGTCCCCTATAATAAATATAAGGTATAATGGGTACATCATCAGGGATATGTTATAATAATTTATCTTCTTCATATCATTTTGATGCAACAGAGATTTACATTCAAAGTTTTACTGTTTATAATTATTGTACAGTAATATTCTTCTCATTTGAAATCATTAGGCGCTTGCTCTGTGTTTTCCTCCTCCATATCGAGGTTATGGTATAATAATTTATCTCAAGATCGAAAGAAATACTTTCGGAATAAAAGCAAATAATGGAATGGAAAACAGTACCAAAGATGAAGATGGAAAATGGCGCTGAGAAAGCGAGTAAGAAAGAGAGTGAGAGAGAGAGAGAAAGAGACATACAGAGAGAGAAAAAAGTGGAAACGAGATCTCATTAAAAATCGCGGAACAGATAAGAGATGAAAATTGAAAACGACATTGAGAAAACGAGAGAGAAAGTTGGGCGTATTGTCATTTATTATTATGCTATTTGTCTCTCGATCAACCCCCACCCGTTCTGGTTTCCTCTTTAGTTTTCATTTATCATGGTTTACGTTCAGAGAGAGAATACAATTTTTGTTAATGACAGAATTAACTTTCGGAATAAAAGCAAATAACGGAATGGAAAACACAACCAAAGATGAAGATGGAAAATGGCGCTGAGAAAGCGAGTAAGAAAGAGAGAGAGAGAGAAAGAGACATACAGAGAGAGAAAAACGTGGAAACGAGATCTCATTAAAAATCGCGGAACAGAAAACACTATAAGAGATGAAGATTGAAAACGACATTGAGAAAACGAGAGAGAGAAAGTTGGGCGTATTGTCATTTATTATTATGCTATTTGTCTCTCCGATCGACCCCACCCGTTTTGGTTTCCTCTTTAGTTTTCATTTATCATGATTTACGTTCAGAAAGAGTATACAATTTTTGTTAATGACAGAATTAACGTAACTTGATCAAAATCGGTTCAGAAACAGCTGAAATATCAACAAAAAAACATCCGTTCAGATTTTCGTCGATTCATATCTATATACTAACTTGGGGGAGGGTATGGAAGAGTGTTAAAAAAGTCACTTTAGAAATATGGTTATTATTACCATTAGTATTTTTATTATGCATTTTAGAAAGATTTTCATTTACTGATCATGACGCACCGTGAGTTCATTGATTACCAAAAAAAAAAGGTCAAACTTTCCCGTCTGACTATTGCAAAGAACGGCATGAGAAGCAAAGACACGACGCAAAAGAATACATCGAGTTTTATTTTAATACAATATGGTTTTTTACTAGAACCAAGTCAAGGGAGGAGAACAAAAACAGGATTTGACTGACAAAATATAAATTGTTCCAAGCTCAGGCTGTGGCGATGTGCAACGCGTAGCGTGAATAATGGCGAGAGAGAATGATAATTACTTTGTCCATTACGACGCTAGAATAATATCGCGACGTGGGAATTATACAAATATGCTGATAATCATTCAAATTACAAACATACACAAGCGTCCCAAACAGTAATCAATTTGCCGACTATAACCGCATACATTCACATCATTCGTCTTTTATTTTTTGTTGTTGGTGACAATCAAGCTCGCAATTAAACAACCATTCATCGCACATAGTCATCTTTATTTCACATTTCATACAGTCGTCACAAATATTAAAAGGAGGCGTATTAAACCAAAAAAAAAAAAATCATAATTTATTCTGATCAAGATGAACGAGTGTGTTGATTGCCCCCAAAACAAAAACGCTCCCACCAGACAAGTTCAGGCTGTGCTGTAGCAATGTACATCGCAAAGCTTCCACAATGATTGAAAGATAATACCCCGCCCGTTACGACGCAAAACGGCGCGGGAAGAATAGATCGCGACGCGAGAAGAATACATCAAGTTTTTACAAACAATGGGATGTTTATCAGAACGAGAACAGGAGGAGGGGAGGATTTGACTGACAAATACGCTCTGTATAGCAAGTTTAAGCTGTACCGCGGCGTTGTGCATCGCGCATCACGAGCGAGAACAATGACGGGAGAGATAATCTTCCATCGCCTGGTAGGGCGCGAAAGGGCGCAAGAAGAATAGAGCGGGTTTATACCAACAATAGACAGTTTCTTTTCATATGCAAGAATCAGGTGAGGGTGGCGATCGCGCCCTTTCGCGCCCCTTTGCGCCTGAATGCGTCTCTTGAGAACCGACCGTTCTATTCATCGCGCCCCGACGCGTCCGGGCACAGTCGCAACTTTGGAAGGCTCCCCTAAGCTTGTGAGGGTCGAAAACCTCAGCCTATTCACGCAAATATATACATTTATCTCTTGATTTCTTGATTACTTGATTACTTTTTAGGCTGGAGCAGCACAGTTTGGGACGGATGAGTCTGAGTTTCAGCGTATCATTGGTGGACGTAGTCGGGATCATCTCCGTCAGGTCTTCGCTGCTTACGGATCGGTAAGAATCACTTTATTCCGTGTTTCTTTTTAAAAGGTCATCTGTAAGCCTACACGCTTTTTCTTTTCGCCAAAAATTTCAATCTTGCGTACTTTACTATATTTCATTTCTTAAATCTGAAAGTTTTCTTGACTTTTTTTCGATTATCTAGCCAGGAATGTTTTGTTTAGCCTTGCGCGTTCTGAAATATACCATACAAAAAAAACTTTAAACCCAAACCTTTTTTATCGAAAATAATATCGCTAGTGATATTCGTTTGTCTCGCAATGTGGTCAATAAGGGATCTAAAAGATCACGACGTTTAGTGCGCCGCTGCAACACGTCGTCAGGTGATAAAAACTAATGTAAGCAAGCGTGTTTTATACTCTACGGGAGGACCGGCGCGGCGGTCAATAATTAGATCGATAATTGGAACAATAACGCACAAGCCCTATTGGCCGACGCACACGGTGCTCCACCAATCAGCAGGCCGCTGGTTCGGCCGCTGGTTCGGCCGCTGGTTCGGCTAATGCTTTTAGATCCCTTATTGACCACATTGTGCGACAAACGAATATCACTAGCGATATTATTTTCGATACTACATCCGCAATGAGTAATATATTTAGCATTATCAAACCTTTTTTATTTCTAAGTTTGATCACGAAGATTTATCGTTAATAATCTATTTCATTATGGATGAGTGTTAGTCTAATGTTAGATTCAATATTTCATCGTAGGATATAATAGACAGTATATCGTCGGAGGAAGAATGTTTGTATCCATTTTTAATTGCCTTGCCTATTCTAACAGCTTTGAACTAAATTCTGTTCCAAAAATACACCTTCATTTGTATCGTTTTCTAATTGAATTTGCATATTGTATATAATTCTTCTCTTTCAGTTGACGAGTAAATCGATCGAAGATGCAATCAAGAGCGAGATGTCTGGTAACGTGAAGACGGGATACCTCAATCTAGGTAAGAAACAGCGTCTGTTCAGGGCCTATAGGGCGTTAAATATGTCGTAAATAAATACATAGGCTCATCCGGGACTAATAGTGGGTCGTATAGGAGGGAGGGGACAGCCGCGGTAGTGTTAAATAGGAAGAAGAATGCAGTTTTAGAACATTTCATAAGAAAATAGCTACCACCCCTCTTTCCCTCCTTCTGCCTCTGCCACTCTCCCCTCGTCGCTCTATTTATTTCTATAATTACCTCTCCCCCTCTCTCTTCTCTCTCTCTCCTCTCTCTCTCTCTCTCTCTCTTTTCTCATTCTGCCCTACACACACCCTGTCCCCCTTTCTTATCATCCGTATCGTCAATGATAATAATTATAATAATAATAATAATGATAATAATGTTGATGATAATAATGTTGATGATAATGATGATAATAATAATGATAATAATGTTGATGATAATAATAATGATACATTTGTAAAGGGCCTTTACATAAGATACCAAGCGCATAAATAAGAAATATAAACAAACAAAGAAAGAGAACATCATTCGAACCTGACATTAATTTTAAACAAAGAGCAATGATAAAACAAAAGATGTGTTCTCAGGCACTTCTTGAAAGCTGTGAGAGTGTGGCAATTCTTTAGTACAGGGGTTGAGGAGTTCCAAGTTTTCGGGGCAATAACTGGAACATTATAATGTAACATTATTTCTGTCATTTTGTATTATACCCTTGCAAAAATATAGTGTCAGGGGTTAAAATTAAATTAAATTTGAAATTGAACGACCCGTTTCTCACATCTTTCCAACCTAGTCCGATTCATCAACGACCCCATTGAGTACTACGTGCACAAACTGCACAAGGCAATGAAGGGCGCCGGTACCGACGAGGCAGTCCTCGTAAGGGTCTTTGTCATGCGCTGCGAGGTAAGAATTCATAAATCTACTAAAATTACTAGAACATTTCAAAATTCTGATTGATTGATTGATTCATTTGTTGCTTTTATTTTCATGAGTGACATCTATAAGGGCTTAGCAGCTTGACAAGGTGACAGGATCTCGGCTTATTATTGTGTGACGCTTGATTGATATGGCATATATACCGTGGATGGAGGAAGATAAAATACTTAGCTAAATTTAAAATATATACTGTGCTTTTTGTTTCATTTCCTTCCAATGTCATTCTGCATTTCAGCTCGATCTGGGAGACATCGCCCACAGCTACCGTGCCCATCATGGCAAGAGCTTGGCTGATGCCATCAAGAGTGAAGTAAGCGGAGACTTCAGGCGGGCGCTTGATGCACTTCTCTCTTAGATTCCAGTGGGTAATCGTTCTGGACTAAAATAATTCGTGGCAGATTTTGATGAGTTTCGCACATCTCAAATCTCTTATACCTGAGGATATAACCAAGAAAAGAAAATTGTCAATAACTCAAGCATCTGCCAGTGGCAGATATGGAGGGGGTTTATACTGCTTTCCCCGTCCCCCATAAAAGTGAAACTGGCTTACATGAAATGCACACAACAAAATGTCGTCCTCAATGTCTTGATGTGTCACTCATGATTAAATTTGATAACCTCAAAACACCTGAAAATGTGATAACCTGTTTGCATTTGCAGATATTTTTCAGAAACTGTCCCCCTTTTATTAACCCAAACTGGCTGACACGAAATGCCCCCACCCCCCACACACAAACAAAAAAACTCAAAATTTTGACCCAAAGGGCACCTGCAAATTGTGATAAACATTTTTGTTTTTAGATTAACATACATTTTTAGAATTCTCCCCACCCCCCTCCCCCCTAAAAAAAAAGAAAAAGAAAGAAAGAAAAAACATTACAAAATCCTGGCTTTACCCCAAACAAAACACAGCAGCGCCCTCAATTAAGAACTGGTTGTAGCTTTTAAAAGAGAGAGAGAGAGAGAGAGAGAGAGATTTGCCAATAGGTGTGAAGCAAAATATTATATTTTTTGGGTGTCGGTACACATATAAGTTAAGTAAATGGAATTGCTAGCAATGTTACGACTAATGTAACAAGGAAATATATAAGAATGTTAAGAAATTATTAACGAAAGAAATCAGAGATGATTTCTGATAAGAATAGATTATATTTTAGAAGGAAAATAAATGGGCCATGATGTATGGCAAGGTGTTCGTTGTATTAATTATTTTCGTCCGACAAATATATTTTCTGTAATTAAATGAAAATAGTCACAAGTGCCGTCATGAAAGAGAAACAAGGAATAGTCTTTCATATTTTGAGAAATGATTTATCAAAAATCTGATATATATCTGTAAAGCAATATCATACTTAGAGGCTCAAGTTAGTTTTTATACGAATGTATTTCTCGCTCGCTTCATGTCCAAATATGATCATGTGGAGGATAAATTGGATATTGTGTATGTTTTAAAATTAAAGTAATAATTTATCATAATTCTTTATAGTGGTGGTGGTTTTGGCTTACTTTTCTGATGAAAAATATTCACTGTTAGTATATTTTACTTTTGCACCCTGCCTTAAAACCGGGAACGATTTCAACCCTCTTTTCGTGTTTTCGTTTCCTAGAAAAGTAAAGCAATTTCTCTAACTTACTAATATTTTTATGAATGCTATTCAGGAGGTCATATTTAGAAATGTTTATTTTGTCGGAATATTTTGAAATAACAATTGTCATAAACATGACAAAGTTGATTATAATATTTAGAGGCTGAAAACATTAAAGGATAATTTATATTGATGAATAAATGGGAAAATAATGTCTTTATTGTCGTGTGTCTTTGTACGCTGGTTTCGGCATAGAGCTTTTGCCATATCAACAGCTTAAACAGTACGGAATTAGAGAGAGAGAGAGACAGAGAGACAGAGTGGAAGACAGAGAGACAGAGAGAGCGGAAGACAAAGAGGGTGGGGAAAGAAAGAGAAATATCAAGAGAGAGAGAGAAAGAGAGAGAGAAAGAGGGGGAGAGAGAGAGAGAGGAAGACAGAGAGACAGACAGAGAGAGAGAGAGAGTGGGAAGAAAGAGAGGAAGAGAGAGAGGGAGGGAGGGGAAGAGGAACAGATGTCAAGAGAAAGAAAGAAGAGATATAATGGAAGAGAGAGAAGAAGACACAGAGAGAGAGAGAGGGGGTGGGAGGGGGGACAGAGGAACAGATGTAAAGAGAAAGAAAGAAGAGATATAATGGAAAAGAGAGAGAGAGAGAGGGGGATCTGAAAAGTGGAAGTTTATTTCTTTCTTTCACAACATTTTTACATATAATAATATAACAAAAACAGCATAAGAAAAAAACAATTTAAGTGCAATTTTAAGTCGATATATAATCCAAATGAAAGAAAGTGGAGACCTTAGAAAAGCTGGGCTTGTAAGAGCAAGGTCCCCATATAACATAAACCATCAATGTTTCACTTTTTAAAATGTTTCAAAGTTATCAAAACTACACATGATTAAGTATGGGGGAAATATTTACAAAAGGGATAGCTTGAAATTGGAGAAGGAGTGGATGAAAATATATACAAAAGGATCGAGAGGAAAAAAGCAAACTGAAACAAGAGAAAAACAACAAAACAGAGAAAAACAGAGAAAGAAGAAAGTTATATGTATATAGGGGAAAATGGTATTTGGTGTAAAGAAAAAGAAAATAGAAGAGAGGAGGGGAGAGAATGTGAAATGCTGACATTTATATTGAATAATCAAACATAACAAAAACAAAAAGATAATGCACGTTATCAATAACAATTAATTACACTTATTCTAGTCAATGAATTTGAGAGAACAAACGTACCTTGCAACCGTACTTATGTCCATGGCCAAATACTCGAAACGGCCACGAGAAAATGAAAATGAAATAGCCTGCAGAGGGCTGGCTGAGTTTCCGAGGGAAATTTAGTACCCCATTTCTCTCTCTCTCTCTCTCTCTCTCTCTCTCTCTCTGTTTATCCCCCTTCCCTCTCCCTCCTCGATCCGAGAGAGAGAGATTCTCGCTAAGACGAGCGGGACTCTAGAAATTATGTTCCTTGGAAAAATGTCGAGAAAATCCCCCTCCCCTTTCCCTTCCCCCTCCCCTTTCCCTCCCTCCCCTTCCCCCTCCACCTTCACCTTCCCCTCCAGAGCCCATTTCAAATAATTCACAAGGTTCCGCCCTTTATTAACCTCCTGAAACCAATACAAAAACGGCATGTTCCATACAAATCATAAGAATTGTTAAATGAATAGTCTAAGGCCCCACGCCGATTGCTATACCGGAAGTCTAGAAACAATTAATGTTGCAGTTAACTGCTCTGTACCACCAAGTTCCTGAAGAAAAAAAAAGGAGAAATATTACATCCCTATCATTTTGAAAATTATTCATGTATAAATTTCACTTCTGGTCAACTATCATACTACTACTACTAATAATAGCCATTTCTATATAGCGCCGTCTATCTAGAAATTCTATTCCGAGGCGCATTTATTATTACCCCGGCTTTAGCCTAGCTGCCATTACAGCGCTCCAGCATTTCAAGGAATTAATTCCGGCCAGGTACCCATTTACCTCACCTGTGACTTCCCAATGATTTAATATTCTTACCAGGTCTCAAATTTACCCCGTTATGACTAATAAGTTTGTTTATCCAGCCCCTCACCCGACCCTACCCCTACCGACCCCACCCCCATCACCCCATGACGCAGGTCTATGCCGTGCGTGTGTAAATAAAGGCACGGCGCACCGCACGAAGCTCTCTTCCGGAACAGTACAACATCTACAACAGCCTCAGTCTTCTCCATCGCTGGGTATCTGCAGGACGCAACGGCTGAGATTTCCTCTGCTTTTCTTCTTTCTCTTCTCGTGAATCATTCAGTCAACTTCCAAAATGAATAACAGAGTGAGTACCGTAACATTTTCAACATTTAAATCCTGACAAGATAATGTTAAGCTCTGAGCTGCATCTCTTAATTGTTCCGTAGAAGACTCTTTACGTTTCCATACCTTGTAATATCCCATTTTGTTCTCTTAAAGGGTAACTAAATTAAAAATTAATGTTGACTTTTTGGTGTACATTTATGTCATATATTTTATATTAGTTGTTTGTATTACTGTTGTTCTACCTGCTAAGCTCCACCCCTCAAAAAACCCTCCAAAAGCAAATGACTTTTGTGTCGACATTATCATGCCAGTCATTCATCAGTCAGCTAGATGAACAAAAGACATTGGTACGTCCCTTCCTATCAACTGACCTCCAGTTCACAATAGCATTGCATGTTTTCACATAATAGCTCATTGAAACTCTTCTTTTCATGGTGTTGCTTGGGGATTTCTGACGTAGCAACTGCTTAAAATGCAATTGAATTTTGTGAGTGGGCATTGTATAAAAAAAAACATGCAATGCTAAATTCTCGAGGTTGTTTTTTTTAATTATTTTTTTATTACTTTACTTCATGTAGCTTACATGTCCTGTAGTCGACGATTCTCGTCTTTTGCTCTGTTAAAAAATCAGCATGCTATTTGGCAATTCCGCTGCTGCAGACTTGTTATTCTTCCAAATTTATGTTTCAGAGAAATATGAACATTAACAAAAGATAATCATTTTGACTTTTCTTGCTAAAGTTTGGTGGTAAACATGAAGAAGCATTATTCTTGCATGGCTAAGTAAGTCCTTGCCCACAAAATGTATATTAGGTAGGCTGTTTGAAAGGTTTTATATTTTAGAAGCGATCATTTGCATGCCATTTTACCCGCGACTGAGTGACAACAGATTATTAATATGGATTTGATTCCCACTACCAACAATGAACATTCATTTTCCTTAAATAATGCAATCAATGATAATACTGAGCACCATATGCATGGCAAGGCAAGGCAAGTACAAATCAATACTAGAAGCCTACTGCTACTGGGAACATACATCATTATAATGTAAGTTCGTTGTACATAGCCTACAAACGTGTAATAGCTAACCGGGTACGTTCAAAAGAGCTGCTTATTTTGTGGTGATTAATTGTACAGTTCTACTGGATTTATTAAGACATAATCTTTCCACCGTTACGTAATACAAAACTAGGGTATTAATGATTAGTAACCTCCAGTATGTTTGCTTGAATGCTGGTTGATTTTTGTCTTAATTAGCTGTGAGGACAAAGTTCAAGTAGTAATGTATATAAAGCGGAGGTCCTCTTAAAAATTATGCCGAAACCTCATCGCCAGATCATAATGGATATGTTGTTGATTAACGCACAAATGAAGAAAAAAGGAATGGCAAGTGTTTAGATTGCAGAGACTTAATTGATGACAAAGAAAGGATATATTGCTTATGATAATATTATTATATGGATGAATGAAATTTAGAACAAATCCTATTTAGGTACATTGTTGGTTAAGTCTATCATATATGTACAGTGCGAAGATAGAAGATAAATAAACGATAAAGAGATTTCTTTTATTTTTCTTCTCCTTTTTTTCGTTTCTTTTTTTCTTCCTTTTTCCTTTTTTCTTCTTTCTTTTCCTTTTAACAACGGCTATACAGTGCATGCGTATAAAAAAAAGTTTACCCAGATTTGGTAGCTTCTAATTAAAAAGTTATAACCTGGGTGACCTTTAATCATTAGTTATGGTAAAGAAGAACCCTATCTAATGATATAATTTTCATAATTGTGCTGCCAAGGATGACTAAACAGCAGGCTTTTCAAAAATTATTTTCAAAATCCTCTTGTACCAAGTTTGGGCTGAAGCAACGAATGTGGGTCAAAAGCCATTACGTGTGTGTTATCTCATTACAAGAAAATTGCTCATTTATTTACAATGACTATTAGGCAGCTGAAACAAAAGTGTTACCATCAACTCAAACTCAATGGAATGCTTGTTACAAGCAACATTTATGATATTCTTTTCGTCATGATGATTACAATCTTGACTTCATTCGCATTCCTTGTTTAAGGTTACCTTCTTATTCAGTGATACAAATTGAATACATTTTATTTGGGATGTTATCTTTTTTCATGAAAGTCTGATGTCAATTTCTTTAATATCAATCATCATATGTGTTTTTTCTTGCATTTGGGTTTAGTAACCTTTGAGTTTTCATTCGCTATTATAGATAAACACCTTGGGCTTCTTACGCATGTGAAATAGCGCAGTGGGGAAGTAAGAAGAGAGAACTTAGATACCATGAGACAAGAAGTTAGTAGGCTGTCTAAAATAATTAAAGGTTATCCTGTGGATTGAAGCAAGGTTCTGTGAAAGCCTAGATACATTGCACCATTATACACAATGAAGCACTGAAGCAAGAGGTATACTTTAACATTTTAAAAGGATTTAAGACCAAAGAAGCACATGCATATGGCCTGACCCACATTGGTTCTTTATTAAAGCCCAAACTTGGATCAAGGCGATTTTGACAACACTTTTTAAAGACCCTGGTGCCTATTCACCCGTGGCCGAAATATTATGAATAGGGTATCATTGGACAGAAAATAAGTTTCATGAAATCAATTTTAAAGTCATATTGATTATGAATTTTTAATTAGGAGCTACCAAAATCGGGTACATTCTTTTGTATACGCACTGTAAGGGCACTGTGAACATGACGGACGAAGAAAGAGGACAAAATATACGGTTCCTATTCTACCCTCAACAATTGCTGTGGTGGACAAAGGAACATCCCTTCACTGCCATTATGTAAAATGTGTAGAACAGGTGTCACATGCATATTCACCTGTTCTACTTATTTTACATAATAGCAGTGAACATGTACCTATGTCATGGTAATTCATTCTGAGAATAAAAGAAGAGATATATTCGACCGGGATAAACGGAAAGAGGAACCTCTAGAATTATTATTCGTCTGGGACTTTTGAAGAATTGTCAAGAATCCAAAACAGATTCATCAACACAAAATGTTAACAATTGCGTCAAACTTTGCCCTGCGCATGGTTTTTAAGTATTGTCAAGTATTCAAAAGAAATTTAACAACACAAAATGTTAACGATTGCGTTAAACCTTGCCCTGCTCATGGTTTTGGGGAAATTCGGAGTGGGAAAGAAACGCGTTCACACACACATACATACGCAACCCTCCCGTTGTCTACATAGGGGCACTTGCGAGAAGACGGAGAGAGGATTCATTGATTTCCAGTAGCAGATATATTATGAATAGGGTATCAGTGGACATAAAATAAGTTACTCTTCATCATGACATCAATTCCAAAATCATATTGGTTATGACTTTTCAATTAAAAGCTACCAAAGTTGGGTACACTTTTTGTATACGCACTGTATAGTAAAACAATTAAACATGTTCTCATCTCTACAAATTGGTTCGATAGCCCCCGAAATAAGAGTAACATATTACCCAATAATGTCACCTTTTATCAATGTAACCCATGCGAATGTAACACTGAAGAAAACCCACGATGACCCCCTTCTGTTTCTGACAGGTGTAAATATCTGCAGCTTCCTTTATATTTTGGCAATTCTACATGTACATGTACAGTTATCAATGGAATTATTCATACCCCTTGTGAATTTTGATGTGTTTTTTTTCATAATTCAAGAATGATAGGTGGACTGGTTGAATTACGGCCTTTGTTGGATACATTTAGATGTAACCTTTAATATGCCACATTCTCAAGAAACATATATCGGGACACATCAATTGTTCACATAGCACTTGAAAAAATTAAAAAAAACTGGGTAAGGGTACGAATAATTTAGTTGTTAACTGTGCTTGATTTGTGATAATCTAATCTTTGTTTTAATATTTCAGCCTACTGTGACGGAATTCGAGGAATTCGACAAGGATACTGATGTCCAGGTCCTCAGGAAAGCCATGAAAGGACTCGGTAAGAACTTTTAGATACTACACAAGGCCACTTTAGAATTTTGCAAACAGGGGGAGAGGGTCAATCTACCCCCCTTTAACAAAAAAATAAATAAATAAATACTGTATTTAGAAAAAAATACAAGCAAAGTTCACCAGATTTTTTTAAAGTGCTGACTTTAAACCTCAAATTACCATCAGGGCATGCAAGCAAGGGGGAAAAAGGGTTAATAGGTAAACAAACAAAAACATAATATAATGATAAAAAATAATAATACCAAATAACGGGTTTCACTACACAAAAAAGGAAAACTGTCACTAGTCGAAAAGCGGGGTCCTGATCCCCGTGACATCTCCCGCACCCCACCTATCTGCCCCCTGTATTAATATTAAGTTCCAGAATAAGATGAGGGTCGTCTCACATTAAAAAAAAAAATGCTGTCCACATTAAAAAAAAATTTCCATTTCGGTAATTGCTGCACGAATTTAAAATTATTATGCAAAATGCGTTGCATTAAACGTCTATCCGGTTGAAAATTTCAACACTTCGTCACCGTGAAATACAAGTTTGCTAATCCGATAAAATGTCAGAGTGTCTCCTATGGGAACAAGGACTGGAATAATTTCTATAGAAACTGAAGAGAACCATCGCTTTTGTCAGGTTGTTGACTTCATATTCGCACGAAAGTGCGACCCCATAAATTCGTATGACTCAGGCAGTTCTTAAATCTAAACCTGAACAGTCGGAACATGTTGAACTCTTGGATTTATAGAGGTTAACAAGATTAAGTGATATTTCGAACCCTAATTCGCTGATGACAGCCGAGGTGTCAAAACCACAGTTACACGATTTTGTGCGGCCCCTCGACACTCGTCATACAATGTCATATTACCCCAGTTTTATAGCCTAGCCGTCAATATGCTGCACTTAATCATAACAGGTACCCATTTATACACCTGGGTGAGGAAAGGCAAATGTATATTGATGTCTTTTTGATGTGAGTGTTTGGTTTGAATTCGAACTACTAGCCTCTTAATTGAAATTAAAGTGAGTTACCCACTGTACCTCGACTCTCCTTTTTTCCAATACTGGGCGTAGAGGCAGAGTAAAACCGACCGACCGGGCAGTGGAGGGGGGCTGCTCAGCCTCCTTTTTTAAGCCACGGGCATTTTCTTTCTTTCATAATTCAATGTCTTCAGAATGAATACCTTTAATTTGGAGTTACCACAAGTGTCCAAATGGTTTTAGTGCAATAAGTTATCTCTTAATTTAAACAAAACTCATTGTGTATACACTTCAACCACCCCATTGCACACCGAGCTACAGATATGACAATTAATTTATGGATTGATAACTTGCCCTAAGAACAAAAGCGTAAATCTAGATTTCTCGGAGTAATTATTGAAGAATATCTTACATAGAATGACCATTTAAATTATATTAAAACATCTCAGAACTCTCACGTGAACCCCAAATTGCTAATTGCGCGTAAATCTATCCGACACCATAGCCCTGACCTATGGAATAGTCTCGCAACTATTGTTAAATCATGTACAACGATATATTCTTTCAAGGCTGCCATGAAGCGTAAATTATTATGAGCACACAAGTCATAATTTATTAAGCGCTCCCAACACATAATTTATGCATGTGTGACTATAGTGCACAAGCCCTCGTAGCACTCGTACACACACATGCATAAATTATTATCAGCATACAAGTCGCTCCAGACGCAAGCACTCGTACACACACATGCAAGTACATAAATAAGAACATGAATAAAATGTTTCACAAAAACATACACTTACATATTATACCCATTTACACTTAATGTATTTCACTCTATACATGAATAAAAATTGATTTCCTTCATTATGTGGCTGTTATAATTCATTTATTTATGGTTATGTATGTTATAAGTTTGGTCGCCCATATAAGTTCCTTTCCAAAGGCCGCCATCACGTTCAAGCTCTAGCTTAAGATGGTGGTCTCCTGCACTTTTCAATCTTGAAATGATTTGTCAACTACGTGTGCTTTTTTAAAGGAATAATTATTTAATTGATTCATATTATATGATTATATATGTATTTTAACTTTTGTTAATAATATATATATGTACCTAGTTTGTATATTACTCACTATTATGTTGGAAAATGCAGAAATAAGATCAAACAAACAAACAAAATAGATATGGTTTTCAAAAATGTGTATAGTTGTGTGCAGGTTAATGTACACCTTGGTTTGATTTGTCTTATTTTGATTTCTTCTTTTTTCGTTGATGTTTTAGATTGAAAATAAATCGACATAGGGAAGATTATAAGATTTGTAAGAGAATGTAGTGGCTTCAGCCAGCACTCCCCTACCCCATCTTATACTTCGATACTTGAACAGATGAAAACCAAACTAGATATTGTTATCAAAACTGGCAATCATCATCACGCGCACCTTGCATGTTTTGTCTTCTTCTTCTTTCATTATTATTTTCTTCTTGTTGAGATATATGAAAAGTGATTGGATGAGTTCATGTTGTGATATGAATCTTGCACGTCTCATCCACACCTTGCATAAATCTAGTTGATTTGTACAGGGCTGATGAATCACCGACTGTACATCCTTAGTATACATGACTCATAGATTTAATCTCGAAGACAAATCTCGGTCGTGGATAAACCGAGATGGTTTGACTCGACTCATGGAGCGAACTGCAGAGTGAAATCGATTGTTTTTCTTGTGTGTGGGTGTGTGGGAGGGGGTAGAATAGAAACAAATGTTTTGCGTCTGTTTGTCTGTTAATGCATTTGTTTGCATCTTATTTATTTGTTCGTTTTCGTGTGTTTTTCCATCTTTCCTTCTGTGTTCTTTCTTTTTTGCCTTCCTCCTTCATTCTTTTCTTTTCTTTCCTTTTTTTAAATATTTTGTATTTGTTTGTTTTTGTGGGGGTTGATTATCTACATTCATTTTTTCTCCATTATGAGACTTTATAGATTCTAGACAATCAAATAAGTTTTTGATCAGAAAACACAATTTGTCTGATAATAGTAGCCTCATATAGAAGGTTCCCTATACTTTACTTGATACGGTTCTAGTTAATCGAAATATTGCATGAAGTCGATACTCTGTTTATGGCAAGAACTTGTCATTTAATTACCAAATAAAAAAATGGTTTGTTTAAATATGTCGCCATGTTTTCTATCACATTATAATTCCTTTAAAAAAAAAAAATCAATATTGAATGATCGGGAGTATGATAAGAACTGTGTTAATAATCCTAACGGTCTGACATAAAATTGTATTTCCGCCTTCAAAGCTAAGATTCATATTAATATATTATTTTTTATGAGAGTAATGACATCGTGTGGATCTCAAACTAACAATTTATTCAAATAATGCATTTTATTGACAATGCCGTGATAAGACATACAATCTTTGATGGGATATTAAATTTAATTATTTTTGAAGCAGAGATTTTCATTTCTATTATTATCTTTTAGGAATGCGATATGGTATAATCGTATCACGTCTGAGTAACGTGACATCCTCCACCAAAAACAAACAAACAAATAAAGATTTGTTACATCAAAACAAAAATCAAACTATAAAAAAAAGAGGAGGGATGGAGGGGATATTGAATACCATAGATTTATTTTTTCTTTTAATAAAAGGAAACAACGAATATGAAGAAGGATATATCCAGAGATAAACTGTATATGTGTTTTTTCTTCTTTTCATAACAAATCAACGTTCTTTGTCGTATCTTGTTTAAGTGTGACCATAAATTTGCCAAACATAAACTCACTCCAGCGCGGCACGCATTCCTCAATCTTCGTTCCCTTTAACACCGTTCAATGAAAATGTTTGGATACCGGTCTTGTGCTGGCATATTTCACTTGTAACTTGCTAAAGTTCTGTTGACTATCCCTTAATATTAACTGCGCTCAAAGACCACGAACAAACTTTCGAGTACTTGGTCAAACAAATTAAATATTAAAGTGTTTGATCTTCAAGATTAAACGATGTACCACGTATAACAAATTGTATAGCCTTACACGCCCACCTGGTTTCACAGGTGAGTGCTTACATGATTGGAAACACGCCTGATGCATACTTTAAATACCATTGTACCTTTGGTATAAATGGACGGAAACACTGATTTAATGCCAAGGTGTGATCTCATTAAATATATTCCATGATGTGAATTATATAACGATGTTTCCTTGCTTAATATTTATGATGATAATGATTTGATTTATATAGCGTCTTGTCCAGGTGATGTATGGCGCTGTCCCTATAGGTATAAGGACAATTAAGAAGAATTATAGATGTTTCGTTCATAATAGTTGCGACCCGTTAGAAGAGTCCTCTTCATTCAGAACAATCATAATAACGTCCATTCAAAGCCAGCGGGGCGTTAATTATGTGTCAATATGAATTAACGCAATTCTGGCTCAAAACAAGTTTACTGAAATTGTTATTTTTTGCCCATTTCACCAAATGGTTATTGTAATTTAATTATTTAATTTCCAGGCACTGACGAGCAAGCTATCCTCGATATTTTGTGCTACAGAACTAACGATCAGAGGCAAGAACTCGCAAAGCACTACAAGGCTTCTTATGGCAGGGTAAGTTGGGTATAAGTGGGGCGGGGGGTCAGATATACCTACTGAGACCAGTGGCGTAGCGTGGATCTTGCCAGCTAAAGGGGGCACCAGTTTTATTGTAAGGGGTCACTTATTACTTCTTCTGCTGCTTCTGCGTCATTTTTAAAACCTTTTTTCTCTACTTAATGCCAATCTGATATCAAGCCACTATGTCATAAATTAAGTTTTATTCATGGTGCAACAAGGTTTAGCATGGGCGTATGATCCCGCCGGGGATTGGAATAAATCCCCCACCCTCTCAACACACATACTTTTGACCAGGGAGAGATAAGATAATAGACTTACTGTTGTTAAAGGTCCTATGTCCCATTTGCAGGCCCCACAAAATGAAAAGGTTAAATTCCAATGGCATTTGAAAGATAATACTAATTTAGAACTTCCTAAAAAAAAGGGGGCTTGAAAATGTCTTTAGTGGGAAAATAACGACTATTAGTTGTCGAATCGACTTAAGTGCTATAAGACAGTAAGTAATAGTCTGATTTTCAGACCATTGTACCGAATGGTCGTACGTTTTGTGCTGCGCAAAGATTCAATCAGTTTAATTTTGGCCATTACAAGAAGTGGGTTATTGATGTAGACAAATGCTCATGTACCCTTTACAGCTCATTTTATGTATGTTATTACCAAAGAAGAAAAAGCCAGTCAGTCACTCAATAGTGTCTGACAGTGAAGTCTAGCAAGTAAACGGGTTCCTTGCATAATTTGAATGTTAGGACACTGCTAACGTTTAAATTTCACAGATAGGACATATATGACATATTCATAATTCCTGCAAAGTTCTACAGAATTTGATGTTGGCTGCAAAAGGGACATAGTATCTTTAACATTATTGCCGTTATTTGTAAATTATCCTGCCCTATTATTATCATCATCATTATTATTATTATTATTATTATTATTATTATTATTATTATTATTATTATTATTATTATTATTATTATTATTATTATTATTATTATTATTATTATTATTATTATGATTACTATTATTATTAGTCACATTATTATTATTAATATTGTTATCATTATCGTCATTATCAAATACTTTCCTACAGACTAAGAACAAAATGTACAATTCTGCTACGATATAGCAGCACCCTCTGCCAAATACGCGTAGGTGGATGCAAAGCTGCACCCCAATTGCTCCCTTATCTCTTAGTGTGTATCATGCGGACCGTGCTTTGAGAATGGAAGTCTTTGAGTTACAGAAGATTAGGATCAATACAGTGCTGGAAGGGAACGCACCTTTTCTGGAAAAATCCCAAACTCCACCAGGCCCTTGCAGTGGCGTAATAGAGCTAAATATTTTGAGGGGGCTAAGCCAGCGCGTATTGGAATATTGTGTAAACCACTAAAGAAACGGTGTTACTGTTGTAATAGCTCTTTGATCGCATAGACAAACAAATATATATGTATATTATAGTGCGAGAATTCTCAACTCTGACATCACATCAACTGAATAAACACACACGACAGCCCAACCCACAAGCAAGAACCTGAAGAAGGCCTCACAAGCCGAAAGCTCGTAATAAAATTGTAAAGTACAGCTACGTCTCACGTTCCTAGACCATTTTTTCTTCACGCCTATTTGTATATTATATATATATGTGTTATGTGTGTGTGTGTGTGTGTGCGTGCGCGTGTGTGTGTGTGTTTGTATTCTTAATCTTTCAAATGCGGGAAATTATATGGCTTGTTTGAAAAGCTAAAAGAAAATAAAGTAGGCTTTCAAAAGAGAAAGAACAGCAATTGCGTCAAGTTTATGACAGAACTTTGTTCACTCCGTCTAAAATCACTCACTTGTGATCGACAAAGTTCCTGTTTTCTCTTTTAAAAGTGAAGTTTCTTTTGTGTTCACTCGCTATACCTCATCATCATTATTTTTTCTCCGCCCTAATTAGCTCGATCTTAAAAAAAAACATGTCATAACTATTTTTTTCGTGTCCCCTTCTTTTATTTTTTTCTCTGCTCCATCACGCGCATGAAATCTCGCCTCATTGCCTGTTCTTTCTTTTAGAATGAACTTTCTTTTGTTTTCGCTCCATATAACTCAACAGCGAGCTGAGGTGAAAAAAACCTCGTCATGAACAGATCTTTTGTTTAATGATTTTCTTTTCTCCGCCCTAATTAGCTCGAGTTTAAAAACAAAATGTCGTAATGATTTTTTTTTCTTGTCTTCTACTTTTATTTTTTCCTTTAAAAAAAGGCCTGTTTCATAATCTCGATACAAATCCTCGTCTCTCTTTTAAAACCTTGTTTCTTGTTATTCTACTATTTAAAAGAGCTATAGAATTTCTCGTTTTTGAAGGAGATTATTTTGAACTAAAACACCCCTTAGTCAGGAAATCTTGTATTCTCTGCTAATCATGTGTATGGAATCACTTCACATTTCCTGATCTTTCTTTTAGAGCGAACTTTCTTTTGTATTCGCTCCACAGAACTCAACAGCGAGGTGAGGTGAAAAAAAACCTCATCATGAACAGATCTTTTGTTCAATGGTATATCTTTTTTCCGCTCTAGTTACTAGTTAGCTCGATCTTTTAAGGTTCATAATGCCGAAAATGAAATAGAACGGGCTGTTTATTATTAACATTTTTTCTCACCTTCTTTATCACACATTTGCAATCTTGACACAGTTCACGTTCTCTATCTTTTGAAAAGTTACGTTTTTTTTCTAATCGCTTTTTAAAAGACCTTTTGAATTTGGCCGCTTTTTAAAGACTGAGAATGAAGACGTGCGCTGACAAGATGATTATTGATATTTTTTATAATAGGCTAATACATTTTGACCTTCCCTGAAGCGAAGGTCTGAATACGCCACCGAGCTATTCTAATACTGTAATATAATTTTTCTAAATCTGTTCATCCAGGACCTGATCAAGGATCTAAAGAGCGAACTCAAGGGAGATTTCGAGGACATCATCGTCGGTATCATGACTCCTCTTCCTCTCTTCGATGCTGGATGTCTCAAGAACGCGATGTCGGTGAGGATTAATAACGAGAGCCATCAAGATGACGATCGGTCATGATGATAAAATACGAAGGCCAGTCGTATTGATATCGAAATTGTTTCTGCGAAGAATGATGACGATGCCCAAGAAGACATTATTTAGTCGAAACATGTAGCAAAAAGAGATGATATTGATGATATCACTTTTGTCAAACATGTAGGCAGTAGTACGAAATACATTTAGGAATTATCATTATTTTTGGCAATAGAAGGGTCAAGATAATACACCATGGATAACAAAGTCAAATTTCTTGACAGGGTTAGTTATCAAAATATGCAGAAAGGATCTCAGATTGCAACAACTAAAAAAAAACGATTGAGAGATAAAAATGAAAAAATTCTCCGGACTTATCCTTTAACTTTTTGTTGGATGGTATTCCACTTTAAAGTATACTGTTTTGTAACAAATTGTCACTGTTTTTTCCTCCTTCACTATACAGGGAGCTGGAACCAATGAAACAGTCCTTCTTGAAATACTGTGTGCTCGATCAAACGCCGTAAGTCCTGTGTTTACATGATAATTATCGCAGTTCCCCTTTGGTTGAATTCTCCTTTGTATACTTTAACAAAACAAAACAAATCGTTTACTATTGATTGACAATGAACAGATGGGCGGAGTAAAAGTTGTGGTGAACGTCCTTCTCGGCTGTCTGATATCTCATCGCCGCATACCTCATCTGTAGAGGTGTCGTGGTCGAGTGGATACGTCGCCGGATTGTCGATCACAACGTTCGCGGTTCGAGTCCCGCCGGGGCACTAATGTCCTTTGGCAAGAAATTGATTTACATTTGCCACACTCAACCCAGGTGTTGTAAATGGGTACCTGGCAGGAATTAATTCCTTGAAATGCTAGGGCGCCGTAATGGCCACCTTGCTAAAGCCAGGGTAATAATCGTGGCAGCGCCAGGAGCGTCACGATGTGACGGACATGTGCGCTATATAAGAAGCCACCATTATTATTATTATTATTATTAAATCAATTTTTTTTCTTTTCTTGTAATCAACTTGGCAAGCTTTAACGCCTCTATCTCGTTATCACTGTTCATCTCCTATTAACTGCTTAAACTCTTTATTACACATGTATACCGTCAAACCTGTCTATAAAAGCCAATCAGGGGAAACAAAAAAAGTCGCCACTGTTGACAGGTGGCCTTTCTAGACATGTTCTACAACACACATTTCTTTCTCAAGGGAGATAAAATACATGGCCACTGTATACATGTGTCCTTTATAGAGAGTTGGCCACTAAGATTGGTTTGACTGTATATTATTCATTTCTTTTTTTTTCTCATCCAAATATTACAGCAAATCAATCTCATCAAAGCAGCCTATAAAGCAGGTGAGACTTTTCAATATTTATCCCCCAAAAAATATATGTTGTGCATCAATAAAACTCTAATTTGCGTAAGAGTTTCAATCATTAAATGTGGATAGAAGCAAGGTCACCTATACACAACTTTTCGCAATTTTTTTTTCCGTGGATAACATTATTACCCATGTTATTCTCTAACAATTGCACAGCAGAGAATATCAGTATCCAATATATCATTATCCGCAACATAAACAGAATTGGCCATATACTCTGTCAATGTGTCTTAAAAATGGCCTTTGTTTTCTTTTGTCTTGAAACTGAAACAATTAAACATTATTTAATGGTCTGTAATAAATATATACGAGAGAGGAAAACGTTGTTTTCAAGGCTGAAAATAAAAATAAGGAGTTTACATAATTTATTGGGGAAAGAAGATCATCTGCACGCTTTGATGGCTTTTATAAAAGCCACATCTAGATATCACTCATTGTAGCTGGCGATTTATAACTAACTTTGCCAAGGTGATGTAAAGAGCAAATTGTTTTTAATTTTTGTTGTTTATGTTTTTGTTTTGTTAATTATATACAGGCCTGAACGCCAATGTTTTTTTGGTATTTATATTATCTCATGTTCGCCTTCTCTCTCTCGGAGAGGAAGGAAAGGAAAAGTAAAGTTTAGCACGGCACAGTTAACCTTTATTAATACTCGCACCCTGTTCATGGGCGACAGTCACCTAAATTATTGCCCACACCATCGATTGAACGGAAGCTGTGAAGCTCACTGAATCAATATTTGAGCCAGAGAAAAAGAAACAGCGCCATCTTATCATCATTGATAAATTACTCGAAAAAACAGTATAGCCAGGCGGAAATAATCTTTTCAGTTTGGACAGACTAAAAAATCCAACAACAACAACAACAACAACAACAATTGATCATACTGGTTTCTGTACGTACAACAGCGCCCTCTAATTACAAAGTGACGAAAATAAGTAGATGATGGCTCGGATGCAGTAATAACATTAACTTGATTAGCCTATCCCTGAAGATGATACCTTAATAATCATTGTAATTATTATGATAAAAAAATATTTTACCGACATAAGTTTTAAATGCGATTTTCCCACCATAGTTCCTAAGGCACTAAAGAAACACTTTTGTTAGTAAATCCTGATGGTGTTCTTTGTCACAATGTGCCTTTGAAGAGTAATCGCTTTCAGGGGTCTTTTTATATTCGTCGAAACTATAAAAATGCTCCAGATATTTTTCTTCTTCACCTGTACCAGAACTCAACCTAGTTTAAAATACTAATGTAATTTGGTTATCCGGATTTGCATCTCTCCACCCAGGAGTTAAACGTGTAACCAATAGGATGCCAACGTTTAATGTGGTTGGATTAGCAATAAAAATTTCAAATTTTAATTTCAAATTTCAAATTCAAATTCGAATATCATTAAAAAGAAAAAAATGTACGCAGAAACAACAATTTGAGAACACTTGAACATTGCACAGGACAAAGGAAAATGATACAAATGAGAAAAGATGCGAACACTTTGATGAAGTGGATGTGAGGGAGTATCAAAGGCCATTGACCTGTCAAGGCTACTCCCCATAGCATGTATCCGCCTGTAAACTGACTCCTCCCAGAGAGAGTGAGCTTTATGACCAGATAATTGTGGAATAACAGTTGAATCCATAACCGGGGTAATATGAAAAGCACCTAGAAACGTAGTACTACACATTCTAAAAAAACGACTTTTATTATTATTATCATAATTATCTATTGTATGATTATCCTGGGTATTTAAGACCAAATAATTTGATACACAATATTTTGATTGCATGATTTCAGCTGGATATGGCGACGATCTTGAGGGCGACCTGGAGAGCGAGACTGGAGGTGACCTTAAACGTCTGCTGGTAGGATTATGCACGGTAGGTCACTGAAAAAAAAAATAATGATAACAATAATAAAATATATTATGTTACCAGACAAGTGATCAATATAATGATGACAGTAGTTGAAATGATCTGTTGCTTCATCTTTATTACTACCCTCATGTCTTCGTTTGGCAGACCTTCCTTTGCTGGCCTTTGAGTGGCTATTGATATTTTAGTTTCTACATATCTGTCTATCGTTTGTGTCTTTTGGGTGTTTGTTTATTCCCATTATCTATGTTAGCCATGGTAATCCAGATTTTCTCCTTTTTTTCTTTTCTTTTTTTTCTAAAATTTCTTACTCTTTATTATGAAATTTCTGAATTGGTATAATAGTCCGGGAGCCAGGGGGTCAACCTAGCTGGAAGGAAACCAATTTTCATGTCCACAGATGTAAAGATCGCATAGCTCCATATAACAAATCGACCGTCTGGCATGTTCTAAGTGGTGGGTGTGGCCAGGGAGCCCCTCCCCAAAAAGCGGCCCTTTGACGACAAATTAGTATTTTGTAAATAATATTGTAAGGAAACATCGAACCACCATGAGTTTGGTGTCATATGAAAGAAAATTAAATTATCTACATTTTGATACCTATTTCAACGAAATTAAGATTAATTTACATAGCAAATTTAAGTTAAAAACATGATTTTTGGTGATTTTTTCGAAATATTGAATTTTATCAAAAAGATTATTTTCCATATATCAAAATTGAGAGGTGCATTTTTCATAACTTTCCAGGAATTTGCTTATGTACAATGACAATATCCTGTGCGAGGGAGAGGCTTATATATCTTTTCAATAAAAAGTTATAGCAATCCAAAGTCATTGATTTGATTTCCACAAAAACAACATTTTTGCCCACATGTGTATTAACTGTATGCATATACGTGCATTAGTGTATTAAGGACCTGTTTGGTGTGTTTACATCGAGTTTTAAAGATAACTTTTAACTAAAACCTCTAATCACCATGTATTTGGTGTCAAAAGATGGATAATTAAAATACCTTCATCCTGATATCAATTTCAATGAGTGATGTAGTGTGTGAAATATAAATTTTGAGCCAAAAGGTGCTTTATTGTAGATATTCCTCTGATTTTGGCCAGTATCTCGGTATATTAACTGGACAAAAGTGATTAGACATTTAGTAGTGCAGAAAGTTCAAAGGATTTGGAGCGCTGAGTGCAATTGATAAGTTCTTCTGTACTCTGGGATGTTTCAGGAAATGTGGACATTGGCAGTTGCCTCCCCCAGGCGCAGATCCAGGGGGCAGGGGCCTTGCCCCTCCCCGCCAAAGAGAGAGAGAGAGAGAAGGAAAAGAAGGGAAATGAAAAGAAGAGAGAAAGGGAAAGAAAGAAGAGGAAGTGGGAAAGAAAAGGGAAATAGGAGATCGGGGGCGAAATGGCCTTGTCTCCCAGGTTGTTACCTCCCC
The DNA here is from genome assembly GCA_037976565.1 of Mesocentrotus franciscanus. Classification (NCBI taxonomy): domain Eukaryota; kingdom Metazoa; phylum Echinodermata; class Echinoidea; order Camarodonta; family Strongylocentrotidae; genus Mesocentrotus; species Mesocentrotus franciscanus. Next base: position 22,415,092 of record CP137678.1, read on the forward strand.
AGCAAAAAATAAGAGAGAGAAGGAAGGAAATGGAAAGAAAAAGGAAAAAGGGAGATAAAGGGAATGAAATAAAGAGGACGAAGAAAAGAAGGGGTATCAGTTGCGATTCTCCCGCCAACAAGTTGTGGATCTGGGATGGGACCTAAAGGCCTTGCCTCTCCCCACCCCGCCAAAAAAAAAAGGGGAAAGGAAAGGAAAGAGGAGAGCTAAAGGGAACAAAAAGAGGAAGAAGAAAAGAAAAGGATGAAAACAAGGGAGATCAGTTGCGATTAATTCGGCCAACAATGTATGGATCGGGGGGACCGAAAGGCCCTTGCCCCTCTCCCCCCTGCAAACTTAAAAGAGAAAGAAGGAAAGGAAAAAAGAGGAAGAAGAAAGGTAGGGGAGATCATGAGTGATTTTCCCCGCCAACAAGGTGTGGGGGGCGACAGGTCCTTGCCTCCCCCTTATATGGCCGTGATTTAATACCTACCCTGAGCTTACGGGGCTCTGCCTGGAATCCACCTAGGGCCCTAAGGCAGGCCCTTTGATGCTAATCTGATCGTAATGTATAAACCCCTGAGTTTCGGGGCTCCGCCCTGGACCCCACGCCAATTAGTGACCTGCCAGAGTCACAAATAAGGTATCAAAATATGCTCATCTGACCGTAATTAAATGCCTAAAACCCTGAGCTTACGGGGCTCTGCCCCTGGACCCAACCTAGGGCCCTAAGGCGGCCCCTGGATGCTCACCTGACGGTAATTTAATGCCCCAACCCCCTAAACTTCCGGGGGCTCCGCCCCCTGGACCAAACGCCAATTATTTTGCCAGTGTCACAAATAAAGTATAAAAATGCCATCTGACCGTAATTAAATGCCCATACGCCCGAGCTTCCTGGGGCTCCGCCCTTGACCCCGCCGGTGCTTTGCCCCTAGACCCAACGCCCATTTACGCTACGCTCTTCATGATCGTAAATACTTTAGCCTCTCCCCCACCCACTTTGAGAAACGTTCAGCGGGGCCTGCATGTAAGAGTGGTGGTGATGCGGATTTTTTTCTTCTGCCCCACCCAAACGATTTTGCTCATTACGCCACTGCTTTAGTGGTCACCATTACGTACCAATATTTGGCTCGCACAATTTCAAATTTGGGCCCTCCCTAAGAAATCTTGGATCCGCGCCTCCTGCCCCCTTCTAAGGATCTCACGATTTGATGATTGGAAAATGTCATTAGGTACCAGCTTATAATTTTGGTAACACATCACCGTCTACATTAAAGTTCTATCATGCCCGTTGCATAAATCATATGGTCCTTTTGAACATAGAATAACATTTTTTTAATTAAAATAAAATAAAATGCAAACTTGTCGTAGATTGTTTCCTTTGAAACAGCGTTCGAGTTACAGTTCCACCAGGGACACTGTCATAGACAATCTTTGATTACTTCTATTTATTGAATTTTAATTGGGATGTGGGCAAAAGAAAAGAAGAAATGGAAATCTGCATGTAATACTTTGCAATTCAAGATAGTAAATGTGCTACAACTGATCATTTCAAGCGTATTAAGCGTATTATTATTTTTTACTCTAGCAGGTCACTAATAGGCGTGGGGTCCAGGGCGGAGCCCCAAGCTCAGGGATTTAAGCATTAAATTGCGGTCAGATGAGCATTCAGAGACCCGCCTTAGGGCCCTAGGTGGGGTCCAGGGTGCAGAGCCCCCGGAAGCTCAGTGGTTTTAGGCATTTGATTACGATCAGATATAGCATCCAGAGACCCGCCTTAGGGCCCTAGGTGGGGTCCAGGGTGCAGAGCCCCCGGAAGCTCAGGGGTTTTAGGCATTTGATTACGATCAGATTAGCATCCAAGGGCCTGCCTTAGGGCCCTAGGTGGATTCCAGGGGGCAGAGCCCCGTAAGCTCAGGGTAGGTATTAAAATTGTTTTCATCCTTTTCTTTTCTTCTTCCTCGTTTTTGTTCCCTTTTAGCTCTCCTCTTTGCCTTTCCTTCACCCCTTCTTTTTGGCAGGGGAGGGAAAGGCAAGGGCCTTTAGGTTCCCATCCCGATCCACAACTTGTTGGCGGGAGAATCGCAACTTATACCCCTTCTTTTCTTCGTCCTCTTTATTTCATTCCCTTTATCTCCTTTTTCTTTTTTTCTTTCCCTTTCCTTCCTTCTCTTTTTTGTTGTTGCTGGGGGAGGCAAAAACCTGGGAGGCAAGGCCATTTCGCCCCCCCCCCCGATCTCCTATTTCCCCCTTTTCTTTCCCACTTCCTCTTCTTTCTTTCCCTTTCTCTCTTCTTTTCATTTTTCCCTTCTTTTCTATCTCTCTCTCTCTCTCTCTCTCTCTCTCTTTGGCGGGGGAGGGGGGGGGCAAGGCCCCCTGGCCCCCTGGATCCGCGCCTGGGGGAGGCAACTGCCAATGTCCACATTTCCTGAAACAGCCCAGAGTACAGAAGAACTTATCAATTGCACTCAGCGCTCCAAATCCTTTGAATTTTCTGCACTACTAAATGTCTAATCACTTTTGTCCAGTTAATATACCGAGATACTGGCCAAAATCAGAGGAATATCTACAATAAAGCACCTTTTTGGCTCAAAATTTATATTTCACACACTACATCACTCATTGAAATTGATATCAGGATGAAGGTATTTTAATTATCCATCTTTTGACACCAAATACATGGTGATAAGAGGTTTTAGTTAAAAGTTATCTTTAAAACTCGATGTAAACACACCAAATGGGTCCTTAATACACTAATGCACGTATATGCATACAGTTAATACACATGTGGGCAAAAATGTTGTTTTTGTGGAAATCAAATCAATGACTTTGGATTGCTATAACTTTTTATTGAAAAGATATATAAGCCTCTCCCTCGCACAGGATATTGTCATTGTACATAAGCAAATTCCTGGAAAGTTATGAAAAATGCACCTCTCCAATTTTGATATATGGAAAATAATCTTTTTTGATAAAATTCAATATTTCGAAAAAAATCACCAAAAATCATGTTTTTAACTTAAATTTGCTATGTAAATTAATCTTAATTTCGTTGAAATAGGTATCAAAATGTAGATAATTTAATTTTCTTTCATATGACACCAAACTCATGGTGGTTCGATGTTTCCTTACAATATTATTTACAAAATACTAATTTGTCGTCAAAGGGCCGCTTTTTGGGGGGGGCCCCTGGCCTCACCCACCACTTAGAACATGCCAGACGGTCGATTTGTTATGTGGAGTTATGCGATCTTTACATCTGTGGACATGAAAATTGGTTTCCCTTCCAGCTAGGTTGACCCCCCCTGGCTCCCGTACTATAAGTGTCGTCTTCGCTTTCTTTAATATTATATATCCCCTTTCTTATACACGTCCGGTTAATTATGAGAAGCTCTGTTTATATTCTTTGAATACCCTGCCTCCCCTTTGATATCACTGATTATGATAATCAATACTACTTTCCTTCTGTTGGTCGCCTTTTAAACATGTAATTATAATATGCATTGATTAGTCTCTCCCACACTACCTCTCGTCTCTCTCTCTCTCTCTGTATCTATCTCTCTATCTCTCCCCCTTCTCCTTCTCTCTCTATATCTCTCTCCCTCCCTCCCCCTCTCTCTCTCTCCCTCCCTCCCTCTCGCTCTCTCCCCCTCTCTCACTATCTCTCCTCTCTCTCTTTCTCTCCTATATTCTCCCCCTCTCTCTCCCCCTCTATCTCTCTCTCTCGCTCTCATTTACAGGGAGCTCGTGATGAATCAGATGAGATTGACCGGGATAGGGTTGAAGCCGATGCTCAAACTCTCGTAGAGGTAAGCTCGTTTCCATGGTTACCTCATCCTTCCATCTCCTGCCCCACCACTTACAAGTGTCAATGCACCTGTACATAGTACATGTACAAACCATGCAATGTATTTAGCATGGAGAGTTGTAAACTTATATGCAAACTGAACCCATGTTAATTTCGCCCAATTAAAGGCAGGTAGTGGTCTAAAAAAGCCAAGTTTGAAGATATACATTTGTATGTTTATATATTTATATTTAGATATACATATGATGATATTTTTAGATAAAGATCATGACTTACAGATAAATGAGAGGGCATGGAAGCTATTCCAAGAAAAGAGCATACAAAGATAGGCGATAGTTGCAGAAAGTAAAACAGATCAAGGGAGGCGAGAGGGAAAATACACAATTTATCTTTCGTTGTGTATTTTTATTTCCATAACAATTATTTAAAAAAACATATATATACAATCGTTAATATATATAGATATGGCAGATGGCCCATTTCAGTTGCATTAACATACTGCCACTATTCTTCCATGGGGTCCTATGAACATAGTAATGAAATACATGTATAGCAATAAAACGAAAATTAAATTAACATATCAAAAGGTGAGCGGATAAGAGTGAGAATGACAAAAGTGAATTTATAAGAACAGAGAGAGAGAGAATACACATAATGATAACTACTAGCAGAAATGAACATTGCACCGTGCACCAAGTACATGAAGATATATCCAATACAATTTTTAAGAAGGTTTCTGTCACATTTTTCTCCTTTTCCCCAAAGGCCGGTGAGGGCCAGCTCGGTACCGATGAGTCTGAGTTCCAGAGGATTCTTGTTGCGAAGAGCGTCCCACACATCAGAGCTGTTCTCCTTGCTTATGCTGTAGTAAGTATACCCTCTATCCCCCATCTTTCACATACAGATGATGATGATGAAATATTTACCTGGTCAAAATGCTGGATTCGTACCATTCCTGTAGACATTAGAAGCGAATAAATGTAGAATAATTATCACTGAATTCATACTGAATTTCTTTTTTTAATGTGAGCTTTCAAAGATAGGAGGTAATGATTTGAATCGATCATTAGTGAATTTGTTTATTTTCTTATGTCTGTGATGACTCCATACCTACATAATGTAGTACTGTTCTTCTTTTCTCTTCACTAAAGTCAAACTCAACTAAACATAATAACGTTTGGACAGTTTTCACAAAGAATTTTCATGACCAGTACTCAACTTTAAAGAGCAATCCGACCCTTGTAATAAGTTCATTTGTATCAATGCAGAAAAAAATGAATTCGAAAGAAAGAGTTTGAACTTTCTCTTCTTGCATTGTGTTTCTAATAATTTCATGATTTATCAATTACATTTTGACAGGCTGCTGAAAAGACCATGATAGAGTCTATCAAAAGTGAGATGTCGGGAGACCTCGAGCAAGGTTATCTCAACATAGGTAGGATAAAGACGTATAACCTTTTAACATTTTCAATAATTTTTTTTTATTTTTTTTTTTATTCAATATCAATTTGTTCATGTTTCCTACATGTATATTATTCCTCCGTGAACTGCCGGTGCCAGATAAATATGTCAGAGGTGTGTAAGAGATGTCAGAGGTCAAACTGTTAGAGGTCAAAACGTCTGAGGTCAAAGTGTCAAAAATCAAAATGCCAGGTCAAAATGTCAGCGGTCAAAATGTCAGAGGTGAAATTCTAAAGGTAAAAATTTACAAAGGCCAACATTTCAGAGGCGGTAAAAATGGAAGAAGTGAAATTGTCATGCAGAGATATAAATGCCAGAGATACAATTGTCAAAGGAATATAACGACTCTGTGATATCCCATTCGAAACTAGACTAGATCCTTAACTTCCGAATCGAAATCAAACTGGCGTTGTATCTCTGTATTTTTACCTGTGGAATTGTTTACCTCTGACAATTTTACCACTGATATCTTTACTCTTGGCATTTTTACTTGTGGCATTTTTCCCCTCTGATATTTCAATCACTGATATTTCACACTGAACAATCCGGTTTTTCGTGTCTATCGTGTTCAAATCCCATGAGACAGGTCTTTCACAGACCCTGTGTACAGAAATGAAAGGAAAATTTTAAGTTTCATATGTAGGCAGTTCTTTGTGGAATGATCTCCCACTCAAAATGCGGACAAAGTCATGTACATCTTGCTTTAGGAAAGCTATTCAGTACCTTTTAAATGAGTAAAACATAATAAATTGCTAGGTATTTATTATTTGAGTTTCCATCCATTTATACAGTTGTATTCGGGTTTTGTTTGTAATTAGCTTTAAAGCATGTAACATTTCAAATTTGGTTGTTTATTCTATGTACCCAAACAATGTTTTTCATACGTTCGAAGGTACCAGGGTCGATTAACATTCATGCTATTTTCTGATTCCTTTTATCCTTTCATGTTATTGTATAAAACTGTTTATACCTGTTTATATCATGTGTTTATTATTGGATAATAAATTTCAGTTCAGTTCATTTCAGTTCAAGTCCAGATATGTTAAGGGACCCGTTTCACAAAGACTTTTTTTAATGAAAAATAATAAAAATCAGTGACAAATCTGCTAATAACCAATCAGAAGCAAGGATTTCACTAGCTTATAACAACAATTGTCATTTGGCACTGATGACAAGTTTTGTGGAATGGGGCCCAGATGTACCGTAACTAATGGTTTGAAGTATAATGTATAATAAACACAATGCTATAAAATCATGACAGAGAACGACGTTCAGAAAAAGACTCATTATACCTCATAAACATAAATTATCATTTCATAATCACTTCACTTGATATCAATGCCAGATAATCATGCCCGGGCATTGTCCTATCTCTTTCTCCCAATGACAAATAATCCCCAGTCACGTTTGATGTAAACTAAAAATATAATTTCTACCCGCAAAATTCTATATTATACAAATATACAATGACACTCGAGGATCTAGCTAAAACTATTCGCATCGAAGGAACGTCAAATTTACTATTGATGTTCCTGAGTGCGAATGGTTTTAGCTTGTTCCGAGAATGAGTCATTGTATATTTGTTTTATATCCACTCCACCTGTATCATTCCGTGGACACTTATGTAATAACATGTACCGTACTCACATTCACATCGCATTCAAAAAAGAAATAAAAGAAAACAACAATTGGACGGCTCAAACATGAAACATCGAAGGATGTAAATATGTTTAGCTGGCGCTATACAGGTATATACTGCAGTGCGGTGCAGTTTTCGCACAGCGTAAATTGCACGGCGTGAGCGCCATGACACCGAGAGAGTTGCCCGTGCGGAGGCATTTGAAATCCCGTACGCTCGCTGAATTTTGCCAGTTGGGGGGGGGGAGGGGACGAATAGTACCCTTTTCCCGGTAAAAAAAAAAAGAACTATTCGTGACGCCAGCAATAAAAAAAAATGAACTATTCAGCAGGAAACGTTTTTTTTTTCATAGTAAAACTATTCTTTTTTTTTGTTTGTTGTGTACACTCCTAATGCAACAATCTTACGATAAGGGATATAATTGCCATTGTTCCATCTCAACAAAACTTAACTCGCATACTATTTCGTACCTCATGTGTTCGTACAGTGAACTACATCAGGAACCCGCACGAGTATTTCGCCGAGCTGCTTTACAAGGCCATGAAAGGACTCGGTACAGACGAGGGGTGTCTCGGCAGGGTGATTGCTACTAGGGCCGAGGTGAGTTCGTCCTTTAGAAATTACATAACCAGCAACTATCTCCCCAGGGCATCGTCTTATAAAGATTTACAATAGTGCTGAAATTGATCACAACTTGATATCAATCGTAATTCTATATACTGAAGACTTAGAGGATTCGGTTTTATTTCATAAAATGCATCCAACATTATCTTCCCAATAAGTTTTTAAAAAGTTACCAAGATTGGATCATGATACTTTTTATTCAATAATCTTCTTTGTTCCTTTCAAATTTCCCTACTATCTCTCTCTCTCTCTCGCTCCCCCTCTCTCTCTTTCTCTCTCTCTGTTCCTTTTTAATGTATAAAACTTGTCACTTTTTTGTGTAATTTGTATTTATTCTTTGTAAATAATTTGTATAATTTTGTATACGGACTTGCTTAAAAACAGCCTCAGTGCGGCTGAAAGCAGATTTTTTAATCACCGTATTGAAATGAAACAAACAAACCAACAGAAAATTTCGATTGATTGGAGGACTTACAATCAATCCGGATCAATAACAACTCTAAGACAGGCTCCGGGTTTGCAAGTCATAATTCGATAGGTCGTAATCATGGAGATCCTGTACCTGAAGGTTATCATTCCGGAGATATGTTTTTTTCATTTTTATTTAGCAAAAGGTCGCATTTGCGAAACATCGAACGTTTGGTTGAATGAACCTCCGATGAAACTGTTTTGTTGGAATGACAGCTTATTGAATACATTTATGGAACATATTACCTATCTTGCCTGTTGTAGGAGTAATGCAAATTAAAATGCTCTTAAATGGACTCAGCTCTATCCACACTCAAATGAGACCAACAAAGTAGAAAATGCCTCAAATTACTCATTTGTGGACAAAAGCTTGGAAGGGTATCTGAATATTTCTTGAATGTAGTGCACACATAAATAGGAAAGAAAAAGATCTGGAAGGCCATATCCGATGAAAATACAATTTTGTTATCAATGGAAAGCTGAATGAACATAGAATAGAAATATAAAGGAATTCAAAATATTTTCCCTTTCAGAATTGCACAAAAGCGAATCAAAACCTTATTTTCCGCACCTCTCCGAATTACAGGTCAAAAGGGGTTCAAATTTGCCACAGTTACAGTGACGACATACTATGTGCACCCGATCGGCTCGCCTATATAGCTGAGGCGATGAGCCGTGCTTAAATAATGCAAAGTCATTGTGAATGTGCGTACTCCACATACGATGATGGCAACAATTCGATAGCTAGTTTTTCAGGTCGACAACTCCCGATTTTCAAAGCTTTAGATTTCGAGTTTTCAGAGAGCTGTTACTCGTCTGACAGGCACTAAAGTAGCATATAATTGTTATTATTGTAATCTATGGCTTGTTAGCTTTCCTTTGATATATAATTCATCTATTTCATTTTTCACTTCCGACAGGGTCTTTAAGTACAGAAATGAATCGTCAATATTGCCCATACATTTCCTTCTCATCGCTTATTATACGATTTATCGTTGCATAATTATATGGTTTAGGTCTTAAATCTCAATGTTATTTGTGACTTTAAAAAAGGTATTATTTCACATCTACTAGTAAGTCATGTGGCGGTTCTAGGACAATTACCCCCTGGGCAATCACCCCCTGCAAATTACCACCCGGAAAATTACCCCCGAGAACCACCACCACCCCGAGGACAATAAACCCCCCGAATTTTGCTTTTATCAAAACCAGCCTATTATCATGGTGGACTTTCCCCTTTAATGAACATGGGAGTAAGTTTCGATGGGGTTGGGGGTAATTTTCCTAGGGGGTTATTTCCAGGGGTGGTCGGGTAATTTTCCACGGGGCTTATTTTCGGGGTATTTTCCGGGGGTAATTTTCCGGGGGTAATTTTCCGGGGGTAATTTTCCGGGGGGTAATTGTCCTGATACGTCATGTGGCTGCGATATTGATTGTTAAGTACGATCCTTGCAGCTTGTGTATGTTTCAATGTAGTGCTGAAGAGGACAACATGCAGGTACATTCCCTGGAATTCAGCGTTCCATGACGTCGCGTAAAAGAAATACTGGTAAAAGTTTGAACCAGTGAGAAGAACAAAATTCCAAAAGGACGATGACTTTTGATTTCCATTTTAATTTTGATTGTCATGTCATTCTCCAGATCGATCTCGGAAGCATCGCGGACGCGTTCCAGGAGAAGTACGGCCAAAGCCTGGTCGAGTTCATTGAGGACGATGTATCCGGCGATTTCAAGAGAGCCCTCATCGCTCTGGCCAGCTAAATCACGGTCATCCACATCGCAATGACCAACAAGACTCATCCTCTGCACCACATAAATATGTCCATAGATCAATGGATGATGATATAGACACTACCGTTTAGACTATTATTTTAAAATCATACCGAACATCCTTTACGATAGTGTATTCAGTGTATCGACAAGTCCCGGATATGAGGACAATTTACATAATGATTGTATAGATACAAAATATTTAGGGTTTGAGTTGTAGCCCTAGCCCCCCTTCCACACCTGCCCTCGGCGATATTACTTTTACAGTCGATGCCAAATTGTCGACATTTTTTCAAGAAAGTGTGATGTCAGTTTGGTTGTTTAATTTTGATTGTAGGGCCAAGTGATTAGCTCCAAAATCTATTTCACTAACATGATTTTTTTCTTCTTCATGCATGAACAACTCAGAACATTATCTACGCATAAAATTAGCGTGTTGTTCTCATCCTTTATTACCTTCATTTTTTTAATCCTACTTCTCCTCCCTCTCTCTCTCTCTTTCGCTTTGGGTCTCTTGTCTTTTCCTATATTCTTCCATCCTCCTTTCGTATTTATTTATCGTCCAGTTGTTTTTCACAATTAAAATAAAGTCTATTTAGCCCATTTACTTCTTTTTGGTTACTTGCTTTTTTAATTTCGGCAAAATTGATGTGATAGTAATAATCAAAATAATTCCAGTCACCCTGTCAGTGCAATGATGATGTTATTTGATATATTTCACGATTTGTTTCTTCTTCTGTGAATAGATGAGAATAGACCTTTAAGTAATTAAAATTATAAATAGTATTTAACCTTTCCTTTATTTTATTTTTGTTTATCTTTGATATCTTTGATATAGGTCCAACACAATATGGTTTCCACTCTGTATCAATGCCTATAGTGTGCTATATACTATTTCGTACCAGACGTGGAATCTTTTAATTGTCTTATATATAATTCATGATTGATTCGAATCTCATAAATGTTGTGATCTGTTTTCTGTTAATGTTACCTTGAATTAGTGTCTTGTGATTCATTTACGTTTGAAAAAGAAATAACAGTTAAAATGAGAAGTAAAGGTGTGGTCTGTTATTTGTCTTTACTTTTCATGTAATGAAGGTTATAGAGAAAGGCTCATGTAAACAAAAATATATAGTCTGTGTAGAAAGATATAGAAATATATAAAGAAGTTGAAGATAAAAAAACCAAGATTTATGGAAAGCACAAAGATGAGAATCGTTATAAAACCTTAAAAGAAAGAAAGAGAACGGCAATATGAAGAGTAAAATAAACATTTAACAATATCAGAGAGAAAGTGAGAAAAATATCGAGGATACAAAGCGTTTTGTTGATATAAGTAACAGAGTTAAAGTCTTACTGAGAGAGGACGGAGAGAGAGAGAGAGAGAGAGGGAGATAGAGAGCACTTTGTTGCCTTATCCGAAAATGAACTGACAACAGTTATCAGATTATAAACGTTTGTTTTTGAGGCATAATTATGAGTCTCTCTGCAGTCCAAACTTCACTCTTCTGGAATATGTGTCGAAACTTAATGTGCAGTATAAAACGAACAATACCATTAACACACTCGTACTGAGAAACATCCATGATTCGAACATCGTAAACCATATAAACATAATCATCACGAGTGACTTGGAAAATAAAAGCAAATACTTAGATGTGGGTATTTATTGTTGAAATGGTTAGATATTGAATATTCAGTTGCTTTGCATGGTATTATTCAATTTCAGAACGCCGTATGGATTGTGCATCACGTGGCTCGATCAATCCATCAGAATAAAGCAACGCATGGTTTGTTCATACTGCCCTGTTTTAGTAACGCTGACTTTTGAAGGGAATACAATATTATCTGAATACCCAACTGCCCATACCACGTAAAGGTGTCGTAGTCTAGTGGTGACGTTCCCGGACTATGAATCGCATGTTTCGCGATCTGAGTCCCGCCCCGAAAATGTTCTCTCTATATAGCAAGACGTTATATTCTACACATGCCACTCTCCACACTGGCATAGTAAATGGGTACATGGTAGCTTTGTTAAAGCTGGATTAACGGTAGTACTTTGACGGCGCGTTGAGCACCCCCTGGGATGGGTATTGGCGAAATATAGCTTTTAAGAATCAAGCCTGGATTCGGACCTGGGACCCTCAAGTTCTCTATCCTGCAAATAAAGTAAAAAGTACAAAATCTAAATCCCATTACTCCCTGGAACAAATGACAACATCCAATAGCGTAGTTGGGCGTAACAGGACGGGATGGCTTCAAACTGCGAATACAGGACACAAGGAAGGAAGAAGAGAAAATTGGACACAGAGACAAATGGGCTGGAAAGGGGGAAGGGACGTAAAAGTAAATACTAGGACCTCCCCCACTCCACCCCACAATAACGGTCTTTTTTTAATTTCGCATATCCTCTACGAATATATATGGATGCCCCAATCCCATGACGATGCTCCAACCCTCTTGAATGCCCTACACATGATATGCCACAGATACCATTATGAATACACGATTGATGAAAAAGGAAAATGTACATCATAAACATACAGAAATAGGTGGGAATGTAAACGTGCTCATCACGTGACAATCAGACTAAAAACTCTCCGGATTTTTAGTTAACGTTTAGTTGTGCAGCTGACTGGAGGCCGTAAAGCTCATACTGTTTCATGAGAAAAGATCCTCCGAGGAAAGTGCAGTACCGTCGGTAGGTATATAGCAAATGTTTTCCGAGAATTACATGATTGATCAAAGTCATTCAAATCAGGAAAGTAAATGGGGCAATGTCACCATATGTTCCGGTTATCTTTGTTCAAGTTGCATCACGATCAAAACATCAATTACCGTGCAACTTTATGTCATATGTAGTTGAATTACATAGATAGTACCAGAACAAAATTTTCTTTCGATAGCCTCAAAACTGATGTTAGGTTCATCCGACATATTCACATCTATAGCATGCAAATACTACTTGAACGAAAATCAATTGTATCGTTGCTCTATGAGCATGGATAGATCTTATATTTAAGTTCTTGAAAGAGCAATGGTCTCGTTACAAGGAGACCCCGGGTTCAAAACCAAGTCGATGCGCTTTATTTAAAAGGTATTTATCCTAATAAAACACCTCCGAAAATAGCGCGGATAGGACTCAAAGTTGTAGATCGTTCTGCTTGCTTATCTACAAGAATGAAATTCAGTCATCATTCAGTAATGATATTATTCCAATGATGTGTACTTTTTTCTTTTATTTTCCTGCAGTGTATTTTATGCTCCTGGAATTCAAGCTCTTTAATTGAAGTCAATATGGGTCAAAACGAATCATCTTCATCTGGAAATGCAGCCCAACGTGACGAGGTGAGAATTGTTAATAGTATTGGTATTTATATAATGATTATAATAATGATAATGATGATGATGATGATGATGATGATGATGATGATGATTGCGATGATGATGATGAAAATCAAGATCATTGTGATGGATACTGGCGCATTATAAGTGTTCATATTATGATTATTATTATCATAACAATAATTATGATGATGATAATAATGATAATAAAAACGATAATTATAATAATAATGATAATACGAAAATAATAATTTAAATAATAATAATAACGATGATGATAATAATGTGATAAGTGTGCTCGTAATAAGTTATCGCTTATTTAATACCTCCGAAATACTATTCAGTATGTTTAGTTAGAATTTATTCTAAACGTTCAGCGTTGTTCTGTATACATGGTGGTTCAAGTATCAATTTTGTATCAAAGTCCAAAGGGAGGAAGCTATAAATGTAGTTACACCATGGGCGTCACAAGGCATACTGGTTCAACGAATGGCAGGAGCTGGTTGACAAAATCTATCTATAGGTAAATAAGCCGAAATATTTGCAACAAGGAGACAAATTGCCCAATAGGGTAAAACTGAGCCTTACATTTTTAAATTGCCTACAGATCTTTAATTATTTCAAGGAGCATAGCAGCATAACCACCCGTTCTTTTGAATCATAATTATCTCAAATAAGACTTTGGTTCTGTCAAGAAATGTATCGTTTCGGTTCTATGAATTGTGTCAAGAAGGATTTCATCCTTATCGTGATTATGGCGTTATACATGTAAGTAAACTTACTATTAAGAATGGGGGCTATATTACATAAAGATCGCGTGAAAAAAGCATATATGTTAAATTCATCTATTTTTTTGTCTATATTGACAGGATCATTCCACCCTCCCATATTTACTCTGAGTCAAAGCTAATACATATGTTATTAGTTCGAGTTCGTGTCTCCTTAGATCAAGATAGTTATGTAAAGTTCCTTAATTAAATTAGATTAAATTAAATTAAATTCAGTTCTTCCATCGCCTAATGGCTGCGATGGCCGTCTCATTAACGAGGGCAAGGTCTTCATCTGTGCAACCCGTTCCGCCGCACCGCAAGATGTGGTCCATCGTCTGAGTCTCTCCGCAGTCGCAGAGAGTATCGTCTTCATGGGCATAGCCCCTTCTTGCCATGTTGGCCTTACACCGCCCCATTCTCGTCCGCATTCGATTTTAATAGACATGTCCACTCCGGCCACTTCAGGTTGAGTCCTTTGATGAGTACGGGCTTGGCTGATGGTGAAGGATTTTGTTCAGGTGGTGGGACAGAATCGAGGAAGCTGTGTCGGGATACAAGGCGTTTGTGGGGTTGTAAGTGGCTGTATAACATATGTTATTAGTGGGAATCATAAACCAATTTTGCATCCATGACTTATGTAGGCTACCTATTTTTTTGTTCAATGTCAATATATACCCTGGGATGTTTCATGGCCTCGGTTACAAACAGATGTTATGCAGATAGACAGACCACATTTATTCTGCGGGTACATTCTACTGTAGAAGACTGATACCCTCCGCCAATTGTTACGCGACTCTCTCTCTCGTGACTACCGCTCATGAAATTTCTCTTTTATTTATCGATGTTCTGAGCTATAACGTATTGTTTTACTTTTATGGGACATTAACCAGGTATGATCTTTCTTCTTGGGGAAAAGCAAGATGATATAATAATGCCTCGTATATGAATATTATGCGAGGCCATTGCAATATCATTTTACCTCAATCATCATTTATTGAATGATACAAAAGAACTTTCCGAGGTCAAAAATAAAAAGCTACACTGACACACATTAATTATGGGATGCCCTTTCTCTCTCCCCCTCCTCCCCCATGATCTTTCTTTCTATCGCCACCCTCTATCTCTCTCCCCCTGTTCCCCCTCTCTCTCTCTGTCTCTCCCCTCCCCCTCCCACTCTCTTTCCCTCTCTCTCTCTCTCTCTCTCTCTCCTCTCCCTCTCTCTCTTTCTATATTGACATGATCATTCCACCCTTCAATATTTACTCTGTGTCAAAGCTAATATATATGTTAATAGTAAGAATCATAAATCATAGGCCAATTTCTCATCCATGACTTATGTAAGCTCTCAAATTGTTGTTAAAATTTATTATCATATACCCTTGGATGTTACATGGCCTCGGTTACAAACAGATATTATGCAAATAGACAGACCACATTTATTCTGCGGGTACATTCTACTGTAGAAGAGTGATACCCTCCGCCGATTGTTACGCGATTCTCTCTCTCGTGACTACGTACTGCTCGTGAAATTTCTCTTTTATTTATCGATTTTCTGAACTATAACGTATTGTTTTACTTTTAATGGGACATTTACCAGGTATTATCTTTCTTCTTGCGGAAAAGCAAGATGATATAATAATGCCTCGTATATTAATATAATGCGAGGCCATTGCAATATCATTTTACCTCAATCATCGTTAATTGAAGGATACAAAAGAACTTTCTGAGGTCTGCCCTCTCTCGCTCGCCCCCTCTATATCACCCCCTCTCTCTCTCTCTCTCTCTCTCTCTCTCTCTCTCTCTCATCCTCTCTATCACTCTTTCTCCATCTCTTTCTCCTATCTCTCTCTTGATTTGTTTGAATTTCCCTTTCTCCAACCTATTGTACTTCGCCACTCTTTCATTTAAAAAGAAGAAGAAGAAGAAGAAGACTTGCCTTCCCTCTATCCCCTCCACCTTACTGCATATGACCATCTATACATAAATATGTAGTCATATAATGAAAATTATAAACCAGTAACTCTATAAATCGACCGCAGTGGATACTTCTTTTAAAAATTTAATTCGACAACATGCCAAAACAAATGTTAATAACTCGCTTGACAGTGCATGACCTTTCACCGCCAACCCCCAAAAACATAATAAAACATATAAAATCAGAATTGCAGGTATAATTATTCTCTATTTATCACCATGTATTTTTCCTCCATTCTTTTATTGGCCGTAAAAAGGACGGATAACCTTGATCTTTTAATAATTGTAATTAAAATGACATAACTTCCTCCTGGAGGGACACGGAGATTGACCGGTAAAATTGGGCAGTACTAGTTATTTCTTCTTTACGTTTTGTCGGAGTAGGACAGACATTTTAACAATTGCTAAGATGACGACAATTTCGGTAAGAGACATTATGATTTCGATTGAGCTGAATTAAGTTTGATAAACGTATATGATTTAGTTCCCCTTTTTATGTTCTCTTATATATGAAAGATTATTGTTACAAAGTACATGTATCACAGAGATGGATATATACATTGTTATATATTCATTTCATTCTCCGCAATACTAAAATGTTTTCTATCCGTCTTTATACTCTCATTTCCTCCCTCTTGTTTGATTTTATCTTCTTTTTTTTTTGGGGGGGGGGTTACCATGTATACTTCTTTCTATCACTTTAACATTCATGGTTGTTATTTACTATTTCATCATGTTTAATTTATGTCATTTAATGACTACCAAACTATCATTTACCCCTCTCTCTCTCTCTCCCTCTCTCTTTCTCTCCCTCTCTCTCTATCTTATTTTCTCTCTCTCCCACCTACCCCATTTCTGCTCTTAAGCTCTCACCCCTTTAAACATATTTCTGTGTTTTTCTCCTCTTGCAGTTTATACGTCTTCTTTTTAAAATATATTTTTCAACATTTATCACCCATACTTCTTTCTTTCTTATGGGGGGCTCCAACACATGCTTCGCTGACAACCGGATAAAGCGTTAGTGTTGCAGCTACCTTAGTTTTAGGGCGCTATATAGGTCAGCTGAACTGTTTAGTCAATGGTTAAAGTAAATAATTCGGCAAGTGTAAGATCATATATATCTCTCCTCTTGCTCGTCAGCACTTTCACCTTTTTTCATAAAGGGACTATCTCGACATACCGCTTTAGTCTTTTATGGTACCCTTGATTCCTGGTATAATGATTTGCATATGTGCTCTATTTTTTGTATTTATATGTGTATATGCTTTTATTGGAATTGAATAAAATTGAACTAGAACTTGACCGCAGGGATATTTTCACCGACCTTGTGTCCTGCAACCTTTCTTTTCTCTCCAGGGAACTGTTTTCCCCGCTGTCCCTTTCGATAAGGATGCTGACGCTGTGGCAATCTATGAAGCTATGGCCGGTTTCGGTAAGCCAGCCTCACTTTATCTTCTTCAATATTTGATATGTTTGGGGATGTCCTAATTAGCGGCGTCACATGGCCATTTTGAATAGGGGTGTCGGGAAAAGAATTATGGAGTTCCAACTAGTAGAAAAAGAGGGAAGATAGAAGCTCTGAAGATTCCGAATTAAATATTCAGTGGGATAAAAACCAATAGCTATTATTTTGTGTTTCGATTTGGAGACAGAGATTCCATTTTTTTTCTTCAAACAGACGAACGAAACTAACAAATTTGTCAACAAAGATAGAATAAGTAAAATAAAAGGGAAAATATAAGATAAATTAAATAAATGTCACTCCCTGCACCTCTTTTAATATTGCCCCTGCTTAAATCTGCACAATTTGAAATCGTGTTTTTTCACTTTTTCATGACCAAAGGTACGGATGAGGACGCCATCAATGCTATTCTCACCAAGAGATCGAACAGTCAGCGACAGGAGATCAAGGAAGCCTTCAAGACGAAATACAAGCAGGTATGTAATATATTTTGATATTTCATATTCATAGGTCTCATACCTTTAGTCGCAACGCCAAACCAACTACACAGTACACACCAACTCCAAACCGACCAACTCTTGCCCATTCGGGGTAATGATTTTCTATTTATTTATTTATTTATTTATTTAATTTTATTTATATTTTTATTTATTTTTTTTTTCTCGGGGGGTCGGTCTGTTGTCGGTTTGGTGTCGGTTTGGTTTGTTTGACTTAGGCATTACAAAGGAGCTGCGAAGGAGATCTGCGATAAATCCCTGGTCTAATGAATTTATTGACAAATGCAGTGTCATCTGGGCGCTCACGTTTTCCATAGTAAAAAGAACCTTGGGAAAGGTAGTCAATATTAGTTTCTTGGAATAAAAGGGAACATTTTGTGATATCTTCGCGATTTCAAGTTACAGATTCCTTTAAATGACACTTTTAGAATACCTTAAACAATGATAAATGCGACAATTTTGTTACATCCACTACACACGCTGAATTACTACGAGACCTTACCTTCTCCGATACATTCAAAATAGTCATGATGGTCACCAATATATACATATTAGACCCCATTCTCACTCACTTTGCTGGACCGATCTACGCTAGACCGATCCACTGGACCGCTCCAGAGGTACGGTCCGTTTATGTTCACAACTCATCGTAGTTTTTACCCTGATGACACACGTTATTCCATAGCAACAGGAATGCTATGATAGCACGGGTCATGTTCGCGCGTTATCAAAATAGTCATGGTTTTTATTTTGTTTCCATCACAAAATTAATCTATTTTTTTTGTAATTATCTTGCCCTTTCTTTTTCTTTATTTTTACTATTCTATCACCTTCTATGTCTATATTTCCTTATGTTATTCTTTTTTTTACTTCTAAAAACTCTTATTATATTCTTTATTTTGTATTTATTTTATAATCTATACTTTTTGTCTTTTTCCTGTTTTTGTTGTCCTTCTATCATTTTCTGTTTCTGTTTTCTTGTAGTATTCGTTATTTTTCCATCATTCTTTCATCTTCTCTTCTATCCTTGAACTTTCTATTCTTTATCATTTTTTCTTTCCGTCTTTCCTCATGTTATTCTTTGTTTTTTTCTTTTATCATCTCTTATGGATTTCTTTGATTTTATCATTCTATAATTTTTCTCTTTCCGTCTTTTATTATGTTATTCTTCGTTTCTTCCTTCTATAACCTTTCTTATGTTATTCTTTGTTTCTTCCTTCTATAACATTTCCTCATGTTATTCTTTGTTGCTTCCTTCTATAACCTTTTTCTTATGTTATTCTTTGTTGCTTCCTTCTATAACCTTTTCTTATGTTATCCCTTTTTACTTCCTTCTATAACCTTTCCTTATGTTATTCTTTGTTTCTTCCTTCTATAACCTTTTCTTATCTTACTCTTAAAGTAGAAACGGATTCAAATACAATATTATATTAATGGAAAGCTTATGACCTCAGTAATTTAAAAAAAAATATTTCAGATTTTTACGATAATCAATCAGGTCGTAACAACCAAAAAACTACCCCAAAACCATAAATTGTTCATCATTCATTTTCTCGCCCAAATGACACCAATAAATCGCCCAAAATAATGTGACGTAGGCGATTGGGAGCTTGTCCCCAAAACAAACAAAAGCTCGTACCCACTACATGGAGTCTATGGCTTTTGCCGTATAAGTTTGTTGCATGTTTTGATTGTTTTGCATGTCTGTTCTTTGAACTAAATATAGATAAACTAAAAAGAAAAAGGTATAATGTTCCTTATTACATAAAACTGACGAAAGAAATTATACAGATGAAAGAAATCAATGAAAATTAACACAATATGTCTTAGTAATAACTAATATTGCCGGTGATCATTCGTGCTATCGAAAACTGGCCGGCTTGATTGCAGAATACCCTACCATATTGTTAGTCTTCATATATTAGCCGTAGATATAGACCGTGATTTTATTGTTTGCGATAATGGTGATACAGGTATTGAAGATTGTATAATGCAAGTGTTCGTATTCATTTGGTGGATGAAAAGTTGAATTATACGCCGTTTTGTCCGTCATTGCAGCGCTGAATTTGGCGTGTTCGTCTCTAATTTGTGACAAATTTAGATGGCTTTCCTGATGATATTTCATGCAAAATTTCTGTTATATTGATAAGCACTGAGTCTTGTCCTTACCTTTGAATTGTTTTTTGTCTATTATGGTAATTTAGTAGATGAATTAGTTGAATTCTGAGCACTATTTCAGTAACGCAAAAAGTCCAGCCTGTGTATAGTCCCACGCACGTATTTGTATGTACATTGTGCCCGCTATAGTTAGTATAGCTCTTATACTGTTTAGTCTGCTGTCAAAGACCCTATAGATATTTTAATCGACAAGACTGATGTCTCGTTCTAAAATACAAAAGAAAAAATAATTTGTGCTTTTTTAATCAACAAAATAATAATAATAATAACAACGTCTCTTATAAAGCGCTTACCACCGAAGTCTCTAAGCGCTATAACACACAGAATAGACTGATAAACAATTACATATTAAACAAAACATAAAAGTGCAAATAAACCTACAAATTACAGTACATATGAAAGAGAAGTTTTGAATTGGTTAATAGTTTGACAGTTTTTTACATTTGAAGGTAGCTTGTTCCAAAGTTCTAAAAATACAAAAGAAAAAAATAGTTTTGTGCTTATAATAGTGGAATGTCTCGTACTAAAAATACAAAAGAAAAAAAATAGCTTTGTGCTTAGACTAATGTTGGTCGATGGTCATTGGTAGTTGGAGAACGTGGACTGCCACATGGACATCCTTTTAAGGCAATGTGACGTCCTTTTAAGGCACTGGCAGTGCCCGGCAGTGCCTTAAAAGGACGTCACATTGCCTTAAAAGGATGTCCATGTGGCAGTCCACGTTCTCATCGTGCAAATCTAAAAGTCCCTATCTAATATTTGTCAGACTGTTGGTTCTAATTCTGCCCCGTGAAACCGTGGTAGGGTATTCTGTAATTGTTCTAACTGGCCTATCGATGCCATCACTATCATCGTCACTGGATTCAGACGATGAATATTGTACATCCAAGTTACTAACTGGCCTAACTTCACTCATTTGAATGGATGATAAATAATTAAAATTGATGAGAGTATGGCTGCTGTCGAACGTCTAGCGTGTGTGATACGTACGGTGTTGTGTGAATGCGGAAGTAATTACCCCAATCTGACCCCAATCGCCTACGTCATCATCGAAACCGCCCAATGTGTATGATTTTGGTTTTGTTTATGAGGGGGATGTCAAGATTCAAAGTTAAATGTCTGATTGTGGTCACATGTGTGTTTTTAGGGAAAAGATATGACACTTTTCACTTTCTTTAGGTTATAAGCTTTCCATTAATATAATATTGTATTTGAATCCGTTTCTACTTTAAGGTTAGAGAAAGAAGTAACAAAGAATAACGTAAGGAAAGGTTATAGAAGGGAGAAACAAAGGATAACATAACGAAAGGTTATAGAAGGAAAAAATGTAGAATAATGTATTCTACATTTTTTCCTTCTATAACCTTTCGTTATGTTATCCTTTGTTTCTCCCGTCTATAACCTTTCCTTACGTTATTCTTTGTTACTTCTTTCTCTAACCTTTTGTTATGGTATCCTTTCTTACTTCCTTCTATAACCTTCTGTTATGTTATCGCCTTTTACTTCCTTCTATAACCTTTCCTTGTGTTATTCTTTGTTTTTAACCTTCTATAACCTTCTATAACCTTATCATATGTTATTCTTTGTTTTTTCCTCCTATAATTTTTTCGTATGTTATCCTTTATTTCTCCCGTCTATAACCTTTCGTATGTTATTCTTTGTTTCGTCCTTTCTATAACGTTCTCTTATGTTATTCTTCGTTTCTTTCTTTTTTCACCTTTTCTAATTTTGTTCTTCTTTCTTCTATTTAACCTTTCCTTATGTTATTCTTTGTTTCTTCTTTCCATCAGCTTCTCTCATGTTATTCTTCGTTTTTTCTCCTATATCCCTTTTTCTTATGTTATTCTTTTTTTTTTATTATTCTATTATTTCTTCATTCTTTCTTTCCTTACGATATCCTTTGTTTCTTCCTTTTATAACATTTTCTTATGTTATCCTTCGTTTCTTCCTTCTAAGTTCTATAACCTTTCCATATGTTATTCTTTGTTTCTTCCTTCTATAATAACCTTTCCTTATGTTTTTGTTTGTTTCTTTCGTCAATAACCTTTCCAAATGTTATTCTTTGTTTCTTCCTGCTACAACCTTTCCTTATGTTACTCTTTGTTTCTTCTTTCTATAACATTTTCTTAGGTTATTCTTAGGTTCTCCCTTCTATAAACTTTCCTTACGTTATTCTACATTTCTTCCTTCTATAACCTTTTGTTATGGTATCCTTTTTTACTTCCTTCTATAACATTTCCTTATATTATCACTTTTTACTTCCTTCTAAAACTTTTCCTTATGTTATTCTGTGTTTCTTCCTTCTATAACCTTTTATTATGTTATTCTTTGTTTTGTTAACCTTCTATAACCTTCTATAACCTTATCTCATGTTTTTCCTTGTTTCTTTCTTCTATAACATTTTCTTATGTTATCCTTTGTTTCTTCCGTCTATAACCTTCTCTTATGTTATTCTTCGTTTCTTTCTTCTTCCATCTTTCCTTACGTTTTTTTTTCTTTCTTCTATATTACCTTCTCTCATGTTATTCTTAGTATCTTCCTTCTGTATCCTTTTCTCTTATGTTATTCTTTGTTTTTATTATTCTATTACTAGTATTTTATCTTCATTTCTTTCCTGACGATATCATTTGTTTCTTCCTTTTATAACATTTTCTTATGTTATTCTTTGTTTTTAATATTCTATCATTTTTCTCTTTCTGTCTTTTCTTATGTTATCCTTCGTTTCTTCCTTCTAAGTTCTGTAACCTTTCCATATGTTATTCTTTGTTTCTTCCTTCTATAACCTTTCCTTATGTTATTCTTTGTTTCTTCCTTCTAAAACATTCTCTTATGTTATCCTTTTTTTCTTCCTTCTGTAACCTTTCCTTTTGTTATTCTTGGTTTCTTCCTTCTATAACATTTTCTTACGCTTTCCTTTGTGTCTTCCTTCTATAACCTTTTCTTATGTTATTCTTTGTTTCTTCCTTCTATAATAACCTTTCCTTATGTTTTTGTTTGTTTCTTTCGTCAATAACCTTTCCAAATGTTATTCTTTGTTTCTTCCTGCTACAACCTTTCCTTATGTTACTCTTTGTTTCTTCTTTCTATAACATTTTCTTAGGTTATTCTTAGGTTCTCCCTTCTATAAACTTTCCTTACGTTATTCTACATTTCTTCCTTCTATAACCTTTTGTTATGGTATCCTTTTTTACTTCCTTCTATAACATTTCCTTATATTATCACTTTTTACTTCCTTCTAAAACTTTTCCTTATGTTATTCTGTGTTTCTTCCTTCTATAACCTTTTATTATGTTATTCTTTGTTTTGTTAACCTTCTATAACCTTCTATAACATTATCTCATGTTTTTCTTTGTTTCTTTCTTCTATAACATTTTCTTATGTTATCCTTTGTTTCTTCCGTCTATAACCTTCTCTTATGTTATTCTTCGTTTCTTTCTTCTTCCATCTTTCCTTACGTTTTTTTTTTCTTTCTTCTATATTACCTTCTCTCATGTTATTCTTAGTATCTTCCTTCTGTATCCTTTTCTCTTATGTTATTCTTTGTTTTTATTATTCTATTACTAGTATTTTATCTTCATTTCTTTCCTGACGATATCATTTGTTTCTTCCTTTTATAACATTTTCTTATGTTATTCTTTGTTTTTAATATTCTATCATTTTTCTCTTTCTGTCTTTTCTTATGTTATCCTTCGTTTCTTCCTTCTAAGTTCTGTAACCTTTCCATATGTTATTCTTTGTTTCTTCCTTCTATAACCTTTCCTTATGTTATTCTTTGTTTCTTCCTTCTAAAACATTCTCTTATGTTATCCTTTTTTTCTTCCTTCTGTAACCTTTCCTTTTGTTATTCTTGGTTTCTTCCTTCTATAACATTTTCTTACGCTTTCCTTTGTGTCTTCCTTCTATAACCTTTTCTTATGTTATTCTTTGTTTGGAGCGGTCTAAGAAGCAAACCGGTCCAGAAAACCACATCGCGAAGCGATCTTCTGGATCGGTCCCGAAGATCGCTTCCTGGCACGGTTGTCCGTTCACACTCACAGTTAGAACGATGTAGCCTGTATCTGTCCAGGAAGTGAGTGAGAACGGGGTCTTAGGGCAGAACTGTAGCCATTTGACTCATGAGCCCGCGGTCCTAATCATCTTTCGTATTTACACGTAAATTATTATATTTCTTTAAAGAACTTATAATTTCATGTGAAATATATTATACATGATGCAGAACCAATTACTATTAGGCCTCTCTTTTTATCATGTTCCGTTCATCTTACTTGTGTCACGAAGGACCTTGTCGAAAGCCTGAAGGATGAACTGAGTGGAGACTACCGCAAGACTGTCAAAGCTCTAATGGATGAACCTGCAGTCATGATAGCTCGATGCATCAACAACCTGTGCCAAGTGAGTTACAGCTCTTCACCGATATCCCTCTACTAATGGAGACACCAGTCAGTACCGCAATGTGGGGACAAGTAGTTTTAGACATAACAGAAAAAAGCATTGAAGGAATAAAACAATTTTCAATTACTAAATATTCAAATACAAAAAAAAATCCAATGAAGAAAATTAAATTGAGCCAATTATAATGATTAAACATAAACATAAGCATAATATGTTTTCCAAGAGTACTGCAGCGAATCTTGAGAGATTTCAAAATGTGTTCCTCTCCCGATAATTTTGTCCTGATATAAACAAATAATCATACATGGTTGAGCAATCTTGAGGGAAATATTCTGCCAAAAAATCAAAAAAGTTGTTATTATTTAGCAATTATTTCATTTTAAAGTGCAAATAAATAATTATTGCTGGACCTGTTTTGGTTTTTCCTTATATTCCACCTTGATTTCGATAGTGTGGTGGTGATAAGATGGAGATAGCTCTACTCGAGATCATCTACCACCTCTCTCCAATGGTAAGTATAAACCTCCTCTGTTTAATGGATCAGGGTATGTCAAATCTCATTCGGTGTTTCATGATTTGATGGTTGGTTTGTTTCACCTGACAGCAAGGAAAGTACGTGCACGCTTGTAAATATGCATCCAGGGGACTAATGGCTTTAAAACCTCTCCGAGGGGCTTGGTAATGATAATCAATGCCTTACGAAAGAGCACCAGCACATCGACTTGGTTTGGAACCCTGGAGCTCACGGCAACAAGACTACTACCCTACAGTAGACAGCCAAATTTAGGGGCAATCTGTTGTTATTGTGTAACCAAGGTGTGCTAATGAGGTGCGATGTCTCAGTGGTAGGGCAGTAGTCTCGTAACCGAGAACTCCCGGGTTCGAAACCAAGTCGATGTGCTCGTGCCCTAGCATTACCAACTCCCTCGGAGAGTATTTAAAGCCATAGCTTACCAAGTATTGGAAAGTTCTGAATTTAAACTGACATCAAATTTCACTTTATCAGGGCCCTGTTTCATAAAACTTGGTATCAATAACAGCTGTTTAATTGTTATGATAAATGTTCTCTCAGCTAATCAACTGTCACGATTTCAAAAGCTTATAACAGTTATTGTAACTTTGCTATTGATGTAAAGTTTTATGAAACAGGGCCCAGATCTATGCCCTAGAAGAGCTAAATGTATGATACAGTTATTACGTAATATAATAATATTCAGCTTTTATATAGCGCTTAATACAAATGTCTCTAAGCGCTTTACAGATATACTATTACCCCGGTCATTGGATTCAGTGCTTACCCGCATACACTGTGTGCACAATCTCCACTCCCTGGGGAGCATTCCAGCCAGGCGTTACTTGACGCTCTAAAACTGTTTGACCAACAATGACGGTCGCATCCTACCGGGTACCCATTTAACACCTGGGTGGAGAGTAGCAAGTGCAGGTTAATATCTTGCCAAAGGATATTAGTGCCGTGTCGGGATAAGAACCCTCGACCTTCGCATCTCCAGTCAAGCGCCTTAAACCACTCGACCACGACACTCCCATGAAGAGAGCATGTATATGTACATTAGAAGTAGGTACAAAGTAATAATTTCAAGAGAAATACAGGGAATTAAAAAATATATTAACGTATTGTCAAATCTGCAATAAAGGGTACAGGATCTCGAAGAATTGCAAGTACAATACATTTCTCAGATGTTTACAATAATTATATGGGTCGAAAATGGTCATTACCGATATAAACCTATGTTTATCATAATGTATTTTAGCAATAAGACCATCTTCATATTTTACATTTCCTTAGGACGTTCTTGGAGTGACAGCTGCATATAAAGAGAGTAAGTTCCACATTGTTTAATTCGTAATGTTATTTACTGCTCAATGTTTCAGCGGTAAAAGGTGACCGATCTCCTTTGGTATTTTAGTTCTCATCTATGTCAGCATTATTCAACCATTAGATAATGTCATGCCACCTCTTTACATGATTCTATGCCATCTACACAGGTGTATCTCCCAATGTATTGGTTTTCTCTGCTGCTATCCCCTGCGTTCTATCACATGAGGGTTAAATTAAAAAGCATCGTTTTAAGCTCAAGTTCAACAAGACAGAAATAGAAGTGAACATGAGATTTACACGCACGTGGATAAAACTAAAACTAAATTGTCTGAAGTGCAAGATTGAAGAAAGATAACATTTTGGCTCAAAATTGTTTATTAAGGGGAGTTAATCAGCGTGAAAAGTTACCTACCACATCTGTACATTGTGAGGCAGTCCTTCTCGCGCTAATTGATCTACTAAAGTTTGATGAAATATGATACTTTGACAATTTATCTTTTCTTTTTTACTGTAATAACTGTTATGTTTATTTGCTTATTTATGATTCATTGTCAGAAAGTACTTTTTACTATATTATGTTTGATACGTTACCGAAAATTGCTTATGTCTATAAAAATGCAGAGGAAAATAAAATCAAATCATATCAAATCAAATCAACATGCTCTTCAAAGATTATACTATTATGTGAATGCACTTCTTACAAGAAATTATGATTAAATATGAAAAATCACGATTTGGTTTGGTGTTGAGTATAAGACCTGTATTAAATTGCACTGAAGGTGGACGCCATGTTGCTTATTACATAAATGTAGTTAATCATTGCTCTCACGGATTCGAACAATAACAAACAAATTTATAGAAAACCTTCGTCACCTGTGTAGGACAAGTGACCCAAACATCGTGACGTGAGTGATCTGGGTTAATAACACCCAGCAATGGGTCCCGTAATGCCCACAACCAAACTGCTCTCAAGCTCTTGTGAATTGTTGTCAGGTTTTCATTTATTTCCTTTTTCTCTCAGACTTTACTCACTTTTAATCACAGAATAATTTTGCTAATTTTTTTTGAAAATGACGTGAGGTTTTATTACAAAATACCAAACTGTTTTTTTGACAAGCGCATGAATGCAATTATTTCTACCTGTTCTTTCAGCTTTCTCCACGGACCTCCAGGAAGATGTAAAAAATGCTAATACAGGACTATTCAATAAGGTCATCTTAAGCATATTGGTGGTATGTTCCTTTTGTTAAGCCCATCACACCAAACTAGTTCTCACTACGTTCTGGAACCGTCCTAGAAAATTGTAAAACGGGTCGTGGTCGGGGCAGAATGTGTAAATAATGTCAACTTTACGATCCTAGTTCGTTCATAAACAGCAGTCCTCAATACGTCCATCTCGTCTGTACCCCGTCCACAGTCAGTTCATATCAAGGGGGAGGGGGTTCAATGACCTAAGTGTAATATGCTTCTCTTTTCCTATGATATAACAAAGAGCTCAATTAATTTGCGTAGGAACTTTGTTGCCCGCAGTTGCCATTCATGTTTACATGTTAAAGAAAAAAAACCGGGATTGAATTCCGGAGGGCAATTTGGGGGGAAGTATTTGTTTTCATTCGTTATAAACACGACCGCAAATACTTTCAAGAAATCAACTCAAGGGCAATTTCAATATCCTGTAACTATGGATTATAGAAATCATTTTCGCATTACGTCATGTGTCATTCTCTTCTCAATAACAGTTGTTTTCATGACTACCCTTTTTTATACTTTCAGGGAGAGCGTTCGACTTCAATCCTCCCAAACAGTGCTACCGCAAATGATGATGCTTCATACTTTTTCAAAGTAAGCTCTTATTTATAATTTTTTTAAATATTTTTTTTATCAAATTGATTGAACTACTCGTACTCACTTTATTTCAATATGATACAAACTTCGTGCAAAATTAGCACGGCTTTCTATTATAGTAAAAATAAAAGTGATTTATTACTTTCCCGATGGAAAAGAACTTTGTTTAGGCCTCCAAAAATTTTGTTTGATGACGACGGTTCAGAAGTATGGTTCGAATTGAATTAACTAAATTGTAGAATACTTTTTTTACATTTCTGTTTTTATTTCAATGGTAAATGACATTGTAAGTTCGTTATACGTAAACGTCTAATGCTACGAGAAGGCAATAGTTTTAAAATTTTGCTTTTGAAACCTACATACTATTATCTCCTGAGTTTATACAAACTATGCAAAAATGTTTGTCTCGTAAATATATCAAGGCAATATGATATTTCTTATATTGACATCAAAGTTAAAATCTTTCTTTCAGGCTGTTTCATTAAATCTGCTGCGCATGAGCTATATGTGTCATGCTGTAGCAGTAGCCTTATGTATGCATAATTATTATATTAGGATTTTGTTTGTCAAATATTAAGACGAAGCCCGAGGAATGGCAACTGCCCAATGAACGCGTTGGAGAACTGTTTGGGAGGGCGAGTATTGCCCAGCTGAGACAAACTTTCACACTAGCTGACTCGGTACGTAGAATAAAACTTTAAAAAAAAATCATGTTTTACGAGGGTTTGGCTACATGGAAGTGTGCTTTGGACGATTTTTTTAAATATTTCGATGGCGATCTCTCCCATCCCTTACCTGCTGTAAGCCGAAGATGGCGTGATCCGCGGATCCATATGCATCGATGGTACGCCCAGCTTAATTTCGCCGAGCGTAGACATTCGGGGATTCCGTCATCTTCGGCTTGCAGCAAGTTTGGAGAAGATCCCGGTGCCCGTGGTGGAGATGATAACAAATTAAATTGGCCAGATTCTGGACTAGGTGTGCGCACGAATATGCCTGAGTGTGTGTGATGAGGTGTGCGTTCGTACATATTTAGGTACTGATCACCTCTTGATTTCGTCAGAATCTTCAATCTTTAATCTATATTTATAAATTCTTTCTTTATGTACGTTTTTTGTCGTCAGATTTTTGTTTTATTTAAAAATAAAGATCCAATCACCGTCTATTTTTTACCAACAATTCCCCTTGGTCAGGAATAGAAAATTTATAATAATTAATAATAAATAATATTTTTTATTATTTTTATAATACAACATATTTATTTAGCGTATATTACAAAGCTGTCCATAATAATTAAGCGCTGTAAGGGAAAAAAGGAGAGCAAAAGAACAGTCTTCATATAACATTGGAAATTGTTTCTGGACAGGATACTGACTGCGGAGCTATTGTCGCCGGAACAAGTGTAGTACAACCGATCGAACTACCCATATAAAAATGTGAAAATTATAATATAGATATCTTATTGTTGTCTTATCGATTTTGTTTGCAGCAATTTCAGGCCAACAATCTGAGTTTGGAGAAAGTTGTGCAGGATAGCAAAATGGATGAAACTCAAAAAGCTGCCTTCACTGTTATTTGTGAGTTCTCAATTTAGTCGTCGTCGTCTTCTTCTTTTTCTTCTTCTTTTTCTTTTTTCTACTCCTCCTTCTTCCTCACCGTCTCATTTTTTATCTATCTCCTTCTGCTCCTTTTCCCCTTCACCTCCCTTCCCTCCTCTTCTTCTCCTCAGTCTTCGTGTCTTTCTATTTTTCTTTCTCTCTCTCTCTCTGTTTGTTTCTTTTTCTTTCTTTCGTTCTTTTTTTTTTACATTATTCCTTTATCCCTCTGTAAAGATCACAAAATGTTTTTTTTTAACTTAAAATTTTGATTTTAATTAATCCAAATCTCATTGAAATTGGTATTAAAATGGAGATAATTAATTTTTCGTTCATATTATGACCTCAAACTCATGGTGGTTCAAGGTTTCCTTAAAATATTATTTACACAATACTACATCTGAAGTATTGTGGATTGTGATAAAATATTTTGAATAAACGAGGTGTGCTTAATTTGTCAAGTAGTGGCAACCAAACCCCTATTTTCTAATTTCGGTCTTCAGTTTATTGACGATCAATGTATTTTGGGAAGTCATTTGCGTTATACATGAACCAACTGAAGTCGAATTTCCCTTCTTATTCAGGATCTTTTTCGCATTACGTCATGTGTCATTCTCTTCTGTTTTTTTCATGTCTACCCTGGGTTTATAATTGGGTTTTAAAGTGGTAAATAGATATGCTTTTTCAAATTATTCTTGAACTTTTCATATGTTTCTATAATTCTAGGGTATTCCGGCAAGTTATTCCATAAAACAGTCGCTGCATATGAAGAATGAATATGACATTTCCCCATAAGATTTTGTCACCGTTTGAGGGACATAAATAAAGACTATTTTACTGTAATGTAATGATAATGTAATTTAATGTAATGTAACCGTGACTGATCTCATCTCATCCCATCTGATCATATGAACAGTCAAGAGCATGTGCCAACCTCTTGCGTTCTACGTTGACTCGCTGTACTGCGCCATGGAGGGACTAGGAACCGACGACAACAAACTCATTCGCATCATCGTAGGCAGATCAGAGGTAATGCCTGGATACATTTGGCCTGCGATTAGTCTACGGAGCCCGTATCCTGCCTGTATCCCCTTTTCCGTGCAGAAGGAGGCAGAAGGCGGCCGTGAGATTTTTGTACGGATTCACGGGCTCCGCGGCCTCTACGATTTTGTTTCGCTGAAAGTTATACAAATTTGAAAAATCGTAAGCCCGTAGTTCGGTGAACATGGAGGCAAAAAAACGTTTAAAACGGCAAGGCGGCTGCACAGTAACCGCGCTTTCTTCGCGCAACCTTTGCACGGAAGCTGCACGGGCTCCGTACGATTTCCGTGCGGAAGCTGCGGCGACTGCCCGGCTACTGTATTGAAATTGCACGATTTCCGTACAATCTCCGATCAGCCTCTGCACGGATTTGCCCCGGCCTGCCCCAGAGGGCCAATACAAGAAATGGCACGATGCTCGTAGATAATGTAAACACAAACATCGTAGCCCGTAGCCTCCTTCGATGCCCCTAAAATCGCGCGAAAAATCGCAGACTAATTTATCGTACGGCGTCCGGAGCAAATGTAATCCAGGCATAAGTTGGTCATACAGCCAGGAGGGATGAATATTTAAATCAGAAAATAATCAACATTTTGTCCCCCTCTCTCTCTCTTTCTCTCTTTTTCTCTTTTTCTCTCTTTTACTCTTGCATTTATTTTCATTCTCTCTTTCTTGTTATCTGTAACAATTCAATATTTTGTTACTTTGTATCTTCTTCTCCCTGTTTCGTGGTAAGGTTGTTTGAATATTCGACTGACAATGTGGAGGTGGTGTGTAAGACCCCGCGTAGAGGACCTATAATTACAAAATTGCATTTTCTCTACATTGCTTCTCTCCATCCATGTCTATAAGAGGCTATCCGCGATTCCTTACTCTTTAGCATATATTTATCTGCGATCGGCAAAGTATGTCATTTTATTAATTAATTAATTAATTAATTATTTATTTATTTATTTATTTATTTATTTTATTTATTTTTTATTTTGTTTTGTTACGCAACAATTTTTATTTTTTTAATACCATCTTTTTCAAGCAAAAATTATCTTTAACCTTATTTTAACCCACTGCCTACTGGAACCGAGTGGTCCATGTATTAAGCCTATAATGGTGAGAGAATTCAGTAATAATCGGGCTAATAAGGAGCTTGATCAGGAACCACCGATACCTCGTTTATAATATTGAAGGACATTATATTTTCTTCCCTTTTATTTACTTATTTTTTGTAACCATGGCTGTCCTCTCTCTCTCTCTGGTCTAGATCGACCTGGCTTCCATCAGGACCATGTTCAAAGAGAAATACACCACCACCCTGGCCGCTATGGTCGAAGATGATACCAGTGGAGACTACAAAAATGTTCTCATTGGTATCATCAACGCCGATGCCGCACCTATCCCAGTCCAGTCCACCACCACCTAAAGACCGGCTGGAGTCATCCCATTCACCTAGTTTACACAGTAGTATAGCTGTACCGTATTATGAAAAAAGTCAATGTTTTAACTGTACGAAGATTATAATTTCTAAGCTACCTTATGAATAGCTCACACTAGTAAACCGTGTACTGTCATAACTTCACGGACGCTACAAGCTCCAGACAAGGAGCCAATAATGAAGGTGGCCACTTTAGACAGGTAGTCAGGTAGATAGATGACCACTAAGACTACACATGTTAGGTACATGCATATGACAAGACTCACTGTCTGATGAAGTGGCGGTGTTTCCGTTTACATCTACCTTGATGCTATATCATCCACATGTGAGATTATGAGAGTACACAGTTTACTACTGTGAGATATTCATAAGCTGGCTCAGGGATTATCATCTAGGAACAGTTACAAATGTGACTTTTTTCATAGTTGGTACAGTATAATACCGTCTGAAATTGGAAAAAACGGGTGCTGTGGTAAAATAACAACGAGCGATATTAGATATCGAGTATATCGGGGCAAGTGAAAACAAATGTTACGTATATACCGCATCATGTTATAAATTCACCGTGCTCAATACAGTCTTAGATAAAATCATTAATTCTATTACTATATAATATTTACTACTACTATACTAACACTAGCAATTCCTATAATCATAATGATACATAGCATATATTGTGTTCAAAACTATTACATAATAGTATACTATTAAAGAACTTGTACAGTACATAGAGATCTTTGTTATTCTTGGATAAAAGTAGGTGAGTATTCAATATACATGTAAATTAGAATGCACTGTGGTTTTATTTCATTCCTGTTTGTAATGTTTTGAAATATTCCAATGGTGTTGTAGAGTATTGACCTTGGGGATATTGTGTAAGATTCAGCTATCATACATTCAAGAAAATTATATGAACACAAACTACGTAGAACAGAAGCTCTATAACTTACAGTTAAGGCCCATTTATTTAGATTTGGTCCAGGGCATCTGCGTGATTTCTAGGATATACCTATATGAAATCCAACATCGCACACATTCACTCAGTCAGAAACAACAAAAAATGAAAGAAATATGTTGAGCCTCACCAACTTTTCGGTGTTTAATTACTCAATTACAGTGATTACACAAAATCTAAAACAACGGTCAAAATAGAGAAAACATGCAAGTGAAGATTACCATATTCATGATTATATATGTTTTTTTGTATTATATTGTAGAGTACAATTGGTGCAGGAATTTCAAGTCTATTTTCTGTGACAGTTTATCTTATATAATGGTCAGATAGTAAAATTTATATTCTAGAAATAGAGTGGAATTTTTCGCATTAACATCATGTTAACAACATACATCATTATCATTGTTAGATATTGTAAATGAACTTCCAATACTTAAAACTACAATATTTTTAATTTTTTTTTTTGCACAAACAGAAAACAAATTACGTGAAATTACTGACAAGTTCATAGAATTCCAGCATATACTTCTAAGATTTTGTTTAAACTACGTGTGATTTATCAAAAATATGAAGTATACCTTCTAATAAGTGACACAATGAAAAAAAAACCATGGTAACGTTCAATCTATCTAGATGCTATTATGAGTTTTGTCACGCTTAGCATCTGTACTGCGGTTCATTAGTAAACTTAATGGCAATTTGGTACATTTCAATATGATTTCCTATTAGGATTGCAATTAATATAATGATGTTTTACACATTACAAAGAAACTTTCTAGGAAAAGTGTAACTTATCCCTTTTAATCTCAGTGCTTGTTAAAATTGGCTAAAGTTATTACCGTTTTCTGTAACTGGTAATGCTGATTACCCTCTAATGAACGTATTCTGGAAGTAGGTTTATAAAAAGTCCAATATGGCTATAACAACCCATGTGAATAATGATGTGTGAGTTAACATTGATATTTACATGCACAGATTCTTTAATCGAATAAATCAACGCCCTATCAATATCAGATGAAACTGTTAAAGCAACCATAACGTTTCCAGGACAAAAAAGTGTATTAATATACGATAGTTCCTTGTATTTGCTCTTAAAACAATTTAACAATTTAGCCAAGTAGACGTACTTGAATACGTTGTAAGATAAATGCAGGCTCAAGTACGGATATTAAAGCTTAGATTCTCATCATTCTACAAGTACGACACTTGTTTAAAAAAAAAAAAAGGTAAACGCCCTGTAGTGAGTTCCTCGGAACGTTTTTTCGGGTATGGAACAATTTAAAATCTAATGATTTAGACCTTAATCATCATGTATTAGCTGGAATTCTGCATTACTTTAAATCGGGAATAGACACGGCTATTGAAATTGGCTTAGGCCCATTTTTTTCAAAAGTCTTTTGAGAACGTGTTTTCCCTTAATGGTTAGTATTATCATAGTAATATATTTATACTAGGCCTTTTATGTATTGCTATTAATTTTCACACTGATCTTGATGATTGTACTATCAATAAAATTAATTATCAGGATATGGTCTCTAATACTTTATTATTTTAATGCTTATAACTTATATTATTATGTAATTTCATCTTTGGAAGTATTTTAGATAAAGACGATATCTCGTCGCTTTAGTAGGTGAAGGGGACGAATCGAAATTTGTAATTGCATTAAAAAAGAACGTAAATATATTTTTCTGATTTTCTTGTGTTTGTTTGTTTATTGTTGCTTTTGATCAGACATGGTAACGGGGAAGGGAAAGATAGTGATATAGACGTAGTAGAAATAATGATGTGGTCACAACTCACCGTGCGTCTTATGGACGTATCTGCCAGGAACTGCTAGCGGATATAATTTATTCAGAATTATTCCCTTTGTAACATCAAAGGCCAGTTTTAATCTGATATCAGCTGGAAATAATTTTGAAGGCAACTCTCACGTCCCGAATATTTACGAAACATTCTCAGATTTCAAATTCAATAATCCCTATTACTTTCGATTTTGCATTCTTGCAAGTCCTGATACGCATAACTTAAAGAACAAGAGCAGAGACACTTGTTCTGAAAGTCACAAGAGACAACTTTAGTACATGAAATCGTATAACATATTTGATTATCAGATTGTCTTCGTCACGTATACACGTTACTTCAATATTCCTAATTCAATGTCACTGTCATATGCATACAAATTCAATTACAAGCGCATATCTCATAACGGAAACTGTAAAATTGAAAGACGAAACTCGAAATTCGTAAGTGGATAAAACCTTTTGGAACTCAAAATTTCGAGAAGACTGTTTAATGGTAATCAACAGTTGGCCAACATAAACATGCCCTACCGCAGGCGCATGGCAAGGGAGGTAGGATGGGCTGTCCAAAGTTCGTGGACATTTGAAAGCAAAGGCATGCCAGATCGATTCATAATTTCTCATATCTTCTATACACAAATTTATTTAGATCAATTAGTACAAATGAACGTCCAAATATTAGACTACAAATAGGTGCAATTTGGAAGTTTATCGTCCAAAGAATTTAGGCGAATTCGCGATCTCAAAATTAGATGTCGGATTGGAATGCGCTACAACTAAAGAAAAGATCATAAAAAACACCGAGACCTTAATTTGCACACGAGAGTTTACTCAAGTGATATATTAAAACAAGCAATCGATCCATTAAAGGTAAGGTAATTGCATAAATTGCAAGTCAAAATATCATACAATCAGTTGGTATCACTTTTCACTAATAATTTTGATGACATCGTCTCTCAAGTTGAAGATTTCCCGACCCTTGTCTGTAAGTTCGGATGCAAAAGACTGCAAAATTTGCCGATCTTTTGTCAATATTTGTTGATATCAGAATTATGGAATCTTACCAAATTTTGGAGATATGGAACTGTTCACGAATGAAGGTCACGCGCGAACTATTGTCAAGCCACCAAACGTATGTACAATCCAAGCGAAAGTTGAGTTTTGGCAAAGATGAAAAAATAATTGTGAGCTCTTTTTTAACGTCATTTAGGAAAAATATCACCGTAGAAATGTTGCCCGAGAAGGGTTGCTCTTCGAATTCCCTCACATTCGAAGTATGACAATAAATAGCTGAAGTGTTGGAAAAATTAACCTGCCATGCCACGTAATTTTGTAGTCCCATACACACACTGCTGTGTATATGGTATTCATTTCTCGAGAGTTTCAGCACAACTGTTCGATTTTCTTATCAGTTGTATGATTTCAAAACCTCACAGTATACACCAATTGTGTGTGCTACCTCGTATATGATCAACCTTTTCTAATCATGCGTATTGCTTACGGACAGTTTAATTCACAATGTAATTTTAGGACCAGAACTCAACCTTCTTCTTAAATGGGTATAACATTGTTCATTTGCCGGTTTGATCTCATGCTCTTCTGGACCTTTGCCCAGAATACCTCCTGACCTTCTTCATCCTCTGTCCACACCAGGTAAGGCTTGTTTCGACTCAGCAAGAGCCTAACAAGGTACGGTAGATGGTCATCATCGATGTCTTCAAGGAAAATCAGGATGATCTTCTCCAACTTGGTGTCATTCATGTGCTCCACTGCCATACGGAACTTGGTCATGTACCAGGCATCATCCACAGACGGGTTGCTTAGCAACAATATTGTCTTGTGGCTGTTTTCGATGACGTCGTAGATGGCGTTCAAGTAGAACAATCCTGGTTGAAGATCGGCATCGCCAAATATGACGCGCTCCAGATGAGGCATACTCTGCTCCAGAAAAGGTTTCATGCAGTCATTTACCCACAATTCATCGCCTTCGTGGAACATGATGTTGAGTTGGAATTCATAGTCCTCCGGAGTTCGATCTTCAGTGATCTCATGGTAACCAACGATGGCCAACTTGAGGAGATACAACTTATAGTTTATCCACCATCGGTTCAGATACACGAGCATACCGAAGGTTAAAACTAAGATCGGCGCAAAACATGCGGAAACGATAATCATGGCATTGATCCTACAATATTCATTCGGATGGAACGACCAAATTATTTGATTGACCAACACTTTGAAGGAACTGCTAGAACAACGGGTTTGATTCTCTGGAGCGAGATTAATTTTTCCTTCAACC
The DNA here is from genome assembly GCA_037976565.1 of Mesocentrotus franciscanus. NCBI lineage: Eukaryota > Metazoa > Echinodermata > Echinoidea > Camarodonta > Strongylocentrotidae > Mesocentrotus > Mesocentrotus franciscanus. The sequence goes on from CP137678.1 coordinate 22,452,265, forward strand.
TCGTTCAACCATTGTCTGAACCAGGCGAGTTGGCAATCGCATGTTAAGGGATTGTTTGCAATATTGAATCTAATCAAACTTGACGGCAATAAGGTGTTGGAGGCTACGGTCGAAATGTGATTGTTTTGTAAGTACAACCGTTTAAGTTCATTTGTGCCCATAAACAGCCCTTGCTCGATGAATGCAATTGAATTGTACTGCAGCTGCAACACCTGTAAATTGTGCAAATCATGAAAAGCGTCCTTGGAAATGTTGGCTAATTCATTTCGAGGCAGACGAAGCACAAGCAGGGTCGTTAAGTTTGCAAATGTTCCTGAGGCAACTTGTCCCATACGACAACTTGTTAAGTCTAGCTCAACAAGACTTCCAAGCGGTGTGAATATGCCAGGAAGAGCGTGCAGGGTATCTAAATAGTTGTGCCGTAGAATAAGGGTCCGCAAGGAGGCCAAGCCGGAAAACAACGATGTCCCTGTCTGTATATCAACTAAATCCTCAGCTTTTAGATGAGATCCCGACATATTGAGAACCCTCAGCGCAGATGTGTTCGTAAACTGGTCAATTGATGAAATTGTCAACAGGCTATATGAGATATCCAGATTAAGTAGGTGTTGCATATTTCTAAACGAACCTTTCATGGTAAATTTTCTCAAATCTGTCATGACGAGGAATTCTAAGGAACCGACTGAAGTTAAGGCGTCCTCTGACATCCGAAAAGTATTGGCATTGCCAGAAACATCAAGTGTTTTCAAATTTTCCAAGCCAGTGATGGTGTCATGATAAAAAAGGAAACCGAGATTGTTTCTTCTAAGAACAAGAGTCTGAAGTTTAGTTGCCTTCCATGGTCCGACCATGATGCTACGGATGCCACTTTGATCTATCACTAGGCAACGGAGAAACCAGGATCCGTCGAACCATTGAGGGTCCAAATTTGCGAGGTTATTACGTGACAAATCAATTTTCTGGAGATTCGAGGCGCAAGCGAACGAGGCGCGGGGAAGTGACTTTATTCTATTCCAAGACAAACCGAGGTCAGCCAGTGAATGTAAGCCACAAAATGATTCATTATTGATGCTCGATATACGATTCTTTTGAAGGCTCAGGACTTGAAGTTTTTCAAATCCACGCAGAGCATACCCTGGAATGTTTTTTAACATGTTATAATCTAAAGAAAGTTCTTTAATCAGTGGCGCATTTTCTTTTTGCATCGACGATATGTTCACTGGATTAATGTACGTTATGCCTGCAGAATCAATTAGAAGTCTGTCGATTTTAACATGGCCCATGAAATACCCGACGTCGAAAGTAGCTAAGCTGAAATTGTTCATGTTCAGAATACCTAATTTGGGCAAATGTCCAAACGCTTTAGGTTGAATAAACGTCACATTGTTATTACTTAAAGTGAACTTATCGACAGAGCAATTTATCCAAGGTAAAAAGTCGTCCTTATTTATAGTTGTAACTTTGTTGAAGGATAGGTCTACTGCCGACATATTCCGCCATCTATACAAGTTTCCACACTTCTTAGTACTCACCAAAGTGCCAGAGATGTTACTGATCTTGTTGTGTGATAGATTTATTATATATAAAAGAGCATTCTTCTGAAGAAAATAGATGGGTAGAAAAGTAATCAGGTTATGATCTAGTATCAAGACCTGCAACTGTAATAGAGGTTCGAATGTTCAACTATCAATGAAAGCAATGATGTTATGATCCGCATACAAATCTTTAAGTTGGTTGTAATTCATGAAAGACTTGTTTACTAGTTCTGTTAATTGGTTATGATGGATGGATAAGTCCAGGAGGTCATGCGGAAGGTCTTGGGGAACTGAAGTAAGATTGAGAAAAGCGCAATTAGCACTGTGACGAGGATGGACTGGGCATCTATAATTTGGCTGCGGTGAACGGAGTGGCATGTCCACTCTAACATTCTGCACGATACCTCCCAAAAATATTACTATTAATATCAAGAGTGTTCGCGTTAAGGAATCCATCGTGAGATGAGCCATTATGATCGTTCTCCACAAGTACACTGAGCTAATTTGTTAAAATCCAATTAGCGATAACACTGATTTCCCATGCTTGGTTTCTAGAATATAAGGCACTATATGTGCTAGTTTTGGCAACATCCTCACAGGCACGTAAGTCATATCGGAACTAATGAGTCAGCAAATAGATTACTATATATGTATATCAAAATCAATCAAATATACGACAAGTGCGGTTCCAACTTTCGTATTCATGAGGCAAATATTTTTTTGTATTACGAATAAATACCGCTGCTGGCTTAACAGCTGTATCTATGGTTCCAGGGAAAATGAGCATAAGATTATTGCTTCCAATAAACAATGCAGTTTCTTGAGAACCGTCTGTCGGCTTCTTATGACTTTATTGCACAGTCTCATACAGACCAGGACACAACTTGTATCACACACTTGAATTTAATTAATTATTTGTAATCAGCTAGTCATTAATTAGTTTTGCAATGGAAAGTGTTAGAGTATTGGCCAATTATGACCATTAATCATGTCAAGTCCTTGGCTCGTCTTATTATGATCTCATTTTCTTTGTATGACTTTCTCATAGTTTATCTGTACCTGTATTACTGAAGTTTCAATTAAGTGATCTACCAACAATATATGTATTGAATTGAATTGAATTGAATTTATTTACACATTTGGATTAAAAATACAGAAACACAGATATATACAAAAGTAACAGCATAAAAAAGTTAACAAACATCGAATACATGCGAATTAAGAAGATACAAGGACAAATTTACACGACTTGAGAGACACACAGTGTTATTGTGGCGGGATCAAAAAAAGTTTGTGTAAAACTTATAACCATGATCCCGTACTGTTTAGAAACATTTATACAAGTCTAAAGAAAACATAAACCACACAAAGCAATAACACTATAATGAATAAAAGGCAAGAATGTTATTGCATTTAATATCTATTAAAATATAGTATGTATGTATATATATTTGAAAAAATTAATGTAACCTTTCATAACGCTAGTTGGAATATACAAAAAGCATGGATTGCACATCACAGGCGCTTGCAATGACCTGATGAAAAAATATATATATGTATTTGCGTATGTACAAGAGGCATGGATTGAAATTCACAAGCGCTTTCCATGACCTGATCAGAATTAATCGAAAGTGCTTGTGAAGTTCAATCCATGCCTCTTGCGTATTCCATCTAGCGTTGTAAATTGATATATTTTCTACTATGTTCACTCTGCATCTCGCTGGACATAGTTCCTCTTAGCATTTTCAACATATATATATATATATGATATACATATGTATTGTTATATATACATATATATTAGATAGCTTAGACAGATACCGACATGTGATCGGTCCAGAGCTCGTGACGTGATATCAATTGCCAGGATCGTAATTGTTATATTTTCCTGGCCGGTCACTTTCCAGTGTTATATATTTACCAGCTGGTGAAATGAATATATTTTTAATCAATGCATGTCGCCCTCTTGAGGACTGTATGTCACCAATGACACATATATGATTAACATGGGACTAAAGCAGACAATCGTTTGTGATCGATCAACGATAGAAAGTCTCGATTGGAAACAAATTCGACCCGCGGATTTTAAGTTCTACTTTTTACAAGTCGCGGGCGTCGCAGTACCACAAGAACACTTCGAAATGGAGCCCCGATTTGTGTTAATAAGCGATGAGAAACTAGATCAGCTTTTGAACAACAAGGATTCTAAATCTACAAAAAATGTGTTAAAACAAGCGTTGGATATATTCAGCTGCTACTGCAGGGCAAAGTCTCTTGACATTGAAAAAGTGGAGAAGGAATACTTCGAGCAAGAATTATGCGATCATTCTACGCAGAGGTGCGGCGAAGAAATGGCGAACTTTACGCAAAGAGATCCATGATCACAAGATGCTATGGCCAATGAACATCGTAAACAGTGGTGAATTTAGACGTGCGAATGACATGTTTGTTGCAGTCCTTCATAAGCTCAAAGCGGAGGGAAAGGGTGCAACAACACACAATGAGCCTATAAGCAAGGAAGACTTTGGCCAAATTATGTCTTCGCAAGCGTTGGGCTGTTCTATTCCTTAAGGTCTCCAGAACGCTGTATTCATAAACTTAATGATACATCTGTGTAACAGAGACAGAGAAAATGTAAAAGATCTAAAGTTAGATGATTTTGGCATTGCTACAGATTCCAGTAACAGGAGGTACGCATATCTTGCAAAGGAGAAGTTGACGAAAAATCACAGAGGAGACAAATATGATGACACAAACAGCCAGTGTGGTCGCATGTATGAAACAAAGGATGCAAATTGCCCTGTGAAGTCATTTTGCGATTACATTTCACATTTGAACCCTGACTTTCCTATTTTTGGCAACGGCCAAAATCAAGAGCTCCTGAAGATGTCAATGCTGGAGACGAGTCAGTAGAACAAGAATGACAACAAAGTGTGCCGTGGTATGATCATCAGATTGTTGACAAAAACGCTTTGGGGAACAAAATGAAGATCATTAGCATTGAAGCTAACACGTCTAGAATCTACACGAACCACTGCCTTAGAGCTACAACTATCACTACATTAGATGAGCACGGTTTTGAAGCAAGGCATATCATGAGTGTCTCTGGACATAAAGGTGAGAACAGTCTTAAACATTACTCTCGAGTTGCAGAGGGACACAGAAGGCAAATGAGCTTGTGCTTGTCAGAGAAATGCCACCAAGTCACAGACTCTGGAGCTAAAGTAAGGCTTTCTAGTCCAGGATCTAGACCTAGTTCTAGATTTGGTCCTGGACCTGGTTCGACTCAAAGATCTGGTCCACCAACAGGACCACCATGTACAATAACTAGGCCACCATTGATGAGTATATGGTTAGCGCATATATGCAGCTCTCCACAGAGTATGAGGATGGCGAGGATTGATATGGATATTTGCAGTAAGAGTCTCAGAGTTACAAATGCCGTGGAGACACTTAAATGCAAATGAACAGAGAAGGTAATCTCGGCGAGAAGCAAGAGAAGACCAAGAACGTGTTCGGAGCCGTTCTTCATAAGACATCTCCCCACGACGCTGTTTGAGGGCAAGTCTAGTGGCTGTTCTCTGAACACGTTCAAGTTTGTTAACCTGTGCAGAAGTTGTAGGATGCCATGCAGGTACACCATACTCGAGAATGGGTAAAACAAGTGATTTGTAAAGGCAGAATATTGAGGGTGCCGAAGCACCGCGTGCAACCAGCCTTACAAGTCCCAGTAAACGGTTTGCCCGAAAGACAACATAATCAATATGAGTCTTCCAAGATAAATCCGAAGAGAGGGTCAATACAAGATATCTGAAAGAGGACACAGAATCAAGAGCTTCGTTATCTAAGTAGTAGATAGGAGGATTGATGTGCCTCTTTCTGGTTACATGCATCACCTTGGTTTTTGAAGTGTTGAAAATCATGCCATTTTCCGCACACCAAGAATTCAAAGCAACAAGATCTGATTGAAGTTGGTGCTCAACCACTGGCGAATCAATGTTCCTAAAAATAAGAACATCATCTGCGAAAAGAGCACAAGGAGAGAGAACAGCATGATAAATTTCATTAACAAAAAGGTTGAAAAGGGTGGGCCCGACGACGCTCCCTTGGGGCACACCGCTCGGAACGTCCGTCCAGTCTGATGAGACGCCCAAGAACAGAGTTCGTTGGATCCTGTCAGAGAAGAAGGAGTGAATCCATTTCCATAGGGTACCTTGGATATTAAACGATTTGGCAAGTTTCCATAAAAGCTGTGAGTGTGGCATCTTGTCGAATGCCTTCGACATATCCAAAAAGACTGCATCAATTCTGGGAGCACGGGTTCTGTCTAGGGTGCAGCTCCACTGATGATTGACATCTATCAACTGTGTCACACAGCTCTTACCAGAGACAAAACCGTACTGCCCAGGATTGAGCAGTCCATTTGCGTAGACATGTTCCTGAAGGGCCTTTATAACAAAACCCTCAAGAAGCTTACAGAGAACAGAGGTCAATGCAACAGGGCGGTAGTTGGTGACAAATGATTTGTCCCAACCTTTAAACACAGGTGTAATGTTTGCACATTTCCACGAGGATGGAACCTTGCCACAAGCTAGGGAAGCATTGAAAAGAATAGACAGAGGGAGAGATATTTCCAGGACAACCTCACGAAGAATGCTGGGGAGGATACCATCAGGTCCGGGAGACTTGTTCTTTTGCAGTCGAAGAAGAGCCAAGTAAACCTGTGAAGTAGATACAGAAAGATGGGAAAGATCAGGAATAGGTAAACAACAGGTAGGAGGATCATCGGGCAAAGGAACTAGATGGTTAAATACTGAACTGAAATATGAACTAAAAGCATTTGCAATATCCTCAGGATTTAAAAGAGCTACATCCTTATGCCTAAACTTTGGAGGAGGAGGTGAGTTCTTGCGGGTTCTGATGAAGGCCCCAAATCTACGCCTATTGTCATCAGATGAGAAAAAAAGTTCACATATGACCAATAAACTTGTCTACATTCCTTCCTTACATTGTTTCTAATAGCTTTGTAATTTGACCAGTCTGAAGACCTATGAGTTCTTTCAGCAAGTCTAAACAAGGCACGTTTTTCAAGAATTAATGTTCTAATTTCAGGTGTGATCCACGGATATATGTGAGTTTTTCGTTTATACTCTTTAGGAACAGTTTCTCGAACAGCGGCATCGAAGAAGTCTGTGAAAACCTCGTTGCACTCATCCACATCTGATACACTTATAATGGCTCGCCATGGGATAAGATAAATGATATATCGAAGTCTAGCAAAGTCTACTCGATGGGTCTGCAAAAAAGACCGCTTGGCAGCTGGCTGAGGTGATGGCCCCCGCGAGCGAAAACGGACACATACAGCATGATGATCTGACGTCACTGGGTTGCTCACATTGTCCACCTGGATGAAGGAATGAGGACGGTTAGTGTAAACAAGATCGATGGTAGAACCAGTAACTGCGTCCCCATCAACTACAACTCTGGTATGTTGTTTCACCATCTGATCCAGGTTGAACTCCTCCATAGTCTCTGTCAGATGATTACGGTTGGCAGAAAAGCATCTGGGCGACATGTTGACATTAAAGTCACCCAGGAGCAAGCAGCCGTCATAGTTGTCCATACCAACAGCATCCAGTTCAGCTCTCAAGATATCCCAGTAAGAGGTGACGCTGCTTGGTGGCCTATAGAGCAGACCCACAAGCCATGTAGAATCATGACTTAGAGACAAGGATACCCACATGAGTTCCGCTCCATCTCCTTGAAGAACAGTAGAGATCAGTCTAGGCTTTAGGGAGTGTTGAGCAGCAAGCAGAACACCACCATAACGACGTCTGCCACCATGATCATGGCGTCATACCATGTAATCATCAGGAAGGCCCAGTGCACAATCATAAATTTCAGCCCCCAGCCAGGTCTCGGTTATACAGAGAATATCTGGTTTTGAGTTCGATGATTGCACAAACACAAATGCTATTAGCTCAGCTAGTTTATTACTCAAACTTCTCGCATTCAGTAGTGTACATGACAGATGTTTCTTACTATCTCTTGTTATGTTCTCATGAGGACCGGTACTAGTGGTAGCGGTAGCAGTTTTATTAGGTCCAGGATTCCATTCAATGTCCCTAGCAGTATGCAACAGAGCACGAAATGTTGAACTACTATTTGAACAGTACAAAATAGGCTTACCAGCTGGTCTTAGGTGTTTATTCAAGCAAGTTCCACTCCAACAAGAAGACAGTGAAACAGGAACTGGCAGGGCACCGCTACAAATGTGCAGTGCTCCATCGAAGACAGCAACAACAAAAAGGAGAAGCTTAAGCGGTAACATGCTTGTTTTCAAGAACAAATCTATAGATGATTGAATGAATGAACGTGGATAAATCCAAAGGGCCGTTTAATAGATACCCCCAAGACTAATATAAATTACCGTAGACTGTATGTACGACTACGAAGGATTACACAGAGTCAGTGCAGGTCACTAAATCCAACACAAAGTCATAGGTGTGGGGCTGTAGTACACATTGATGATTCAACATGATGAAAATCTGCTCAATAGCTTTCCTCAAATGAGTCTCAGCAAGGAAGAAAACTGCATCCACTCCAAACAAAATATTGCACTTCCACTGCCTGTGATAAGTCCTAGGAATGATTATTATGGTAAATTTCGATGATTTTTCAAGAAATTTCCTCCGGGCATTAGATCCATGTACAATGCAAGTCTATACCACTCTCAAGTTATTGGGTCTCTGTTCTAAACGTCCTACTCAGCGTGGGACTAGAGGGGGTGTGAAGACCAAATCGTACTTAGATTTGAGGAGAGATGATAGATTTGAGAGTATACCAGAATTGGATGGTTATCAAGACATGAAACAGGACAATCAAAATCAAGATAACAACGAACTTTCCACTATCCCGATCTGCATTCAACCACGTATTCATCCATACTTTTCAGCAAAGGATAACGATGGTAATGATAAGTCAATATACATTCAACGAGCAAACTTAATCCCTATACATCCGATTGAAAGTTTTACCAAAGTATGAACTTTTAATATGCGATCAATAAGGAATAAGACGACTGATTTCTCTGATTTTGTCACTGAAAATGACTTAGATATTGTAGCAGTGACTGAAACCTGGCTTAAAGATGGTGATGATGTTGTAATATGAAAAATTACCCCTGCCGGATATAGTTTTTTAACACCGGCCGCGTCAAGGGAAGGCCGGAGGAGGGGTTGGACTGTTGTACAAATCTTCGCTCTCACTTACTACTACTACTAGGCTTGTAACTCCGTTCTGATCATTTGAATCGCTTCATGTTAGAATTTCAGGAAACTCTCGCTCAAGCAGTGTAGTCATAGTATATCGACCTGAATCTGATGATCATGGGCGTCATCTACCCTTCAGTGTGTTCATGGAGGAGTTTGGTGAAATGTTGGACTGTTATCTTCCCCACCCGTCAGAGATCTAACTCGTGGGTGACTATAATATAAGGGGTGACGTCTAGGATGATTCAAAGGCCAGACAGTTCCTGAACCTATTATCGGTATATGGGATGACACAGCATGTCCGTTAGCCGACCCACGACCACGGACATACACTTGACTTATTGATCACACGTGAACATGAAAATGTTATATCAAATGTAATAGTGCAACCTGGTCTCCCAGATCAGTTTGCTATACTGTGCAACATCGCATTGGAAAAACCTAAGCCTATTCGACAAAGTTTCTCAACCCGGAATTTAAAGTCTTTGGTTAGGCAAAGGTTCTGTAAAGGTCTCCATGTAGCTTTATCTGTTCCCGACTTAAATTATGATGTTACATCTATGTGTATTAATTACGATAATTCTCTTAATGCCTTATTGGATCAACTAGCTCCTAGAAAAAAACAAGAACTATAGTTGTCAAACCCAGGTGTCCTTGGATGACTGATGATATCCAAGAGGCAAAGTGCCTCAAACGGAGATTGGAGCGGCGTTGGAGAACCACTAAAACTGAATCCGATCGGTCTCTATTTATTAAGCAGAGACAAATAGTATCTCATCTCGCTAACCAGGCGCAAAAAAATGACTACACATCTGCTGTAGCAGACTGCAGTGGCGATTAGAAGCGGTTGTTTCAAATTATTAATAAATTCTTGAATAGAAAGAAAGATCAAATTATTCCTAGTAATGTGTTTGATCAAGACTTAGCAAATCGTTTTCCTGATTTCTTTATGAATAAAGTTAGCAATATTCGTCGAATTCTTGACATTCGTGATAGCACAGGTTATCAGTCAGTGCCAGAAAGTGCCATTCCCTATATGTCTGACTTTGTACCAGCCACAACTAGTGAGGTTCGGAAAGTCATTATGAATTATCCGCCATATACATGTGAACTAAATCCTATTCCAACCTGTTTGATCAAAGATTTTTCTAATGAATTCACCCCATACATCACAGAGATTGTAAATTCATCTTTTCGTTCTGGCATCTTTCCTGATTGTCTGCAACATGCACTCATCAAACCTCGCTTAAAGAAACCAGGCCTTGATAAACAAGAGCTTAAAAATTATCGTCCTGTTGCAAATTTAAAGTATCTTGGTAAGGTAATTTAACGTATAGTATCTACGCGTCTTCAGTCTTGCATAAGTGAACAAAACCTTCAAAATCCTTATCAATCGGCCTACAAGGAAAGGCACAGTGTGGAAACAGCACTTCTTAAAGTTCAGAATGACATTTTGATAGAAATGGACAATGGAAAAATTACCGCATTGGTTTTGTTAGATCTCAGTTGCGCTTTTGACACTGTTGACCACCATATTTTAATTAACAGATTGAAACAGGTTGACTTTGGTGGACATTGTCTTCATTGGTTTCGTTCCTAACTTTCAAACAGATCTCAAGAGGTTAACCTTCACGATACAACTTCATCGGTTGTTAACCTTCAGTTTTCTGTGCCTTAAGGATCTGTATTAGGTCCCCATCTGTTTAATGTATATACCTTACTACTTCATGAGATAATCACTAAACACAATATAAGCTATCATATGTATGCAGACGATCTACAGTTATATTTTTCGTGTCTTCCTATTCAGGAACAGGAAGAAAAACGTATTGAAGATCTTGAAAGTTGTATTCGTGATGTACGGAAATAGATGAATGATTGCTATCTCAAACTAAATGACGATAAACAGAATTTCTCTTGTTAGGCTCCAGACAACAACTTTCCAAGATTGTTATTACTCATTACTCATATACGTGTTGGTTATGTGCACATTGCTCATTCAGATGAGGCAAGAAATCTTGGTGTCATTTTCGATCTAAGCATGTCTCTTGATGCACAAATTTCAATCTGTGTGAAAGCTGCCTATTATCATCTTCGTAATCTTCGCGCTATAAGGAAATGTTTAACCCCCAAACCACTCAACAATTGATTCATGCTTTTGTAACATCTCATCTCGATAACTGTAACTCTCTCCTTTATGGACTTCCTAAATACCAAATTCACAGACTACAAAAGGTTCAAAACGCAGCTGCCCGCCTTGTCACTAAATCTAAACGTTCGACCCATACTACTCAAATACTCAAGAACCTTCAGTGGCTTCCAATAAAACAGCGTATCAAATATAGAATTCTACTAATCACCTACCGTTCACTAAATGGATTTGTCCGTGAATATATTTCCTCTCTTCTCAGTATCTCTTCAAGTTCTCGTGCAGGTCTTCGTTCCTCCAATTCAACAAACTTAATATAATTAAGAACAAAAAGGAGTTGGGGTGACAGAGCTTTTATAGCGGCTGCACCCCGGGTATGGAACTCCCCCATTCAATCAAAATGTCAGCCAATCAAAAGTTGGTCCAAAAAAACTTGAAAACCTATCTAATGTCTGAATTCCTTAGTTAAGACGTAGTTTATTTCACAATCTGATGTTGTTTAATTATATTTGATTATGTAAACTTACCTTGTTAGGCGCCTTGAGAATCTCTTGGGGTGGATATGTGCGCATTATAAATGTTGTTGTTATTATTGAGTCCTGTTCTTTCTCATCTAACTAATGTCAGATCTACGCCTGACGTTTCAGCTCAGCCTCAACTTCAACTCGTAGATCTAGGACTAGGAGTAGGAGTAGGACCAGAGTCGGAGACTAGCGGTGAGCTCGAAGTCCAGAACCCCCAACAAGTCACACTCACAGGACCAAATTCACAGTCTTCGCCTCAAAGTCAAACTATGAATTTTGTGTCAAATAAACTTGATTTTGACCAGAAAAGGGTTGTGCAGTATCACTTTCATCAGTGTACTGTGAAGATCATTAACAAGTACACTACCGCACCCTAGCTTGTGTAAATATGTTGCGTTCGTGTTTGTTGAACAGCTGATTGTGACTTTTGAACCGTTAGAAGTTTTAAACTTTAAAGTTATTTGCATGACATTATTAGATTATGTGGGGACTCTCGTGGAAATAAATCCAACGCGAAAGGAAATAAGAGAATAATGGTTTCATAGCTTAATTCAAAGTTCCTAAATACTGTCCCCCTCCCCTTTTGAAAATTTGTGCAAAGGTTCCAAAATCGTCTCCACCGGGAAACGAACCCATTGTTCTCTCACTTCCTTTTACATAATTATATGAAACCATCTATAAAAAAAGATGGAATCTCAGGTATGATAAATTATGTTTCTCTTGTCATGAAGTAATCACCTCTTTGTTTAAAATGGGTTTGTAATTTATATCTATATATATATATATAGTTATATATAAATATATATAATGGAGATTTTGTTTTTGTTTTAATTCATTTACTGGCAATAATGAATTACTTTTTTTTTTCTTCTTTTCATTTCCGTTGCTCCTTTTGACCCCAACCCCCTCCCCATAAGCTTTTTTTAATAATTTGAGTGAGGTACATATGCTAACATACACATGCGCTGTTCGATTGATACAAGCATAACATAACTATCTACACAGAGTTAGGGCAACGTGATTATGCTAAAACAAATGTTAATAACAAGCTAGACAGTGCTTGGCCTTTCACGCCAACCTTAAGGAACATAATAAAAACATGTACAATCAGAATTTGCAGGTATAATTATGCTCTGTTTAATAGCATTATGTTTTTTTTTTTCTTTACTATTTTATTGGTATATGGGCGTAAAAAGGACAGATAACCTTCATATTTAAATAAAAGTAATTAAAATGATATAAATAACTGGAAGGATACATGTACAATTTCTTGGAATAAAAGGGAACATTTTGCGATATCTTTGCGATGTCAAGTAACAGATTCCTTTAAATTACACTTTTACAATACTCAATATAAATTATGTACATGTAGGATAAACAATGAGAAATGCGACAATTTTTTTACATCCACTACACACGCTGAATTTCTTCGAGATCTTACCTTCTCCAATACATTCAAAATGGTCATGATGGTCACCAATATATACATATATCAGGGTAAAAATGTGGCCATTTGACTCGTGAGCCAGCGGACTTAATTATCTTTTGTATTTAGACGTAACTTATTATATTTTTAAAAGAACTTATATATTCTACATGATGCATAACCAAATACTATTACACATCTATTTTTCATGTTCCGTTTATCTTACTTGTGTCACGGAGGACCTTGTCGATTGCTTGAAGGATGAACTGAGCGGAGACTACCGCAAGACTGTCAAAGCTCTCATGGATGAACCAGCAGTCATGATAGCTCGATGCATCAACAACCTGTGCCAAGTGAGTCACAGCTCTTCACCGATATCCCTCTACTAATGGAGACACCAGTCAGTACCGCAAAGTGGGGAAAAAGTAGACATAACATAAATAGCAATGAAGGAAAAAAATATTTAAATACTAAATATTCCAAACAACAACAAATCCAATGAAGAAAGTGAAATTGAGCCAAGTATAATAATTAAGAAAATAAACATTAGCATAATTTTTGTTCCAAGAGTACTACAGCGAATCTTGAGAGATTTCAAAATGTGTTCCTCTCCCGATAATTTTGTCCCGATATAAACAAATAATCATACATGGTTGAGCTACATTGAGGAAAATATTTTGCCAAAAAAAATCATACGAGTTGTTATTCTTTAGCAATTATTTCATTTAAAAGTGCAAATAAATAATTATTGCCGTACGTGTTTTAGTTTTTCCTTATATTCCATTTTGATTTCGAAAGTGTGGTGGTGATAAGATGGAGATAGCTGTACTCGAGATCATCTACCAACTCTCTCCAATGGTAAGTGTAAACCTCTGTTTAAAATGTATCAGGGTATGTCAAATGTCATTCGGTGTTTCTTGATTTGATGTCTGGTTTGTTTCACCTGACTGCTTGTTAGTATGCTTGTAAGTATGCATCCAGGGGACCAATGGCTTTAAATCCTCTCTGAGGGGCTTGGTAATGAGGATTAATGTCTTACGAAAGAGCACTAGCACATCGACTTGGTTTGGAACCCTGGAGCTCTCGGTTGCGAGACTACTGCCCTACCGTAGACAGCCAAATTTAAGGGTAATCTGTTGTTATTACATGTATGTAATGCCTAGGTCACATATACACCGGGGCCCGTACGATTTTCCCTACCCGGCGGCTTGCCGTGGATTTTAGAGACCGTACGGGACCCTTCCGGGCGGGTGCCGGTCGGGTGCCGTCCGGTCATTTTACGGGCTCCGTCCGATGAACAGGTGCACCCGATGGCTCCCGGGGCCCGGCCGGGGTCCTCAAGGCGCCCGGCCGGGTGCCGTGCGGTGCACTGAACCCTTTGTCCTCTGACATCCGCGCCTCCATTGAGAATTGACAGAAAAATTCATGAGGGGCCGTCCGGGCACCGCCCGGAGCCCGCACGGGACCCGTACGGCGCCCCAGGGGCCCTTTACGGGTTTTCTACGGCCTAACGGTCAGATAAAAACGTCGGGAGAATTGGGAGCAGCCAGCCCAGCACCACGGCGCCCGTACGGCTTTTAAAAAATGTCCCGGCGCCCGTAGGAACTGTACGGGAGCCGGCCGGCCACCGGCCGAAAATTCTTAAATGTCTTTTTTTACTCGCCGTATGGGCCCCGGAGTGTATTTGTGAAAGCCCCATTATGCCTGGATTACATTTGCCCCGGGCGCCGTACGATAAATCAGTCCACGATTTTTCGTGCGATTTTGGGGGCATCGTAGGAGGCAACGGGCTACGATGTTTGTATTTACATTATCTACGAGCATCGTGCCATTTCTTGTATTGGCCCTTGCGGGCAGGCCGGGGCGAATCCGTAGAGAGGCTGCTCGGAGATTGTGCAATTTCAATGCAGTAGCCGTGCAGTCTCCGCAGCTTCCGCACGGAAAACGTACGGAGCCCGTGCAGCTTCCGTGCAAAGGTTGCGCGGAGAAAGCGCGGTGACTGTGCAGCCGCCTTGCCGTTTTTAAACGTTTTTTTGCCTCCATGTTCACCGAACTACGGGCTTACGATTTTTCAAATTTGTATAACTTTAGCTTATAGCAGTTATTGTAATTTTGTTATTGATATGAAGTTTTATGAAACAGGGCCCAGATCTATGCCCTAGAAGAGCTAAATGCACGATACAATTATTTCATCAGGAAGAGAGTATGTATATGAGCATTAGTAGTAGGTACAAATTAATAATTTCAAGAGAAATACAGGGAATGTAAACAGTATAAACGTATTGTCAAATCTGCAACAAAGGGTACAGGATCTCAAAGAAATACAAGTACGATACATTTCTCAGATGATTAAAATAATTACATGAGTCGAAAATGATCATTACCGATATAAATCTATGTTATCATAATGTCTTTTAGCAATAAGACCATCTATATATTTTACATTTCCTTAGGACGTTCTTGGAGTAACAGCTGCATATAAAGAGATTAAGTTTCGCATTGTTTAATTCGTAATGTTATTTACTGCTCAATGTTTCAGCGGTAAAAGGTGACCGGTTACTTTCAATATCTTAGTTTTCATCTATGTCAGCATTATTCAACCATTAGATACTGTCATGCCACCTCTTTACATGATTCTATGCTATCGACTCAGGTCTATTTCCCGTGGTATTGGTTTCTATGCTGTTAACCCCTGCGTTCTATCACATTAGGGTTAACTTTAAAAGCATTTTTTTAAAGCTCAAGTTCAACACGACGGAAAAGATATTTACAGGAAATGTTATTTACAGGCACGTGGATGAACCTATAAAAAAAAATTACATTTCAAGAAAAATAGCAATCAAATTTATAGAAAACTTTCGGCACCTGTGTAGGCCAAGTGACCCAAACATTGTTACGTGAGTGATCGGGGTTACTAACACCCAGCAATGGGTCCCGTTATGCCCACAACTATAGTGTGGTTGATCAGGGTAAATAAGACCCATTCATGGGTCGTTTTGTCAGGTTTTCATTTAATAGAATAATTTTGTGTAGGTATTTTTTATTTATTCGTTCTAAACAAGACTGCAAATACTTTCAAGAAATCAACTCAAGGGCAATATCAATATCCTGTAAATATTGATTATAGAAATCATTTTCGCTTTACGTCATGTGTCATTCTCTTCTTAATAACAGTTGTTTTCATGTCCAGGCGCGGATCCAGGATTTCTTAGGGGGGGAGGCCCAAATTTGAATTTATGCGAGCCAAATATTGGTACGTAATGGTGACTAGCAGTGGCGTTATGAGCAAAAACGTTTATTTTATTTTTTTTTTTGGGGGCAGACAAAATCCGCATCTCCCCACTCTTACCTCTAGGCCCCACTGAACGTTTTTCAAAGTGGGTGGGGGAGGCTAAAGTATTTATGATCAGGTAGAGCGTAGCGCAAATTGGCGTGGGCTCTAGGGGCAAAGCGCCGGCTGGGATCAAGGGGCAGAGCCCCTGGAAGCTCAGGGGGTAATGGGCATTTAATTACGGTCAGATGAGCATATTTTGGTACCTTATTCATGACACTGGCCGGTCACTCATTGGCGTGGGGTCCAGGGGGCGGAGCCCCCGGAAGCTCAGGGGTTTTAGGCAATACATTACGGTCACATGAGCATCCAGGGGCCTGCCTTAGACCCCCTGGTGGGGTCGAGGGGGCGGAGCCCCCGGAAGCTTATGGGGTTTTAGACATTTAATTACGGTCAGATGAGCATATTTAGATACCTTATTTGTGACACTCGCAGGTCACTAACTGGCGTGGGGTCCAGGGGGCGGAGCCCCCGGAAGCTCAGAGGTTTTAGGCAATACATTACGGTCACATGAGCATCCAGGGGCCCGCCTTAGGGCCATTGGTTGGCTCCAGGGGCAGAGCCGCCGGAAGCTCAGGGGTTTTAGGCAATAAATTACGGTCACATGAGCATCCAGGGGCCCGCCTTCGGGCCATTGGTTGGCTCCAGGGAGCAGAGCCGCCGGACGCTCAGGGGTTTTAGGCGTTAAATTACGGTCAGATGAGCATATTTTGATGCCTTTTTTGTGACACTGGCAGGACACTAATTGATGTGGGGTCCAGGGGGCGGAGCCCCTAGAAGCTCAGGGGTTTTAGGCAACAAATTACGGTCACATGAGCATCCAGGTGTCCGCCTTAGGGCCATTGGTTGCTCCAGGGGGCAGAGCCGCCGGAAGCTCAGGGGTTTTAGGCGTTTAATTACGGTCAGATGAGCATATTTTGATACCTTATTTGTGACACTGGCAGGACACTAATTGATGTGGGGTCCAGGGGGCGGAGCCCCTAGAAGCTCAGGGGTTTTAGGCATTTAATAGCGGTCAAATAAGCATACAGGGGGCGGCCTTAGGGCCCCTGGTGAGGTCGAGGGGGCGGAGCCCCCGGAAGCTCAGGGGATTTAGGCATTTAATTACGGTCAGATGAACATATTTTGATACCTTATTTGTGACACTCGCAGGTCACTAATTGGCGAGGGGTCCAGGGGGCGGAGCTCCCGGAAGCTCAAGGGTTTTAGGCATTAAATTACGGTCAGGTGAGTATCCAGGGGCCCGCCTTGGGGCAGAGCCCCCGGAAGCTCAGGAGTTTTAGACTTTTAATTACGGTCAGATGAGCATATTTTGATACCTTATTTGTGACACTAGCAGGACAATATAGTTAGTGTCGGTCCAGGGGGCGGAGCCCCCAGAAAATCAGGGATTTTAGGCATGTTATAACGGTCAGATAAGCATTCAGGGGCCTGCCTTAGACCCCCTGGTGGGGTCGAGGGGGCGGAGCCTCCGGAAGCTTATTGGGTTTTAGACATTTAATTACGGTCAGATGAGCATATGTAGATACCTTATTTGTGACACTCGCAGGTCACTAACTGGCGTGGGGTCCAGGGGGCGGAGCCCCCGGAAGCTCAGGGGTTTTAGGCAATACATTACGGTTACATGAGCATCCAGCGGCCCACCTTAGGGCCATTTGTTGGCTCCAGGGGCAGAGCCGCCGGAAGCTCAGGGGTTTTAGGTAATAAATTACGGTCAGATGAGCGTATTTTGATACCTTTTTTGTGACACTCGCAGGTCACTAACTGGCGTGGGGTCCAGGGCGCGGAGCCCCCGGCAGCTCAGGGGTTCTAGGCAACAAATTACGGTCACATGAGCATCCAGGGGTCCGCCTTAGGGCCATTGGTTGGCTCCAGGGGGCAGAGCCGCCGGAAGCTCAGGGGATTTAGGCATTTAATTACGGTCAGATGAACATATTTTGATACCTTTTTTGTGACACTCGCAGGTCACTAATTGATGTGGGGTCCAGGGGGCGGAGCCCCTAGAAGCTCAGGGGTTTTAGGCATTTAATAGCGGTCAAATAAGCATACAGGGGGCCGCCTTAGGGCCCCTGTATGTTGGGTCGAGGGGGCGGAGCCCCCGGAAGCTCAGGGGATTTAGGCATTATAATTACGGTCAGATGAACATATTTTGATACCTTTTTTGTGACACTCGCAGGTCACTAATTGGCGAGGGGTCCAGGGGGCGGAGCTCCCGGAAGCTCAAGGGTTTTAGGCATTAAATTACGGTCAGGTGAGTATCCAGGTGCCCGCCTTGGGGCAGAGCCCCCGGAAGCTAAGGAGTTTTAGGCTTTTAATTACGGTCAGATGAGCATTTTTTTGATACCTTATTTGTGACACTAGCAGGACAATATAGTTAGCGTCGGTCCAGGGGGCGGAGCCCCCGGAAGCTCAGGGGATTTAGGCATTTAATTACGGTCAGATGAACATATTTTGATACCTTTTTTGTGACACTCGCAGGTCACTAATTGGCGAGGGGTCCAGGGGGCGGAGCTCCCGGAAGCTCAAGGGTTTTAGGCATTAAATTATGGTCAGGTGAGTATTCAGGTGCCCGCCTTGGGGCAGAGCCCCCGGAAGCTCATGAGTTTTAGACTTTTAATTACGGTCAGATGAGCATTTTTTTGATACCTTATTTGTGACACTAGCAGGACAATATAGTTAGCGTCGGTCCAGGGGGCGGAGCTCCCGGAAGCTCAAGGGTTTTAGGCATTAAATTATGGTCAGGTGAGTATCCAGGTGCCCGCCTTGGGGCAGAGCCCCCGGAAGCTCATGAGTTTTAGACTTTTAATTACGGTCAGTATTTTGATACCTTATTTGTGACACTAGCAGGACAATATAGTTAGCGTCGGTCCAGGGGGGGGGAGCCCCCAGAAGCTCAGGGGTTTTAGGCATTTAATCACGGTCAGATGAGCATTATTTTGATACCTCATTTTGTTGTGACACTGGCAGGTTACTATTCTTTCTTTCTATTTTCCTGTAATATAGTTTTTCAAAAAAAGTTGGGGGGTTCGAGGCCCCCGAGCCCCGCAGTTCCGCGGGCCCTGACATTTAGGCCTCTAAATAAGCATATTTCTTGCCTGACTGTAAATTTTGGAATTTGTTATTTTCCAACAAACGCATAAAAAAGTATAATTTACTAAAATGTGAGGAAAAAACTCGGAAAATTATGTCATTTCAGCAAATTTTTCTTTCCCTTCTCTCTCTTTTAGGTTTTCTGGGGGAGGCAAGGGCCTTTCGCCCCCGTTCCACACGTTGTTGGCGGAATTAATCGCAATTGATCTCCTTTCTTTTCACCCTTTTCTTTTCTTCTTCGTCTTTTTTGTTCCCTTTTAGCTCTCCTCTTTCCCTTTCCTTCCTTCTCTCTTATTTTTGTTTATGGGGAGAGAGGCAACAGCCTAGGAGGCAAAGCCCTTTCGGCCCCTCCCCCGATCTCCTTCTTTTCCCCTTTTCTTTTCTTCTTCCTTCTTTCCCTTTCCCTTCTTTTCCTTCTCTCTCTTTCTCTTTTTTTTTTTTTTTTTTTGCTGGGGGACCAAGGCCCGCTCGGCCTCCCCCCTGGATCCGCGCCTGTCATGTCTAACCTTTTGTTATACTTTCAGGGAGAGCGTTCGACTTCAATTCTCCCAAACAGTGCAACCGCAAATGATGATGCTTCATACTTTTTCAAAGTAAGCTCTTATTTATAAAGTTTTAATTTGTTTTGTTTTTAAACAGATTGATTGAACTACTCGTAATAACTTTATTTCAATATGTTACAAACTTCGTTCAAAATTAGCACGGCTTTTTATTATAGTAAAAATAAAAGTGATTTATTACTCTCCCGATGAAAAAGAACTTTTTTTAGGCCTTCAAAAATTATCTTTGATGACGACGGTTCAGAAAACAGTTTTTTAGATTAAAGTATGGTTCGAATTGAATTAACTAAATTGTAGAATACTTTTTACATTTCTGTTTTTATTTCAACGGTAAATGACATTGCAAGTTCGTTATACGTAAACGTCTAATGCTACGAGAAGGCAAGAGTTTTAAACTTTTGCATTTGAAACCTACATACTATAATCTCCTGAGTTTATACAAACTAAGCAAAAATGTTTGTCTCGTAATTATAACAAGGCAATATGATATTTTTTATATTGACATCAAATTTAAAATCTTTCTTTCAGGCTGTTTCATTGAATCTGCTGCGCATGAGCTATATGTGTCATGCTGTAGCAGAAGCCTTATGTATGCATAATTATTATATTAGGATTTTGTTTGTCAAATATTAAGACAAAGCCCGAGGAATGGCAACTGCCCAATGAACGCGTCGGAGGACTGTTTGGGAGGGCGAGTATTGCCCAGCTGAGACAAACGTTCACACTAGCTGACTCGGTACGTATAATACAATTTTACGAGGGTTTAGCTATATGGAAGTGTGCTTTGGACGATTTTGTTTTTATTTCGAAGGCGACCTCTCCCATCCCCTACCTGCTGCAAGCCGAAGATGGCGTGATCCACGAATCCGTATTCATCGATGGTACGCCCAGCTTAATTTCGCCGAGCGTAGAAATTCGGGGATCACGTCATCTTCGGCTTGCAGCAAGTTTGGAGGAGATCCCGGTGCCCGTGGTGGAGATGATACCAAATTTAATCGGCTAGATTCTGGACTAGGTGTGCGTACTCATGTGCCTGAGTGTGTGTGATGAGGTGTGCGTTCTGACATATTTAAGTACTTATCACCTCTTGAATTCGTCAGAATCTTCAATCTGTAATCTATATTTATAAATTCTTTCTTTCTGTACGTTTTTTGTCGTCAGACTTTTTATTTAAAAAAAAAGATCCAATCACCATCAATTTTTCACCAACAATTCCCCTTGGTCAGGAATAGAAAATTTATAATAATTAATAATAAATGATATTTTTTATTATTTTTTATATAAATACAACATACTATAAAGTATTTATTTAGCGCATATCACAAAGCTGTCCATAATAATTAAGCGCTGTAAGGGAGAAAAGGAGAGAAAAAAACAGTCATCAGATAACATTGGAAATTATTTCTGGACAGGATACTGACTGCGGACCTATTGTCGCCTGAACAAGTGTAGTACAACCGATCGAACTACCCATTTAAAGATGTGAAAATTATAATATATTTATATCTTATTGTTATCATATCGATTTTGTTTGCAGCAATTTCAGGCCAACAATCTGAGTTTGGAGAAAGTTGTGCAGGATAGCAAAATGGATGAAACTCAAAAAGCTGCCTTCACTGTTATTTGTGGCTTCTCAATTTAGTCGTCGTCTTCTTCTTCTTCTTCTTCTTCTTCTTCTTCTTCTTCTCCTCCCCCTGCTCCTTCCTCACCTTCTCATTTGTTATCCTCCTCCTTCTGCTCCTTTTCCCTTTCACCTCCCTTCCCTCTTCTTTTTCTCCTCAGTTTTCGTGTCTTTCTATTTTTCTTTCTCTCTCTCTCTCTGTTTCTTTCTTTTTCTTTCTTTCGTTCTTTTTTTACATTATTCCTTTATCCCTCTGTAAAAATCACACAATTTTTTAAAAACTTAAAATACTTGTGTTTATTAATCCCAATCTCATTGAAATTGGTATCAAAATGGAGATAATTATTCTCGTTCATATTGTGACCTCAAACTCATGGTGGTTCAAGGTTTCCGAAAAATATTATTCACACAATACTATTTTCCATCTACATCTCAAGTATTGTGTATTGTGATAACATCTTTTGAATATTAAACGAGGTGTGCTTAATTTGTGAAGTAGTGGCAACCAAACCCCTCTTTTCTAAATTCGGTCTTCCGTTTATTGACGATCAATGTATTTTGTGAAATCATTTGCGTAATGCATGAACCAGTTGAAGTCGAATTTCCTTCTTATTCAGGATCTTTTTTTTGCATTTCGTCACGTGTCATTCTCTTCTTAACAAGAGTTGTTTTTATGTCTACCCTGGGTTTATAATTGTGATTTAAAGTTGTAAATAGATATGTTTTTTTTTCTTCAAATGACTCTTGAACTTTTCATATTTTTCTATATTTCTAAGGTATTCCATAAAAGAGTTGCTGCATATAAAGAATGTTTATGACATTTTCCCATAACATTTTGTCACCGTTTGAGGGAAACATAATTAATACTTTTTTACTGTAATGTAAGGATAATGTAATTTAATGTAATGTAACCGTGACTGATCTCATCTCATCCCATCTGATCATATTAACAGTCAAGAGCATGTGCCAACCTCTTGCGTTCTACGTTGACTCGCTGTACTGCGCCATGGAGGGACTAGGAACCGACGATAACAAACTCATTCGCATCATCGTAGGCAGATCAGAGGTAAGTTGGTCATGCAGGAGGGATGAATATCTAAATCAGAAAATAATCAACATTTTGTTCCCCCTCTCTCTCTCTCTCCTCCTTCTCTTACTCTCTCTCTCTCTCTCTTGCTCTTTCTCTCTTTTTCTCTTTCTCACTCTGTTACTCTTGCATTTATTTTAATTTCTCTCTTCCTTCTGCTCTTTAACAATTCAATCTTGTGTTACTTTGTATCTTCTTCTCCCTGTTTCGTAGTCAGGTTGTTTGAATTATTCGACTGACAATGTGGATGTGGTGGGTTAGACCCCGCGTAGAGGACCTACAATTACAAAATTGCAAAATTGCATTTTCTCTACATTGCTTCTCTCCATCCAGGTCTATAAGACGCTATCCGCGATTCCTTGGAAAATATTTTATCTTCGATCGGCAAAGAAATTTATTTATTTATTTATTAATTATTTTTTTGTTACGCAGCAATGTTTTATTTTTTTATATTTTTATACCACCTTTTTCAAGCATTAAATATATTTCACATTATTTTAAACCACTGCCTACTGGAACCGAGTGGTCCATGTATTAAGCCTATAATGGTGAGAGAATTCAGTAATAATCGGGATAATAAGGAGCTTGATCAGGAACCACCGATACCTCGTTTATAATATAGAAGGACATTATATTTTCTTCCCTTTTATTTCTCTCTCTCTCTCTGTGGTCTAGATCGACCTGGCTTCCATCAGGACCATGTTCAAAGAGAAATACACCACCACCCTGGCCGCTATGGCCGAAGATGATACCAGTGGAGACTACAAGAATGTTCTCATTGGTATCATCAACGCCGATGCCGCACCTACCCCAGCCCAGTCCACCACAACCTAAAGACCGGCTGGAGTCATCCCATTCACCTAGTTTACACGGTAGTATAGTTGTACTGTATTATGAACAAAGTATAAGTTTTAACTGTACCAATATTATAATCCCTATAAAGCCACCTTTATGAATAGCTCACACTAGTAAACCGTGTACTCTCATAACTTCACAGACGCTACAAGCTCCAGACAAGGAGCCAATAATGAAGGTGGCCACTTTAGACAGGTAGTCAGGTAGATAGATGACCACTAAGACTACACATGTTAGGTACATGCATATGACAAGACTCACTGTCTGATGAAGTGGTGATGTTTCCGTATACATCTACCTTGATGCCATGTCATCCACATGTGATGTTATGAGAGTACACGGATTACTACTTTGAGATATTCATAAGCTGGCTTAGGGATTATAATCTAGGTTCAGTTTTAAAAATGTGACCTTTTTCATAGTTGGTACAGTATAATGCCGTCTGAAATTGGAGAAACGGGTGCTGGAGTACAATCTCATCAAGCGATATTAGATATCGAGTATATCGGGGCATGTGGAAATAAATGTAACGTATATAGCGCATCATATAATAAATTCACTGTGCTCAATACAGTCTTAGTACCATTGATTAAACATCATAAAATCTGTTTCTATTACTTTATTATATTTACTACTACTATACTAACACTAGCAATTCCTATAATCATAATGATACATAGCATATATTGTGTTCAAAACTATTACATATTAGTATACTACTAAACTTGTCCAGTATATAGAAATCTTTAGTACTATTGGATAAAAGTAGGTGAGTATTCAATATAAATGTAAATTAGAATGCACTGGTTTTATCTCATCCCTGTTTGTAATTTTTTTGAATTATTTCAATGGTGTTGTAGAGTATTGACCTTGGGAATATTGTGTAGGATTCAGTAATCATACATTCATGGAAATTATATGAATACAAACTACATAGAACAGAAGCTCTTTAACTTACAGTTAAGGCCCATTTATTCAGATTTGGTCCAGGGAATGTACTTGGTTTCTAGGATACACCTATATGACATCCAACATCGCAAACATTCACTCAGACAGCAACAAAAGAAAATGAAAACAATCTGCTGTGCTTCACCACCTTCGGTGTTTAATAACTTAATTACAGTGATTACACACAACGGAAAAAAATAGGAACACAGTGAAGTGAAGTTTACCATATTCATGATTATTCATATTATCAAATTAATGATAGTCATAACATTTGAAATAGTGAGATGATGTTGTTTTAGTATTATATTGTAGAGTACAATGGGTGCAGGGATTTCAAATCTAGTTTCTGTGGCAGTTTATCTTATCTTATGGACAGATAGTAAGATTTATATTCTAGAAATAGAGTAGACTTAATTACAGTGATTACACACAATATAAAGCAACGGACATAATAAGAACACATGCAAGTGAAGTTTACCATATTCATGATTATTCATATTATCAAATTAAAGATAAAGTTGAGTTCTGGTCATGCGATTGCATTGTGAAAGAAACATTGTGGAATCAATCAGAAAAGGTTGATCATCTAGCATATAAGTATTGGTGTGTACTGCAAGATTCTGGAATCATCAAAATGATAAGAAATTTGGCCTAGTCTTGGTAAAGTTGCAAGCACTGTACACAAAATGATGTATATGGGACTACACGAACATGTGGCATAAAAATCCGTCCAGATTTTTATGATGTTACATGCCATATTTAGAATATTAAGGCATTTGAAGAGCCATGCTTTTCACGGAACATTTTTTATCTGATGTTCTTCCACACTTGCATAATAACAATGATAACGCTCACAAATTTTGCTTCACCTGTTCCCAGAACTCAACCTTCTCTTTAATGATAGTCAAAACATTTGAAATAGTGAGATGATGTTGTTTTAGTATTATATTGTAGAGTACAATGGTGCAGATATTTCAAATCTAGTTTCTGTGACAGTTTATCTTATCTTATGGTCAGATAGTAAGATTCATATTCTAGAAATAGAGTGGAATTTGTTGTATGGTAACAACAAACTTCACTATCATTTTACGATATCGTAAATGAACTTCCAATACTTAAAACTACTTTTTTTGTGCACAAACAGAAAGAAAATTACGTGAATTACTGACAAGTTTATACAATTGTAGCATAATCCTTTGATTTTGTTAAAAACTACGTGTGATTTATCAAAAATATGAAGTATACCTTCTAATAAGTAACACAATATGATTTCTTATTAGGATTGCAATTAATATAAATATGTTTTACACATTACAAAGAAACTTCCTAGGGTTTTCGACACCATAAAAGTGTAACTTATCCCTTTTGTATTTGTATTTAAATCTCAGTTCTTGTTAAAATTGGCTAAAGTAATTACCGTTTTCTGTAACTGGTAATGCTGATTACCCTCTAATGAACGTATGCTGGAAGCAGTTTTAGTTCAAGTCCAATATGGTTATAATAACCCATGTGAATGATGTGTGATTTAACATTAATATTTACATACACAGATTTTTTTTTCTCGAATAAATCAACTCCCTGTCAATATCAGATGAAACTGTAAAGCAAGCATAACGTTTCCAGGACAAAAAAGTGTATTAATGTACGATAGTTCCTTTTATTTGCTCTTAAAACAATTTAGCCAAGTAGACACACTTGAATACGTTGTAAGATAATTGCAGGCTCAAGTACGGATATTAAAGCTTAGATTCTCATCATTCTACAAGTACGACACTTGTTAAAATAAAATAAAAACAAAAATGGTAAACGCCCTGTAGTGACAGTTTTTGCCTGTCCTCGGAACGTTCTTTCGGGTATGGAATAAATTAAAATCTAATGATGTAGACCTAACTTATTATATATTAGCTGGACTTCTGTGATGGTATATGTGTATTATGCATTTCATGACCATTTTCAGTGAAAAGTTGTATCTATACATAGTTTACATCACGATCTCAAAAAGTTTTCGGAAAATCAAGTCAGGCGCAATTTCAATACCGTCTTGATATCCCATAGAAATGATCGGATTACGTTATAAGGCATTGTATAATGTTCGCACATTAATTTTAATCGGTGATAAACATGGCTATTGAAATTGGCATAGGTTGATTTTTTTTCTTCTAAAGTTCTTTGAGATCGTGTTTTCCTTCAAAGTTACCATTATCATGGTTATATATCCACACAAAATGTCTTGCTATAAATTTCACACTGATCTTGATAATTGTCAATTGTCAATGAAAACAATTTTGAGAGTATGGTCTTCATTCATAATATTAATGCTTATAACTTATACATCTATTTTATTCCGTCTTTGCAAGTATTTTAGATAAAGACGATATTTCATCACTTCAGTAGGTGAAGGGGACGAATCAAAGATTGTCATTGCATTAAAGTAAGAATAATTGTTCTGGTTTTCTTTTGTTGGTTTGTTTGTTGCTGATTTGGGGGGTATTGCGAAAAGAAATTAATCAGTTATGGTAACGGGGAAAGGGAAATATTGTGAGATATACATATTAAAAATATTAAAGATGTGGTCACAACTCGTCGTGCGTCTTTTTGCACGTATCTGCCAGCAGCTGGTGGTGGATATAATTTGTTCAGAATTATTTCCTTTGTGACATAAAAGAACAGTTTTAATCTGACATCAGCCGGATATAATTTTGAAGGCAACTTTCACATCACGAACACTTTTGTTCTTCCGTCCACAAGCAATATTCTCAGATTTCAAATTCAATAATCCCTATTACTTTCAATTTCGCATTCTTGCAAGTGAAATGAGATGAGATATGGAACTGTTCGCAAATGAAGGTCACGCACGAACTTTGGTCACGCCACCATACGTATGTACAATCCAAGAGAAGGTTAAGTCTTGGCAAAGATGAGAAAATCATTGCAAGCTCTCTCGTTTTTAACGTAATTTTAGAAGAATATCACCGTAGAAATGTTCCCCGTGAAGGGTTGCTCTGCACATGCCTTCACATTAGAAATATCACAATGAATAGGTCAAAGTGTTTGGACAAATTAACCTGCCATGCCACATATATTTTGGTAGTCCCATACACCCACTTCTGTGTACATAGTATTCATTGCTAGACCCTTAGCACAACTGTTCGATTTTCTTATCATTTGTATGATTTCAAAACCTCACAGTATATACAAATTCTGTGTGCTACCTCGTATACGATAAACCTTTTATAATCATGCTTATTGCTTCCGGACAGTTTAATTCACAATGTCATCTTAGCACCAGAACTCAACCTTCTTCTTAAAGGGATCCGGTAACTTTGTCTCAGATTCTGAAACAAAATTCTGGATTTAGCTCATGATGCAATGATAATCATAAACCTTTAGGTCAGTCAGGAACCCCATGACTTTTACAAGCTGATCGCCTGTCTGATTATCAAGATATTTATGATTGGAACTACAAATTTTGAAAACCATTCGCCTGATGGTTTTCATAACACTATAGTCTATTAGGGAAACGAGTATGGTAAAACCGGTCAATCAAAGATTTTTACTTTTTGAGGCACTTCTTGATCATTTTGAAGCGCAATTTTTTTAGGGCTTCATTATTACACCATATCACAGACACTAATAACATGTAGGGCCGTGTATCTCAGATTTAACACTGTTAAACGATCCCTTTAAACAGGTATAACATTGTTCATTTGCCGGTTTGATCTCATGCTCTTCTGGACCTTTGCCCAGAAGACCTCCTGGCCTTCTTCATCCTCCGTCCACAGAAAATAAGGCTTGTTCCGACTCAGCAAGAGCCTAACAAGGTACGGTAAATGGTCATCATCGATGTCTTCAAGGAAAATCAGGATGACCTTCTCCAACTTGGTGTCATTCATATGCTCCACTGCCATACGGAGCTTGGTCATGTACCAGGCATCATCCACAGACGGGTTGCTTAGCAACAATATTGTCTTGTGGCTGTTTTCGATGACGTCGTAGATGGCGTTCAAGTAGAACAATCCTGGTTGAAGATCGGCATCGCCAAATATGACGCGCTCCAGATGAGGCATCCTCTGCTCCAGAAAAGGTTTCATGCAGTCTTTTACCCACCATTCATCGCCTTCGTGAAACATGAGGTTGAGTTGGAATTCATAGTCCTCTGGAGTTCGATCTTCAGTAATCTCTTGGTAACCAACGATGGCCAACTTGAGGAGATACAACTTATAGTTTATCCACCATCGGTTCAGATACACGAGTATACCGAGGGTTAAAACTAAGATCGGCGCAAAACATGCGGAAACAATAATCATGGCATTGATCCTACAATATTCATTCGGATGGAACGACCAAATTATTTGATTGACCAACGCTTTGAAGGAACTGCTAGAACAACGGGTTTGATTTTCTGGGGCAATATTCATTTTTCCCACAACCTCGTTCAACCATTGTCTGAACCAGGCGAGTTGGCAATCGCATGTTAAGGGATTGTTTGCGATATTGAATCTAATCAAACTTGACGGCATTAAAGTGTTGGAGGCTACGGTCGATATGTGATTGTTTTGTAAGTACAACCGTTTAAGTTTATTTGTACCCATAAACAGCCCTTGCTCGATGAATGTAATTGAATTGTACTGCAGCTGCAACACCTGTAAATTGTGCAAACCTTGAAAAGCGTCCTTCGGAATGCTGGTTAAGTCATTGTTTTGCAGACTAAGCTGAAGCAGGGTCGTTAAGTTTGCGAATATTCCTGAGGCAACTTGTCTTATATGAAAACTTGTTAAGTCTAGCTCATTGAGACTTCCAAGTGGTGTGAATATGCTAGGAAGAGCGTGCAGGGTATCTAAAGAGTTTTGCTGTAGTTTAAGGGTCCGCAAGGAGACCAAGCCTGAAAACAAGGATGTCCCTGTCTGTATATCAACTAAATCCTCAGCTTTGAGATGTGATGCCGACATATTGAGAACCCTCAGCGCAGATGTGTTCGTAAACTGGTCAATTGATGAAATTTTCAACTGGCTATATGACATATCCAGATTAAGTAGATGTTGCATATTTCTAAACGAACCTTTCATGGTAAATTTACTCGAATCCGACATGACGAGGAATTCTAAGGAACTGACTGACGTGAGGGCGTCCTCTGACATCCGAAAAGAATTGATATTGTCAGAAACATCAAGTGTTTTCAAATTTGCCAAGCCAGTGAAGGTTTTATTATAAATGAAACCGAGATTGTTTTTGTTTAGAGCAATAGTCTGAAGATTAGTTGCCTTCCATGGTCCGAACTTGATGCCAGTGATGCCGCTTTGATATAAGTTCAGGCTACGGAGAAACCAGGATCCGTCAAACCATTTGGGATCCAATATCGCGAGGTTATTACGTGACAAGTCAATTTTCCGGAGATTTGAGGCGCAAGCGAACGAGGCGCTGGGAAGTAACTTTATTCTATTCCAAGACAAACTGAGTTCTTCCAGGGCATATAAGCCACAAAATGATTCATTGTTGATGCTAGATATATGATTCTTTTGAAGATTTAGGACTTGCAGTTTTTCAAAACCACGCAGAGCATACCCTGGAATGTTTTTTAAGATGTTAAATTTTAAATAAAGTTCTTTAATCAGTGGCACATTTTCATTTTGTCGACGATATGTTCACTGGATGAATGTACTTTATCCCTGAAGAATCGATCAGAAGTCTGTCGATTTCAACATGGCCCATGAAATACCCGACGTCGAAAGTAGCTAAGTTGATATTGTTCATGTTCAGAATACCTAATTTGGGCAAATGTCGAAATGCCTCAGGGTGAAGAAAGGTCACTTTGTTATTATTTATATTGAACTTATCGACAGAGCAATTTCGCCAAGGTAAGAAGACATCCTCATATAAAGTAGTAAGTTTGTTGAAGGATAGATTAACTGCTGACATATTCCGCCATCCATTAAAGTTTCCACCCTTCTGAGTAGTCACCAAAGTGCTAGAGATGTTACTGATCTTGTTGTTTGATAAATTTATTATATATAAAAGAGCATTCTTCTGAAGAAAATAGATGGGCAGAAAGGTAATCAGGTTATGATATAGTTCCAAGACCTGCAATTGTGGTAGAGGTTCGAATGTTCCACTATCAATGAAAGCAATGATGTTATAACCAGCATTCAATGTGTAAAGTTGGTTGTAATTCATGAAAGACCTGTTTCCAAGTTCTGTCAATTGGTTATGGTGTATGAATAAACCCAGCAGGTCATGCGGAAGGTCTTGGGGAACTGAGGTAAGATTGAGATAAGCGCACTTAGCCGCGAAGTGACGAAGCTGGACTGGGCATCTGTAGTATGGCTGTGGTGAACGGAGTGGGATGTCCACTCTAACATTGTGCACGATACCTCCCAAAAATATTACTATCAAGATCAAGAGTGTTCGCGTCAAGGAATCCATCGTGAGATGAACCATTTTGATCGTTCTCCACAAGTACACTGAGCTGTTTGTTAAAACAAAATTAGCGATAACACTGATTTCCCATGCTTGGTTTCTGGGATAGAAGGTACTATATGTGCTAGTTTTGGCAACATCCTTACAGGCACGTTTGTCATATCGGAACTAACGAGTCATCAGGTAAAATACTGTATTATCTTTATCAAAATCAGTTCCAGCTTTTGTATACATGAGACAAATAGGTTTTTTTATTACGAATAAATACCAATGCTGGCTTAACGACTGTATCTATGGATCATTCAGCCAAGTAAATAACTTGTATCACACACTTGAATTTAAAGGAACTATGTCCCATTTGCAGGCTAAACAAATGAAAAGGTTAAATTCCAACGGCATTTTAAAGATAATACTAATTTAGAACTTCCCTCAAAACAAAAGGGCTTGAAAATGTCTTTTTGTCGGAAAATAACCACCTTTAGTTGTCGAAACGAATTGAGCGAGCGCGCTCGTTTAATTAAATAGTCTGATTTTTAGACCCTTGTACGTACGTTTTGTGCTGCGCAAAGATTCAATCAGTTTAATTTTTGCCATTACAAGAAGTGGGTTATTGATGTAGTCAAATGCTCATGTACCCTTTACAGCTCATTTGATGTATGTTATTACCAAAGAAAAAGAAGTCAGTCAGTCACTCAATAGAGTCTGACAGTGAAATCTAGAAAGTAAACGGGGTTCCTTGCATAATTTGAACACTAGGACACTGCTAACGTTTAAATTTCACACATAGGACTTACGTGACATATTCATAATTCCTTAAGTTCTACAGAAGTTGATGTTGGCTGCAAATGGGAAACACTACCTTTAAGTAATTAGTTATAATCAGCCATATAGTCATTAATTGGTTTTGCAATGGAAAGAGAAAGAGTTATAGGACAATTATGACCGTTAATTAGGTCAAGTCCTTAGATTATCTTATTATGTTCTCCTTTTCTTTGTATGGCTTTCTCATTGTTTAAGATCCTTTATTGTTGAAGTATCAATAAAGTGATGTATAATATAAAATATATCATTTCATAACGCTATTTGGAGAATAAATCGAAAGTGCTTGTGAAGTTCAATGCATGCATCTTGCGTATTATAACTAGCGTTGTGAATTGATATATTTTCTACTATTTTCACTCTGCATCTCGTTGGACTCTCCTGACGACGGATAGTCAACATATTCGAAACGTCGAGCCACTCCCGCCACTCATCCTCTCCAAGCGCTATAGTTCTCCTTAGAACTATAAGCTAAGAAAGAAAGATAACCAACAGTCGTTTTCAAGACTACACTAACAGTCCTTTTCAGGACTACACACCCTCAAGAAAGATTACCGAAAGTTCTTTTCAGAACTCCTCAATCCTCCCTCTCTCTCACATGGTGCACCCGCAAGCCTATTGTATAAGCTAGACAGTGCTTGGCCTTTTACGCCCACCTCAAGGAACATAATAAGAACATGTAAAAACAGAATTTGCAGGTATAATTATACTCTGCTATCATCATGTTTTGTTTTTCTTCATTATTTTATTGGTATATGGGCGTAAAAAGGACAGATAACCTTCATCTTTTAATAATAGTAATTAAAATGATATAACTTCCTAGAAGGAAACAAAGATTGACCGGTATAATTGCGCAGTACTTGTTATTTCTTCTTGACGTTTTGTCGGAGTAGGACAGACTTTTTAACAATTGCCAATATGACGACCATTTCAGTAAAATACATTATGGTTTCGATTGAGCTGAATTAAGTTAGATGAACGTATATGATTTTTTTTTCCCTTTTATGTTTCCTTATATTTGGAGGATTATTGTTACAAAGAATCACAGAGATGGATTTATATATTTCCATATTTTCATATATTCATTCCATTCTGCTCAATCCTAAGCTCGTTTCTTTCCCTCGTACTCTCATCTCCTCCCTCTTGCTTGATGTTATCTTTGTTTTGCTTTTGTCCATGTTTACTTCTTTTCTTCTTTTCCATCACGTTAACATTTATGGTTGTTACTACACTTTCACTTGCTTATTTTAGGTCTATTAAGGACTCTCAAACTATCATTAAAATATTTCTCTCTATCCCTGTCTCTCTCTCTCTCTGTCTGTCTGTCTCTCCCTCTCTCTCTATATATATTTTTTCTTGTCCTCTTACCGAGGTGTTTTATTTCACATATTTCATATTACATATATATTTACATCAATTTACATGTTAACCTAACAAAAGAGACAAAAGTAATTTAATAAATGGTTATAACCTTAACATTTCTTTTAATATTTCTTTGTGTTTCGTCAATAAAAAACTTTGCTTATTTGCTATATAATATCGTAGTTTTATTATGAAATTAATGAAAATACTTTTAATATTGTGCTCTTTACCATCATACCGATGTTGGATATACATTATGTATATTATGTATTGACCTAAAATTAACATGAAGTTTATCACAAAGTTTTCTTTTTTTTTCTCGATGAAATAACCAATAACTAATGCTTTTTCATTAATATTTATTTGTTCATGAAAGTAATTATGAAATAAGTTTTCAATAATTTGCCAAAAAACTCGAACCTTGTTACATTTTAACAAGACATGAAAAGTTGTTTCTGTTTCTTTACATATATCACACTGATCATTGTCCATTATACGCCATCTGCATAGATTTTTTTTTGATGGAAATATATTATGCAATAATTTAAAATTAACTTGATTAATCCTATTATTTCCTATTTGTTGGAATTTGAAATTGAATAGTTTCTGCCAATTCAAAGAAAAAGGTGAATTCAAGTAATTTTCCCAGTAACGTGTAACAATTGGTTTCTAAAGTTGCTGTTTCAGGAGGGATAAAACATAATGTTTCGTCTTGAAACTGGATATATCAAAAAATCTCCTGTAGCTACTTCTATCAAATTTGAATTGTTTTGTTTACTACATTACATTTTTAAACTTATTTAACCAATAGCATAAAAAACATTTCTTCAATTTTGCATATTCGAACTCAAATAATTATTGATTAATACCAACTTTACTATTTAACAGAATTGAATCTTTCCAACTAATATTTGTAATCACGTGCTTTACTTTACAAATTCCAGCTGCGTATCACTTTGAAAAAAATAATGTAGAGGTTCTTTATCTAATATGAATGTTTTTTTCCATAATATCTCCTCTTCTATTTCTGTTTAATACGTCAACTAAATCTCTCTCTCTCTCTATATATATATATATACTCTTTTCCCTCTCTGTTTCTCTCTCCAACTTATTTTCCACCTACTCAATTTCTGCTCTCAAGCTCCTACCCTTTATAAAAAAAAACTTTCTGTGTTTTTCTCAAATTTCATTTCATGTCTTAAGAAAAAAAAAAAAATTGTAATACATTTTCAAATTTTATCAGCATCATTTCGTTCTTTTTTCTTTTTCACATGCCTCACTGACAATCTTTGCGGGCTTAGCCATTATGTATTTAGTAAAACAATTGAGTAAGCATTAGTGTTGCAATTTAGCTTTGATTTTTCTTCAAGGGCTCTATTTTAGGTCAGCGTTACCGTTTGTAACCCTCGCTGTTTGTTGTTAGGTATTCGATTAGTGCAATATAATGACCGCATAGATATTGTCATCGAGCTTGTGTCTCACAACCTTTTTTATTCAGGGAATTGTAACCCCCGCTGAATTTTTCAATCAGGATGCTGACGCTGCGGCAATCTATGGAGCTACGACTGGTTTCGGTAAGCCATTCGCATTTTATCTCCTTCAACATTTGATATTTTGGGTGATGTCCGAAGCGGCGTCGCACGGCCATTTTGAATAGGGGTATCGGGAGGTGAATTATGGAGTTAAACATAATTTTCAAACTAGTAGGAACGGTCAAGAAGCTGAAAGATACGAAGATTTCCAAATTTAAAATTCAGTGAGAACACACAAATATTACAGAAAAAAAAATTGAATTTGTAGACCGAGGTTACAATTGTTTTTATTTCGAACAGAAACATTTTTCAAAAGAGAATAAGATAAAATATAAACAATGGAATGTCATTCTCTACCCCCTCCCGAATATTCGACCAGGTGAAATCTGGAAAATTTGAAGAAAAACAATGCCCACTTTTTCATGACCAACGTACGAATGAGAACGCCATCAATGTTACTCTCACCAAGAGATCGAACAGTCAGTCAACAGTTTTGCTATATTTTCGCGATTTGATTAATTTTAGTTACACTTTTAATATACTCAATGTAAATGAAGTAGGATATACGATCAGAAATGCGACAATTTTGTTACACCCACTACTCTCGCTTAATTACTGCGAGACCGAAAATACCTTAGACTCACTTAATAATGATAATAAATTTCGATTTATTTAGCGCATAATAATAAACACTTAATTCTCTATGCCTTTTACATTTAACAAATTAAGAACGCTTTACAAATTACTTTATCATATACAAGAGGACACAATTGATAACACCACTACGTGCACTTTAAGGATTTCGTTCTCCAACACATTCAAAATGGTCATGATGGTTACCAATATAATACATATAAGGGTAAAAATGTGGCCATTTGACTCGTGAGCACGCGTTATTAATTATCTTTCGTATTTAGACGTTTTATTATTTTTTGTAAGAACTTATAATTTCATGTGAAATATATTTTACATGATGCA
This sequence comes from Mesocentrotus franciscanus, assembly GCA_037976565.1. NCBI lineage: Eukaryota > Metazoa > Echinodermata > Echinoidea > Camarodonta > Strongylocentrotidae > Mesocentrotus > Mesocentrotus franciscanus. Next base: position 22,487,767 of record CP137678.1, read on the forward strand.
GAATCAAATACTATTACACATCTCTCTTCTTCATATTTCGTTCATCTTATTTGTGTCACGAAGGACCTTGTCGAAAGCTTGAAGGATGAACTGAGCGGAGACTACCGCAAGACTGTCAAAGCTCTCATGGATGAACCTGCAGTCATGATAGCTCGATGCATCAACAACCTGTGCCAAGTGAGGTACGGCTCTTCACCGATATCCCTCTACTAATGGAGACACCAGTCAGTACAGCAACGTGGGGACAAGTAGCTTTATACATGACATAAATAGCAATGAAAAACAAAACAAAAATCAAATACTAAATATTCAAATACTTAAACAAAATATCAAAAATCTATGATAATGTTCCTTATATTTTTGAAATGAAGAAAGTTAAATTGAGCCAATTAATATAAATAAACATAAACATAAGTAGCATAATTTTGTTAAAGATTACTGCAATGAAACTTGAGTGATTTCCATATGTGTTCCTCTCACGATATTTTTTGCCAGATATAAACAAATAATCATACATGGTTAAGCTATCTTTAGGTTAATATTTTACCAAGGAATCATACAGTTGTTATTCTTCAGCAATTTTTAAAAGTGCAAATCCATTATTGTTGCCGGACGCGTTTTTGTTTTTTTCTCTATATTCCACTTTGATTTCGATAGTGTGGTGGTGATAAGATGGAAATCGCTGTACTCGAGATCATCTACCAACTCTCTCCAATGGTAAGTGTAAACTCCTCTGTTTAATGGATCAGGATGTGTCAAATGTCATTCGGTGTTTGATGATTTGATGATTGGTTTGTTTCACCTGACTGCTAGGAAAGTACGTGCAGGCTTGTAACTATGCATCCAGGGGACCAATGGCTTTAGATCTCTCCGAGGGGCTTGGAAATGAGGATTAATGCCTTACGAAAGGGCACTAGCACATCGACTTGGTTTCGAATCCGGGAGCTCTCGGTTACGAGACTGCTGACTTACCACTGGCAGCCAAATTTAGGAACAATCTCTTGTTATTGTGTAATCAAGTGTGCTAATGAGGTGCGGTGGCTCAATGGTAGGGCAGAAGTCTCGAAGCCCAGAACTCCCGGGTTCTAAACCAAGCCGATGAGCTGGTGCCCTAGTGCCCATAACCAACTCCATCGGAGACGACTTAAAGCCATACCTACTAAGTGCTGGGAAGTTCTGAATATAAACTGACATCACATTTTGCTTTATCTGGGCCCTGTTTTATAAAACTTGTTATCGATAACAAGTGTTTAATTCCTATGACAAATTTGCTCTCAGCCAATCAAATGCCACGACTTTAATAGATTATAACAGTTATTGTTACTTTGTTGTTGATATAAAGTTTTATGACAGCACCCAGATCTATGCCCTAGTATTGAACTAAATGCACGATACAGTTATTACGTAATGAAGAGAGCATGTATATGTACATCAGTTGTAAGTAAAAAAAAATATATTTTCAAGAGAAATACAGGGAATGAAAAGAGTATAAACGTACTGTCAAATCTGCAACGAAGGGGGTACATGATCTCAAAGAAATACAGGTACAATACATTTATCAGATGTTTAAAATAATTATATGAGTCGAAAATGGTAATTACCAATATAAACCTATGTTATCATAATGTCTTTTAGCAATAAGACCAGCTTCATATTTAACATTTCCTTATGACGTCCTTGGAGTGGCAGCTGCATATAAAGAAAGTAAGTTTCGCATTGTTTAATTTGTAATTTGGTTTGGTGTTGAGTATTAGACCTGTATCAAATTGCACTGAAGGTAGACGCCATGTTGCTATTACATACATGTAGTTAATCATCGCTCTCACGGATTCGAAAAATAGCAAACAAACTTATAGAAAACCTTCGTCACCTGTGTAGGCCAAGTGACCCGAACATCGTGACGTGAGTGATCGGGGTTAATAACACCCAGCAATGGGTCCCGTTATGCCCACAACTATACGTGAATGATCAGGGTAAATAACACCATGGACCTATTACGGATGGACATTCGACGTGATTCTTTCTTTGATCCAATGAGTTCCACCGCCTTCTGATTATGTGCATCTTAATGAGAACATTCAGCTGTTCGAACAATAACGACTGCTCAAGCATTATCGGTCATTGACAAGGGAGCAGTTTCCCTCTTTTGGATTTTGTTTGGATGGTGTGCTCTGTAAGAGTGTGCCTTTTAAAAAAAGCATCCCCAATGGGGAGCAGCAAAGTGGAAAAGCAGACGATTTTGGTGATATGAAATGTATTATTACTGATTCGCACACTTTCGCACACACCCATGATCTTATTAAACAATTAGAAGGCCATGATCTTTATAAGCCCTGTGCATTGTAACTTTGGAATATTATGAGGAAATTGGGGGAAACGGGATGTTAAATCACAACCAATCCAAATATAACCTCTATCTGGAAATATAAACGTGTTTTTCAAAATAAAATACAGTACACGGAACAACAATTTCCGATTATAAACCAGAACTGCACATCGATTTTCCATGATTTAAGCGAGTTATTATCTTCTGCGCATGATGATTAACATGTGTAAAATCACTATCTTGATTCTGTCCCGGCTTTTTGGCGGTGGACCTCATGAGATCAAAGTGAAGAAACATGTACGGAATGTTATTGAAACGACATTGACGGAGACAATCACAATGAATTCGTTAAGAAAACGACGAATGTCCATCCGTAATAGGTCCATGCTTAGAAGCAGCCGTTCAAACCCATTCACATTGAGTGGAGTAAAGATTCGCAAACGAACAAAGCAACTGGACGTGCGCAGTACCGACCTACTAGTAGTGAGCATGCGCAGTTGTTGTTATTGAATTCCCTTTGTTTCTCTGATTCCAACGATATATTTTTCGTCAAAATCCACCGAGAAATGGGCTAGTTATGATACTTTTACTGACTTCATATTAATTTTTAGTATCAATTTCATAATTCGTTATAAATATGTTCCGATTATTTGCGGAATTTAGATTGTATTTCATTCGAAAGAGAATGTTTTTATCTTTGAAACCCACCCTATCGGAAGAGTGCCCAGGGGTGCCCATACGTTTAGATTTGCACGTGAAGATGGCTATGCATTTGGTCAGCTTGGTTTGTGTCGTCTGCTGGGGAAAGAAATGCCAGCCCCACGCGTTCAAACTCGTGTTCTGTGCACCTAGTGATTCTGATTTTCAATTCGGCTTGTTTATTTTTTATTTTTCTGATTGCAATCTAACGAATCGATCTCGATCTCGATAATTGTACAGGGTCTAACGTCTATGTAAAGAAAAGTTACTTTTTATGAATTATTGAAATTAAAGTTAATCTAGACTAGTCTAGTAGTCTACTACTAGTTAAGTAGTTAGTTATAGATCTAGACCTAGAACAAAGTAGAACTTAGAAGTCTAGGTTACTTTATAGTGTTTGTCTTAATTCTTTTTATCTAGATTAAAAGTTACTCACATGCATTACATCGTTCATGATGGTTCAAACATCATTTTCAGCCATCAAGGCATCATTATTTTTTTAAACTTTGTTTTCAAGACTGTCACTGTCATTTTTTCACTGCATCTTTTACAGCTATTCATCCCTAATTGTGTTGTGAACAAAGAGTTGCTCCTCATGTAGATTATATTTCGTTTCTAATAAGTAATAGACTCTAGAGGGGTCTATAAATATAGAACCTAGGCTATGACCTAAGGTCTGTAAGGAAAAGGCTATACTAGTAATAGTATAGTAGGAGTAAGGTCTAGACCCTAGTTGATTTTGATGGAGGGGGGGGGGGTAATAATGGCTGGATTTTTGTTAACCTCTTCTGACTTCCTTCTGTTTAACCAGGCAATGTATATGTTATTTAATGATATGATAACCATTGAAAAAAAATGTGAAAAGCCTGTCATAAACGCGCAAGGCTATTATATTTCCCCAAAACATTGCAAAACCGACACGGAATGCAATGTACGGGACCGAAGACGAAGTCATTACTTACACGTTTGTGCTTCCTCTTATATTAGATCAGGGAGGGGGAGGTGGGAGTAACTCCCACAGGGAGGTGGGAGTAACTCCCACCTCCCTGATTAGATCTAGTCTTAATCGTAATAATACTTCAATAAACTCATCATGAATTCCGATTTCCGAATCATCAGGAACGAGTTTCAATTCATCGATTTCAGATAACAAAGATAACTCGTCATCTAAATCAAAGTTGTATTCGGAATCGGTGTTATCTGCCATTGTTTGCGATTGTCAAAATAGTTAATCCAAGAAAGCCAAATACGAAAGTAGCAACTGCGAATGCTCACACTGCGCGAAGATCTAGAGCGAACCCCGAACAGCGGTCGTAAATCATCTCGCGAACACCCGCTGAGTTTACGAGTCGGCTCCACAGCTCGTTCAAAAGGCTCTCGCTAGCTAGAACTCCATGTTGTGTTATCTCTTTGATAACACCCAGCCTTGGGTCCCGTAATGCCCACAACTAAGCTGCTCTCAAGCTCTTGTGAATTGTTGTCTGGTTTTCATTTATTTCCTTTTTCTCTCAGACTTAACTTATTATTAATCACTGAATACTTTTGCTATATGTTTTGTTTAAACGACTTGAGGTTTCATTTCAAACCCCAAACTATTTTTTTGACAAGCGCATTAATGCAATTATTGCAACCTTTTCTTTCAGCTTTCTCCACGGACCTCCAGGAAGATGTAAAAAAAATGCTGATACAGGACCATTTAAGAAAGTCATCTTAAACATCTTTGTTGTATGTTCCTAAGGGTAGATGTCCTGAAAGGGGATTTTCTTTTTCTCTCTGCCAGGATGTAGCATTCAGGAGGGCAATTTAGGGGGGAGGTAATAATTATGAGTGTTTTTGTAAAGAATTTAAACAAGACCGCAAATATTTTCAAGAAATCAACTCAAGTGCTATTTCATTAACCTGTAACTATGGATTATACAAATCATTTTTGCATTACGTAAGGTGTCATTGTGCTCGCAAATTTCAATAGTTGACGTTCATTGGTTGTGAAACTTCGTTATGCCTTATACTTTTTTCAAAGTAAGCTCTTATTTATAAAGGTTTTAGTTTGTTTTGTTTTTAATCAAATTGATTGAACTACTCTTATTAACGTCATTTCAATATGTCACAAACTTTTTGCGAAATTAGCATGGCCTGCTTTTATAGTAAAACAAAGAAGAAGAGATTTATGACTTTCCCTATGGAAAAGAGCTTTTTTTTAGACCCCAAGAATTGTTCTTTGATGACGACGGTTCAGCAAACGACGTTCGTTTAAACGTACTTATATTAAAGTATGGTTCGAATTGAATTAACTGAAGAATATCTTTTACAAGTCTGTCTCTTTTTCTCTTTCTCTCTCTTTTACTCTTGCATTTATTTTCATTTCTCTCTTTCTTGTTCTCTTTAACAATTCAATCTTTTGTTACTTTGTATCTTCTTCTCCCTGTTTGCATATTCGACTGACAATGTGGAGGTCGTGGGTTAGACCTCGCGTAGAGGACCTACAATTACACAATTGCAAAAATTGCATTTTCTCTACCATGCTTCTCTCCATCCATGTCTATAAGAGGCTATCCGCGATTCCTTATTCCTTAGCAAATATTTATCTTCGATCGGCATAGTATGTCATTTTATTTATTTTTTTTATTTTTATTTTTTTGTTACCCAGCAATTTTTTTTATATTATTTTAAACCACCTTTTTCAAGCAGAAAATACCTTTCACCTTTAGCCCACTGCCTACTGGAACCAATTGGTCCATGTATTAAGCCTATAATGGTACGATAATTCAGTAATAATCGGGCTAATAAGGAGTTTGATCAGGAACCACCGATACCTCGTTTATAATACTTAAGGACATTATATTTTCTTCCTTTTTATTTATTCATTTTTTGTAACCACGGCTCTCTCTCTCTCTCTGTGGCTTAGATCGACCTGGCTTCCATCAGGACCATGTTCAAAGAGAAATACACCACCACCCTGGCCGCTATGGCCGAAGATGATACCAGTGGAGACTACAAGAATGTTCTCATTGGTATTATCAACGCCGATGCCGCACCTACCCCAGCCCAGTCCACCACAACCTAAAGAAAGATACGTGAAGGAAGTGTCAGCGTAGAGAATCTTTCACTAAGAGTTGATTCGTCCTGTGAGTCTGACATTATGGAATCGCAAAACTCAGTATTTCGTAACGAAACCCCAGTAATAGCAACCGACCTAAAGCTTCTCATCACACCTATCGATAGAGAAAAATCCCTCAGAAACATTAGCATGTTAAAAATAGCGAAATCAATCCAAAACTGTATCGGCGCATCGCCAGAATTTATAAAGTCTACCCGTAATGGAATTCTCGTCAAATGCACTAATACGAAACAACATAAGAAACTATCTGAAATACAAAATATTGATAACGTACCAGTTAAAGTTAATTTGAAACTTGATCTGAAGAAGGGTGTCATATCAGATATACCGACCGAGATGTCAGAAAAAGAAATAGAAATAGAACTAAAGAGTCAAAAGGTAGTTAACGTGAAAAGAATAGTAAGGAAAAATCGAAAAAGGGAAGAACCTCAAGGATTGAATGTACAACATGTAGATCTAGTCCCAACTCGCAGTGTAATTATATCATTCGAAGCTACAGAACTTCCCCAAGACATCATTCTTTGCTTCCAAAAAATAAAGGTCAAACCCTATATACCTCCAATACCCAGGTGTTTTAATTGCCAAAGATATGGCCATACCATAGCTGTCTGTAAACAAAAAAAGAGATGTGTCAGGTGTGGAGAGGAGCATAGTTTCGACGATTGCATAAAAAGGACACTCCCAAATGTGTTAACTGTGGAGGTCAACATTCCGCTGCATATAATGGATGCGGAGAAGCACAAAAAGCACAAGAAGTACAAAAGATCAAAGTACTGAATAATCTCAGCTATGCTCAAGCTGCTCGCCAATTGAAAGAAGAAAAAGAATATATGCAATCGCAAGCCCCGATAGGCCTACCATTGGAGCGTAAACTAGCTCCTCCCCAAAACCAGGTAAAAAACTCAAGTATTCCACAATCGTCCGTAAACACAGTAAAGCTAAACCACCCCACCCCAAATCGACAACTCTCAATCGTTTCCGGATCCCACTCCAAAGTAGATCCTCCCTTGCCACAACGCCAAGATAGGCAGACAAACGAAAAGATAGGGCGACTGTCCTCACAACTTAAGGAAAATTTTATAACAAAGGCAACAAACGAAGAATTGATAACCTTTTTCCTACACCTAATGATCCAATTCATGCAGGACAAGTCGGAAGGAGAGGTGCTGTCCTTAATCAAGGCAGCTGCTGGTCAGCTCCTTGGTGCTAGGCAAACGCAAGCGAGTTAATTAAAGGAACTAAGAAGGCATTCCGCATCCTACAGTGGAATGCCCAGGGACTAAAGGGACATGGGGATGAGTTAATGCTCTACTTAAACTCCAAAAAAATGAAATAATTCACCTACTATGTATTCAGGAAACATGGTTTCGCGATCACGACACAGTACAAATCCCTAACTACAAATGTTTTGATAAAAATAGGAGAGTAAGGCGCGGTGGAGGATGTGCCATATACGTACACAATAACGTAAATTATGATTACCCAATCATAAAACTGACATTGAAATGCAACAGATTAATATATATTTTGATAACACATCCATAACCGTGGTAAATTACTATAATCCATGCGAAGACATAAATATGAATAAACTAGATTTGTTAATAAAGTATGTAAAGAACAAACGCAGAACGATTATACTGGGAGATTTTAACTCTCATAATGTTCAATGGGGCAGTAAAAATACAGACAAAAATGGAAAAGTAATAGAGGAATACTTACTGAAACACAATTTAGTATTCCTAAATGATGGCTCGGGAACCCGCCTAAACCCAACTACTGGTGAAACTTCTTGTTTAGATTTAACTTTAGCAACTCCTGCCTTAGCCAGCTCCATTAGCTGGAAAGTGTTTTCAAATAAATTCGGAAGTGACCATTTTCCTATATATATTGAAATTGACAAAAAAATCATAAATCAGATCATACGAAAGATGATTTAATTCTAAAAAGGTCATTCAAGAAGGTAGATTGGCACGCTTTTAGTAAAATGTGCGATCAACGAATGGACACTGACTCCCTGCAAGACGCAGATGTCAAAACTTTTTACGGAAATTTCATGGAATCTCTATATAATATCTTAGATGAATTACACACTGTATCCAAAAGAAATAACAAAAAGAATGCGAGATTCAACCCCGTCCCGTGGTGGACAGAAAAATGTAAAATAAAGATTAAGGAACGAAACGAATGCAAAAATAGGTTATTGAGAATGTGGAATGAAGAAAATCTAAAAATATACAAACAGAAAAAGGGCGAAGCCCAAAGGATTATCAGACAAACAAAACGAAAGTTTTGGCTGGATTACACGTCAAAACTGAACAGGTTCACCTCAATCTCAGAACTATGGAATTTGATTCGCTGTCTGAAGGGTACTCCAAATAAAACGCATGCTAAGATATCAGCCTTAAAAGTAGATTCAAAAGTAATTATAGATGACCAAGAAAAAGCTAACGAATTTGGAAAGCATTTTCTGAAGACCAGTAGCAAAACAAAAACAGGAAATAAAGAATTGCTAGATGAATATAAATCTATCGATTATAAAGGAGAACATGATTTAGTTATCAATGAACCTTTTACTATGATAGAACTTGAAAAGGTTCTTAATATAACAAAGACATCAGCACCTGGTGAAGATGGCTTGACATATACTGTGTTTCAAAACCTTCCATCCAGAGCTAGGAAAACTTTACTCAGTCTTTACAATAGAATATGGACTACCGGGCAGATTCCGGAACAATGCAAACATGCAATGTTGATACCCATCCTAAAACCAAAAAAGGACTCCTCCCAACTAACATCCTACCGACCTATCTCATTATTACCTTGCTTTATCAAGATATTTGAAAGTATGGTAAAGGAGAGATTAGACTGGTACATAGAGAAAACGAATTTTTGAATAATATACAACATGGTTTTAGAAAAAAGAGAAGCTCAGTAGATAACTTAGTACATTTAGAAAATGAAATTCAGAAATATTTATTTGTGGGTATGAAAACCATAGTCGTATTTATTGATTTGGCCAAAGCCTATGATACTCTTTGGACGAAAGGATTAATCGTCAAGTTACGTAGAATCGGTCTCCAAGGAAACATATTGACATTTTTAAGAAATTATTTGTTGAACCGTACCTTTCAAGTGCAAATAGGTAATGCCAAATCGGCAATTACGCATCCTGAAAACGGTTTACCCCAGGGTAGCATTTTGAGCTCCCTCCTTTTAATATAATGATAAGTGACATACCTTTAAGACCAGATATACATAGCTTGATTTATGCAGATGACATCGTTATTTGGGAATCAGGACATGATGTAAAACAAAATATCCAGAATGTACAAAAATATCTAAACATTTTGAACTCATGGCTCAACCCTTTCGGACTCATTATGTCGACAGAGAAAACGACCCCATCTTATTCTCAAACAAAACAAATGATGATAATTACGATTTGTATATAAGAGGTCAAAAGTTGACACCACAAAAGAGCACAAGTATCTCGGCGTCATCTTTGACAAACGGTTAACTTGGAGGCCTCATTTATTAGATATTACTAAACGATGTAAAGGTAGAATTAATGCTATCAAAAGTCTAGCATACGCCAAGTGGTCTGGAGATGCAAAAGAACTAGTGATGGTATATAAAGCATTAATACTATCAATAATTGACTATGGTTGCGAAGCATACAACTCGGCTACGGCAAGCGCAAAAATATGTTGAATTCAGTTCAGTACCAATCATTATTTGTTTGTGCAGGTGCTCGGAAAGGTACATCCCTTAAAACTCTGCAAGTCGAACTAGGCGAAATGCCTCTTGATTTAAGGCGAGAAATGTTATCAATTAAACTAAGAAAAAGAATCGAGAGTATGCGCAACCATCCTCTGAACGAAGATGTGAAAGATTGTTGGCAATTCAATATACTTGGAGGTACTAACTCTAGATTAGCCTTTGGACGTAGAACCAAGGAATTTGCATTAAAATTTAGTTACATACTAGAAGAACCATTGAAGTATTTTTCAACATTCCCTTTTGGCAAATACTCTCTCCCACGTATCATCTGAGCTAAAAGAGGTGATAACGAAAACAGATAACTGTTTTGCTCAAAAACAAGCAGCCCTAGAATTGATAAACACGAAATGGAATAATTATTTACACATATATACAGATGGATCAAGATCACCGGAAAAAGACTCTGCTGCTGCGGCATTTCATGTGCCTTATTATGATGTTTCCCAATCTAAGAGATTAGCTAATTTCACATCTTCTTATAGAGCAGAGATGGCCGCAATTGTACTTGCCCTAATATGGTTATTACAACTCCCAGGTCTATACACCGGGGCAGTTATCTTTTCCGACTCTTTGAGTTCACTCCAGGCCATAGAATCTCGTAAGGACGAATCTTTTATTCTTGAAATTCTAACCCTATGTAGTCAACTAAAACTTAAGGGCACCCAGGTCAATTTCGAATGGATTCCCAGTCATTGTGGTTTACAACACAATGAGGTAACAGATAAGATTGCTAAAGCAGGACTAAATAAAAACATAGAAATCAACAACGCACTTACTAGAGCAGAATCAAACTATGTTATAAAGAAATACTACATAGAGAAATGGCAAAAAAGATGGAATGAAACATCATCACCCCTACGGGAAACGCAAACTCTAGTATCAAAAACATTTGCTTGCTACTTGAACAACAGAATTAACGAATCTATTCTACATGGCATAAGAATGGGAACTTAGGGTTAAATGAAAATCTTTTTGAGGTGAAACAACATGAGACCGGATATTGTTCACACTGTGAGCACGAAAAAGAAACAGTTAAACATTTTTTATGCAAGTGCCCACTCTTCCTTATAGAGAGAGCCATGCTTATAACAGAATCTGGCTTAGAAAACGAAAACACAATCCCAATACTCCTGAACTCCACAGATACTAATCACCAACAGGCTCTGGTTAACTTCGTATTTAGAACTAAAAGGGTACACTTGTACCCATACTAACCACCTTGCACCGCACATAATTATTTGAGCCCAAGATGTTCGCTTTTTTATAGTGAGTGATGCATGAAGAAGAAGAAGAGGAAAGAAAGAGAAAAAAAAAAAAAAAAAAAAAAAAAAAAGGAAAAAGAAAAAAAGAGAAAAGTACTCAAGAAGAGAAAAGAGTATAGACTATATTAATGAATAGAATCTTCATGTATAATTATGTTCCGTTATTTACTGGTTTTCGGATAAAATTTTGAAGAAATGCGGTGGAGACGACTAGACCTATTGGTGGACGTCGGAGGGCCTAGGCTCAGCACTAGGCTGAGTTGAGAAACTTGTCACAACGTACCGTGTCCGGGTTGGTCCTTGTACGTCCTATATAGCCGATAAGCCTTTTGCTCGCCAGCCACTGACCGCTTCAACAATAAATAAAAAATAAACTTTTAAGAATCCAATTTATCCAAATCTACATTTATATACTAAAAAAAAAGTATATCTAATTTGAAAGGGGGAAAAAAAAAACCCTAACAGAAGAGGCGTAAATATTCACTCCTGAATGATAAACGCCTATAAACCAAAGCAACAACAACAACAACAACCACCTTTATGAATAGCTCACACTAGTGAACCGTGTACTCTCATAACTGTACAGGCGCTACAAGCTCTAGACAAGGAGCCAATGATGAAGGTGGCCACTTTAGACAGGTAGTTAGATGACCACTAAGACTACACATGTTAGGTACATGAATATGACAAAAAACTCACTGTCTAATGAAGTGGCGGTTTTCCGTTTACTTTAATGCCATATCATCCACATGTGAGGTTATGAGAGTGAGAGTACACGGTTTACTGCTGTGATATATTCATAAGCTGGCTTAGGGATTGTAATCTAGGTTCAGTTAAAAAAAAAGGACCTTTTCATAATACCGTACAGTATTATACCGTCTGAAATTGGAGAAAGGGGTGCTGGAGTACAATAACATCAAGCGATATTAGATTTCGAGTATATCGGGGCATGTGCAAATAAATGTTACGTATATAGCGCATCATATTATAAATTCACTGTGCTCAATATAGTCTAAAATACAATGATTAAACATCATAAAATCCCTTTCTATTACTATATAATATATACTACTACTATACTATCACTAGCAATTCCTATAATCATAATGCTACTTAGCATATATATTGTGTTCAAAACTATTACATAATATTATTATATTAAAGAACGTGTACAGTACAAAGAAATATTTGGTATTATTGGATAAAAGTAGGTGAGTATTCAATATACATGTAAATTAGAATGCACATGTGGTTTTTATCTCATCCCTGTTTGTAATGTTTTTAATTATTCCAATGGTGTTGTAGAGTATTGACCTCGAGAATATTGTGTAAGATTTAGCAATCATACATTCATGAAAATTATATGAATACAAACTACATAGAACAGAAGCTTAATAAGTATAGTTAAGGCCCATTTATTTAGATTTTGTCCAGGGCATCTGCGTGATTTCTAGAGTATACCTATATGACATCCAACATAGCACACATTCACTCAGACAGCAACAAAGGGAAATGAAAGAAATATGCTGTGCTACACCACCTTTTCGGTGTTTAATGAATCAATTACAGTGATTACACAAAACATAAAGCAACGGACAAAATAGAGAAAACATGCAAGTGAAGATTACCATATTCATGATTATTCATATTATCATATTCATGATCGTCATTACATTTTAAATAGTGAGATGAAGTTTTCTAGTATTATATTGTAGAGTAAAATGGGTGCAGGGATTTCAAACCTAGTTTATGTGAGAGTTTATCTTATCTAATGGTCAGATTGTAAGATTTATATTCTAGAAATAGAGTGGAATTTGTTGCATTAATAAATTATGGTAACAACATACTTCACTATCATTGTAAAATATCATAAATAAATGAACTTCCAAAACAATACACAAATTCCGTGAAATTACCGACAAGTTCATACAATTGCAGCAAACTCCTATGATTTTATTTAAACTACGTGTGATGAATCAAATCAAATATGTACTAAACCTTCGAATAAGTGACACAATAAAAAAGTAACCATGGTGAGGTTCAATCATTTTAGATGCTGTTATGAGTTTTGTCTCGCTTAGCGTTTGTACCGCGGTTCATTTGTAAACTTAATGGCAATACTGTACATAATGAATAATGATGCTTGAGTTAAAATTAATATTTACATACAAATAAATTTGTATCGTTATGAATGAATCAACGCCAATCAAAACGTTTTCAGGACAAAAATCGTGTATTCATATACGATGGTTTCATTTTCTTGCTCTTAACACAATTATCCTGCCCAGACGAGTAGGTTTACTTTAATACAAGTGTAAGATAAATGCAGGCTCAAGTACGGATATTAAAGCTTATATTCTCATCATTCTACAAATACGACACTTGTTAAAAGAAAATTAAAATAAATATGGTAAATGCCCTGAAGGGAGAGTTTAGCCTGTCCTTGAAACGTTCTTTTTTGGGTATGGAATAAATTGAGACTCTAATGATGTAAACCTATTTTATTATGTTTTAGCTGAAATTCTTTACTGGTATATGTGTATTATGCATTTCATGACCATTTTCAGTGATAAGTTGTATCTATACATAGTTTGCATCACGTCGCAAAAACCTTTCGGAATATAAAATTCGCAATTTCAATACCTTCTCGATATGCTATAGAAAGGATCGGATTACGTCATGAGGTATTATATAATGTTGGCACATTAATTCAAATCTGTGATAAACACTGCTAATGAAATTGGCTTAGGTTGATTTGTTTGCGAAAATTTGTTGAGATCGTGTTTTCCTTAAAAGTTACCATTCTCGTAGTTATATATCCATACTAAAGGTATTGCTATAAATGTCAAACTGATGTTGATAATTGTACCATCAATGAAATCAATTATCAGGGTATGGTCTGCCTTCATTATTTTAATGCTTATAGCTTATACATCTATTTTAATCCGTCTTTGCAAGTATTTTATATAAAGACTATATTTCTTTACTTCAGTAGGTGAAGGGGACGAATCGAAACTTGACATTGCATTAAAGTAAGAACATAAATTAATTTTTCAGATTTTGTTTTGTTTGTTTGTTTATTGTTGCTCTTGGGGGTGTTGCAATGTTACCGAGACAAAAATGATAAAAATAAACAAATAATCAGATATTGTAACGGGGAAAGGGAAAGATTGTGAGACAGACTGAGTAAAAATAATGCTGTGGTCACAACTCACCGTGCGTCTTTTTGCACGTATCTGTCAGCAGCTGTTGGTGGATATAATTTGTTCAGAAGTATTTCCTCTGTAACATAAAAGGCTAGTTTTAATCTGATATCAGCCGGATGTAATTTTGAAGGCAACTCTCACATCACGAACACTTCTTCCGTTGCCAATTAGGAATATTCTCAAATTTCAAATTCAATAATCCCTATTACTTTCGATTTCGCATTCTTACAAGTCCTGAAATGCATAACTTAAAAACCAAGAGAAGAGACACTTGTTCTGAAAGTCACAAAACACAACTATACTGTATGAAATCGTATAACATATTTGATTGTCAGATTGTCTTCGTCTCGTATACATGTCCACACTTAAATAATCTGAATTCAATGTCCCCGTCATGTACACACAAAAAACAAATACGAGCGCATTTTTCATAACGGAAAATGTAAAATTTAAAGATGAAACTCGAAATTCATAAGTGGATAACACCTTTTGGAATTCAAAATTTCGAGAAGACTGTTCAATGGTAATCAACAGTTGGCCTACATAAACCTGCCCTATCACAGGCTCATAGCAAGAGAGGTATGATGGGGTGTCCAAAGTTTGCCGACATTTCAAAACAAATGAATGCCATATTCGATCCATAGTTCTTCATATTCTACACAGATCTATTTAGATCAATTTGTACAAATGAACTTCCAAATATTATCTCTCGTTTTTCAACGTCATGTTAGAAGAATATCACCGTAGAAATAACCCCCGAGAAGGGTTGCTCTTCACATGCCCTCATATTCGAAATATCACAATGAATAGCTCAAAGTGTTTGGACAAATTAACCTGCCATGCCACATATTTTTGTAGTCCCACACACACACACACACCTCTGTTAACATGGTATTCAGTGCAAGAGACTTTCAGCACAACTGTTCAAAATTCTTATCAGTTGTACGATTAAAAAAACCCACAGTATACACCAATTATGTGTGCTACCTCGTATGATAATATGATCAACCTTTTATAGTCATGCCAATTGCTTCCGGACAGTTAAATTCACAATGTAATCTTAGGACCAGAACTCAACCGTCTTCTTAAACGGGTATAACGTTGTTCATTTGCCGGTTTGATCTCATGCTCTTCTGGACCTTTGCCCAGAAGACCTCCTGGCCTTCTTCATCCTCTGTCCACAGCAAATAAGGCTTGTTCCGACTCAGCAAGAGCCTAACAAGGTACGGTAGATGGTCATCATCGATGTCTTCAAGGAAAATCAGGATGACCTTCTCCAACTTGGTGTCATTCATGTGCTCCACTGCCATACGGAGCTTGGTCATGTACCAGGCATCATCCACAGACGGGTTGCTTAGCAACAATATTGTCTTGTGGCTGTTTTCGATGACGTCGTAGATGGCGTTCAAGTAGAACAATCCTGGTTGAAGATCGGCATCGCCAAATATGACGCGCTCCAGATGAGGCATCCTCTGCTCCAGAAAAGGTTTCATGCAGTCATTTACCCACCATTCATCGCCTTCATGGAACATGAGGTTGAGTTGGAATTCATAGTCCTCCGGAGTTCGATCTTCAGTGATCTCATGGTAACCAACGATGGCCAACTTGAGGAGATACAACTTATAGTTTATCCACCATCGGTTCAGATACACGAGTATACCGAGGGTTAAAACTAAAATCGGCGCAAAACATGCGGAAACGATAATCATGGCATTGATCCTACAATATTCATTCGGATGGAACGACCAAATTATTTGATTGACCAACAATTTGAAGGAACTGGTAGAACAACGGGTTTCATTTTCTGGAGCAAGATTTATTTTTCCTTCGACCTCGTTCAACCATTGTCTGAACCAGGCGAGTTGGCAATCGCATGTTAAGGGATTGTATGCGATATTGAATCTAATCAAACTTGACGGTATTAAAGTGTTAGAGGCTACGGTCGAGATGTGATTATTTTGTAAGTACAACTGTTCAAGTTTATTTGTGCCCATGAACAGCCCTTGTTCGATGAATGCAATTGAATTGTTCTGCAGCTGCAACACCTGTAAATTGTGCAAACCCTGAAAAGCGTCCTTGGAAATGCTGGTTAAGTGATTGTCAGGCAGACGAAGCTGAAGCAGGGTCGTTAGGTTTGCAAATGTTCCTGACGAAACATGTCGTATACGACAAAATGTTAAATCTAGTTCAACAAGTTTTATAAGCGGGGTGAATATGCCAGGAAGATTGTGCAGTGTATCTAAATTGTTTTCCCGTAGTTTAAGGGTCCGCAAAGAGACCAAGCCTGAGAACAACGATGTCCCTGTCTTTATATCTACTAAATCCTCAGCTTTGAGATGTGATGCCGACATATTGAGAACCCTCAGCGCAGATGTGTTCGTAAACGGGTCAATCGATAAAATTCTCAACTGGCTATATGACATATCCAGATTAAGTAGATGTTGCATATTTCTAAACGAACCTTTCATGGTAATTTGGTTCGAATTCGACATGTCGAGGAATTCTAAGGAACCGACTGATGTGAGGGCGTCCTCTGACATCTTAAAAGGATTGGCATTGCGAGAAACATTAAGTGTTTTCAAATTCGTCAAGCCAGTGAAGGCGTAAAGGTAGCCGAGATTGTTTTTTGTAAGAACAAGAGTCTGAAGATTAGTTGCCTTCCATGGTCCTATCTCGATGCTACGGATGGCACTTTGATCTATCATCAGGCTACGCAGAAACCAGGATCCGTCAAACGAATCGGGATACAATGTCGCGAGGTTATTACGGGACAAATCAATTTTCTTGAGATTTGAGGCGCAAGCGAACGAGGCGCGGGGAAGTGACTTTATTCTATTCCAAGACAATCTGAGGTGTACCAGTGCATGTAAGCCACAAAATGATTCATTATTGATGCTAGATATATGATTCTTTTGAAGGTTCAGGACTTGCAGTTTTTCAAAACCACGCAGAGCATACCGTGGAATGTATTTTAAGATGTTATAACTTAAATAAAGTTCTTTAATCAGTGGCACATTCTTTTGTTGCATTGACGATATGTTCGCTGGGTGAATAAACTTTATGTCTGAAGAACTAATAAGAAGTCTGTCGATTTCAAAGTGGCCCATGAAATACCCGACGTCGAAGGTAGTTAAGGTGATATTGTTCATGTTCAGAGTACCTAATTTGGGCAAATGTCCAAACGCCTTAGGTTGAAGAAACGTCACATTGTTATTATTTACATTGAACTTATCTACAGAGCAATTTCTCCAAGGTAAAAAGTCGTCCTCATTTATAGAAGTAAGTTTGTTGAAGGATAGATTAACCTCCGACATATTCCGCCATCCATAACAGTTTCCATCCTTCTGATTACTCACCAAAGTACTAGAGAGGTTACTGATCTTGTTGTGTGATAGACTTATTATATATAAAAGAGCATTCTTCTGAAGAAAATAAATGGGTAGAAAAGTAATCAGGTTATGATCTAGTCTCACCACCTGCAATTTTGGTAAAGTTTCGAATGTTCCACTATCAATGAAAGCAATGAAGTTGCGACCAGCATACAATTCTTCAAGTTGGTTGTAATTCATGAAAGACCTGTTTCCAAGTTCTGTTAATTGGTTATGATGGATGGATAAGACCAGCAGGTCTTGCGGAAGGTCTTGGGGAACTGAGGTAAGATTGAGATGAGCGCACTTAGCCGCGAGGTAATGAAGCTGGACTGGGCATGTATAGTTTGGCTGTGGTGAACGTAGTAGCGTGTCCACTCTAACATGCTGCACGATACCTCCCAAAAATATTACTATCAAGATCAAGACTGTTTGCGTCATGGAATCTATCGTAAGATGAGCCATTATAATCGTTCTCCACAGGTACACTGAGCTGTTTGTTAAAATCAAATTATCGAAAACACTGATTTCCCATACTTGTTTCCAGGAATGAAGGTAATGCAGGTGCTAGTTTTGGCAACAGTTCAGTTTCAGCTTTCGTATTCATGAAGCAAATTGTGTTTGTATTAAGAATGAACACTATTGCTGTCTTACCGGCTGCTTATATGGTTTCAGAAAAAATGGGCATAAGATTTCTGCTTCCAATAAACAACGCAGTTTCTTAAGTACCGTCTGTGGGCTTCTTATGTTTTACTAGATTTATGTACTAGACTATTTCCTTCATGAGCTTCCCGTAACTTGATACTTGTAAGTTAACACACTCCGTGATTTGGTAAGAGCACTTTATCTCATTCAGACCAGGAAATAACTTGTATCTTAACTCTCTTTCTCTTTTTTTTTTCTCTCTCTCTCCCCCCTCGTGTCCCTCCGTCCACCAATCTCTCTCTCTTTCTTTCTCTCTTTCTCTCTCTCTCTTGCATTTATTATTATTTCTTTCTTTCTTGTTCTAGTTATCAATTTATTACTTTGTATCTTCTTCTTCATATTTCGTAGTCAAGTTGTTTGAACATATCAATTCCTTTCATAGCAAAAGCGCTCCTCACAATTTCTGTAAATTTGGCAGTTTAACGCTACGCGTACCGCCTTGACCGGACTGTGCGGTATCTGTGCAGTTCTGTGTGTAGAGAGGTCGGGCCGTATTCATTATTTCTTGGGGGTGCATAAATTGCTCTAATTATACGTACGCGTGTAATGCGCACTTGCACTGTAATGCATTATAATTTTATACTTGGCACTAAACCCAACCCACTCATTGTTCCCTATTTTCATAATGGTACTGACCCAATGAAAAATAGTCGATGCTGCTTCATATTTATTTTTTAGATTTCTCAATCTCAGATATAGTCTATACATTTTTTTGTACAGTAAATGATCCCAAATCTCAATGGTATATGAAGTGATAATTTCATGAAGAGCATCACATATTTACATACTTTACTAAAATTAGCTTAATTTCATTGCTAGAATCAAACTCTTCGAAGAAAAGATCTAAAACAAAGACAAAGTCAAGAACACCAATTCGCTCTTTCTCCGTCCACATCTACAGTAGATTTGATATACATACTACGTTGTGCTGCTGCGCTGGTCGGGATTAGTCTGAACTTTTAACAAGTTAGTACTACTCCATTTATCTTCTTTTCCAATACTTTCAGGCAAAGCAAATGATAGGTCAAAATAAAAAAATATTAATTTTTATGTAAACATATATTTGTAATATTTACATTACCAAAAAAGGGTCAAAAGGCCCGGTCAAAAGGTTGCAGTAAAGACTCTCGAGTTCAGACAAGTAAGATGTATAATGTAGTGCAGTGCGCTCGTACGCGCTGCGCTGCGTGTGTACATGTACTGTACTTATGCATGGAAGTTCAGTTATGTGTATGCATAGCATTACGTACATGTATGCATATACACGGCTAGCTGGCACAAAACCCTGGGTCGGGCTTCTAAAATGGGACATGAAGCATGATTTGACATGAAAATTGACGGGGCTAAAAATGAACCAATCAAAATGAGCTTTATATGTATGAAAAGCTTACGTATC
This sequence comes from Mesocentrotus franciscanus, assembly GCA_037976565.1. NCBI lineage: Eukaryota > Metazoa > Echinodermata > Echinoidea > Camarodonta > Strongylocentrotidae > Mesocentrotus > Mesocentrotus franciscanus. Next base: position 22,507,630 of record CP137678.1, read on the forward strand.
ATATGTCATTGTCTGGGATTGAGGATTTACAAATTTGACGCAAAACGCGTTGCTGCAAAGTTGAAGATTGGTATATTGAAAGGCAATCGAGCACAGTGCGACCGATCAATGGACTTTATGTATGAGAAAGTAAAAAAAGTTAAATGGATTGTAAAGTTCAACGTCAAAATGACGGAGGTTTTTTTTCAAGTAAGGGCATGGTTTTACATGGAATGTAAAGGAAATGTTTCCTTCTTCTCATATCTCGATTGAGGATATCATACTCAATTTCGATTTTTAATGGTAAAGAAAAGTGTAAAAAGATGTCGAGAATTTTACAATATGTCATGTAATATAAAATGCGCGCGGGTCGGTTGATCTCCCAAAAGGAGCGCGAAGGAATTGATATGAGTATTCGACTGACAATGTAAAGGTCGTGGGTTAGACCCTGCAATTAAAAACAATGCAGAATTGTATTTTGTCAATTTGTCTACATTGCTTCTCTCCATCCAGGTCTACAAGAGGCTATCCGCGATTCCTTAGCAAATATTTATTTTCGATCGGGTTATATATATTTCATTTTTTGGAGGGGGGTCTGAAAGGGCATAGGAATCAGGGCCAATGGTGATACAAATCTAAGACTATTATGCTATCTACGAGGGAGCCTAGCTACGGTGCGTAGAAGTTCATTTTGAAGTTTCACGATCTTGCTGAGGGATTAAATTTAATGTTTTTCTTTTAATCTTAACAATAGTTATTGGGGAAATTAGGACATTGGACAATTTTTTCCTTCCCGCCTTGGGCTACGCCACAATTTAAAAGAAATCTTATTCCGCCTTTTTTTATTCGGAAAATATTTTTCTCCTTACTGAAATAGGGAGCTTGATTAGGAACCACCGATACCTCGTTTTATCAGGTTTATGATATAGAAGGATATTTTCATTTTTATTTTTATTTTTTTCTTTTCCATTTGATTGTATCTTTGGCACTTCTTTGGCACTATCTCTCTCTCTCTCTGTCTCTCTCACTCTTTTACTCTCTGGTTTAGATCGACCTGGCTTCCATCAGGACCACGTTAAAAATAAGAAAAACACCACGACCCTGGCCGCTATGGTCGAACATGATACCGGTGGAGACTACAAACATGTATCATCAACACCGATGCCGCACCCACCCCAGCCCAGTCCACCACCAACTAAAGACCGGTTGGAGTCATCCCATTCACCAAGTTTACACGGTAGTATAGTTGTAATGTATTATGAAAAAAGTCTATGTTTTAAATGTGCCAAGATTATAATCCCTAAGCCACAAGTTCTTGAATAGTATACTATTATGTAATAGTTTTGAACACATATATGCTAGGTATCATTATGATTATAGGAATTGCTAGTGTCAGTACAGTAGTAGTAAATATATATATATATGTATAGTAATAGAAAGGGATCTAAGACTGTATTGAGCACAGTGAATTTATAATATGATGCGCTATATACGTAACATTTATTTGCACATGCCCCGATAAACTCGATGTCTTATATCGCTTGATGTGATTGTACTCCAGCACCCGTTTAACCACTTTCGGACGGTGTCATACTCCTCTTGAAAAAGTCACGTTTTTAACTGTAACTGGATTATAATCCCTAAGCCAGCTTAATATGAAAATCTCACACTAGTAAACCGTGTACTCTCATAACTTCACATGTGGATAATATAGCATCGAGGTTGGCCTAGATGTAATCGGAAACACCGCCACTTCACCAGACAGCGAGTTTTGTCATATGCATGTACCTAACATGTGTAGTCTTAGTGGTCATCTATCTACCTGACTACCTGTCTAAAGTGGCCACCTTCATTATTGGCTCCTTGTCCAGAGCTTGTAGCGCCTGTGATGTGATGACATCATTAGGTTAAGGAAATATAAATCTTTAGTTTTTATTGGATAAAAGTAGGTGTATATTTAATGTACATGTAAATTAGAATGCACTGTGGGTTTTTTTAATCTCATTCCTGTATGTAATATTTTGAATTATTTCAATGGTGTTGTAGAGTAGTGACCTTGGGATTATTGTGTAAAAGATTAAGCAATCATACACTCATGAAAATGATATGAACACACGCTACTTAGAACAGAAGCTCTATAATTTACAGTTAATGCCAATTTATTTAGATTTGGTCCAGGGCATTTACGTGATTTCTAGGATATACCTATGACATCCAACATCGCACATATTCACTCACACACCAACAACAGAAAATGAAAGAAATATGTTGAGCTTCATCACCTTTTCGGTGTTTAATGACTCAACTACAGTGATTACACACAATCTGAAGCAACGGACCAAATAGAAAATAGAGAAATACCATATTCATGTTTATTTATATTATTATATTCATGATATAGTCATTACATTTGAAATAGTGAGATGATTTTTTTTTTAGTATTATATTGTAGAGTATAATGGGTGCAGGGATTTTAAATCTATTTTCTGTGACAGTTTATCATATATAATGGTCAGATAGTAAGATTGATATTCTAGAAATAGAGTGTAATTTGTTGCATTAATATATTATGGTAACGACATGCTTCACTATCATTGTAAGATATCGTAAATGAACTTCCAATACTTAAAACTACACTCATTTTTGTGCACATACAGAAAACAAATTAAGTGCAATTACTGACAAGTTCATACAATTGCAGCATACTCCTATGAGTTTGTTTAAACTACGTGTGATTTATCACAAATATGAAGTATACCTTCTAATAAGTGACACAATGAAAAGGTAACCATAGTAACGTTCAATCATTCTAGATGCTGTTTTGTTACGCTTAGCGTTTGTACCGTGGTTCATTTGTAAACTTAATGGCAATACGGTAAATTTCGATATAACATGTTATTAGGATTACAATTAATGTAAAGATATTTAACACATTAGAAAGAAACTTCCTAGAGCTTTCAATACCATTCAAGTTTAACTTATTCCTTTCATTGGTAAGAGTTTATACCGTTTCCCGTATCTGGTAATGCTGATAACCCTCTTGTGAACGTATTCTGGAAGCAGGTTTAAAGTGACTCGGTAACATTGTTGAAGGTTGATGAAAAAACTGGTAATTTTTTTAATGAAATGTTACTTATGATATTCCTTCTACTGTACTAACCCTCTAGCATGCAACAAATCCTGAAAAAGTTCTCCAATCAAAAATATATTTATGGTGTTCTTTGAAGGCGTCACTGGTCAACATCCTCTAATAGTGATTATTAGTAAATTCTCCCAACCATTTTTGAATTTTCCCAACCGTTTTTCCTTGAAAATGAGACATAAACAGGATTTTAAAAATCTTTCAACACTTAAATGTCTGGAATGGTATATAGAGCCAATTCATAGCTTTGTAACGACTTACATTCAACTAAAATGCAATTAAATTGTAATCATATAGTTGGGAGAATTAAGGAATCGATCAGATCAGTTTTTCCCAATTTTTATCATTAATTATGGTCTGGTTTCACTCAAACTTTTAGATTATCTTTAATTGTACATCTAGCATTGAAGTCACTACCTTAGCACCATATTCTCTCATCTGAACAATGTTATCTAGTCCCTTTAATTCAAGTTCAATATGGCTGTAACGACCTAAGTCAAGATTTTTGTATCGTTATGAATAAATCAACGCCCTGTCGATATCAGATGAAATTGTTAAAGCAACCATAACATTTTAGGACAAAAATAGTGTATTCATTTACGACAGTTCCTTTTATTTGCTGTTAACACAATTTATCTGCCCAGACAAGTAGACGTACTTGAACACTGGTGTAAAAAATAAATGAAGGCTCAAGTACGGATATTAAAGCTTATATTCTCTTCATTCTACAAATACGACACTTGTTAAAAGAAAATTAAAATAAATATGGTAAACGCCCTCTAGGGAGCGTTTTAACCTGTCCTTGGAACGTTCTTTTGGGTAAGGATACAATTAAAACTTTAATGGTGTAAACCTATTTTATTGTGTTTTAGCTAAAATTCTTTACAGGTATATGTGTATTGTGCATTTCATGACAATTTTAAGTGATAAGTTTTATATATACACAGTTTGCATCACGATCGCAAAAAGCTTTCGGAATATCAACTCAGGCGCAATTTCAATACCCTCTTGATATCCTTTAGAAATAATCGGATTACGTTATGAGGTATCATATAATGTTGGCACATTAATTTGAATCGGTGATAAACACTGATAATGAAATTGGCTTAGGCTGATTTTTTTCCGAAAATTCCTTGAGATCGTGTTTTCCTTAAAAGTTACCATTATCAACGTTATATATCAATACCAAAGGTATTGCTATAAATTTCAAACTGATGTTGATAATTGTACAATCAATGAAATCAATTAGCAGGGTATGGCCTTCTTTCATTATGTTCATGCTTATAACCTATATATCTATTTTAATCCGTCTTTGCAAGTATTTTATATAAAGACTCTATTTCCTTACTTCAGTAGGTGAAGGGGACGAATCGAAACTTGTCATTGCATTAAAGTAATAACATGAATTATTTTTTCTGATTTTGTTTTGTTTGTTTGTTTATTGTTGCTTTTGGGAGTGTTCTGTGTTACCGAGACAACAATTATAAAGCGAAACAAAAAAAAATCAGATATATTGGGTAAAGGGAAAATATTTGAGATGGACGGAGTTAAAATAATGCTGTGGTCTCAACTCGCCGTGCGTCTTTTTGCACGTATCTGTCAGCAGCTGTTGGCGGATATAATTTGTTCAGAATTATTTCCTCTGTAACATAAAAGGCCAGTTTTAATCTGATATCAGCCGGATGTAATTTTGAAGGCAACTCTCACATCACGGACACTTGTGTTCTTCCGTTGCCAATTAGGAACATTCTCAGATTCCAAATTCAATAATCCCTATTACCTTCGATTTCGCATTCTTACAAGTCCTGAAATGCATCACTTAAAAACCAAGAGAAGAGACACTTGTTCTGAAAGTCACAAAACACAACTATACTGTATGAAATCGTATAACATATTTTATTATCAGATTGTCTTCGTCTCGTATACATGTCCACACTTAAATAATCTGAATTCAATGTCCCTGTCATATACACAAAAATCAAATACGAGCGCATTTTTCATAACGGAAAATGACATTTTAAAGATGAAACTCGAAATTCATAAGAGGATAACACCTTTTGGAATTCAAAACTTCAAGAAGACTGTTCAATGGTAATCAACAGTTGGCCTACATAAACTTGCCCTATCACAGGCTCATAGCAAGAGAGAGGTATGATGGGGGTGTCCAACGTTTGCCGACATTCCAAAACAATAAATGAATGCCTCTCTCGTTTTTTAACGTCATTTTAGAAGAATATCGCCGTATAAATGTTCCCCGAGAAGGGTTGCTCTTCACATGCCTTCATATTCGAAATATCACAATGAATAGCTCAAAGTGTTTGGACAATATAAAAGGCAAGTCCACTTCAAAAATAACTAACTTTCAATAGAAGCAGAAAAATCCGACAAACCAATCCAAACAAAAATTGAGCAAAATCGGATAACTAATAAGAAAGTTATTAATTTTTTAATGACATAAAAACTTTGAAAATCACAAGACAAATTGGCAACTCACTCATGAGTCTCTGACGTCATGTCCTCATTATCCACTAATTATTTTCTTTATATTGATAATATAAATTTCCTATTTTCTCCCTACGCATCTCTTTTCTTCACACCAGCATCCAAGTTAGATTGATAGTAATATGTTTTTGAGTGAATGCACTAATATAGAATAATTTTTTCCAGTTAAATCATGAAAAATGTGAATTTTGATATGCTATTTATATAAAAACCAATAATTATGATTATACATTATTCAGAAAATAGTATCAATTGTCCAAAGTTTTTTTAACAATTTTGTGAAATGGCATGCACGCAGTATGATACAAGCCATATAACCTGGGCAAAGGCATGGGGAAATCAAGTTTTAGGGGATAAAAAGGGAAATTAATGGAATTAAACTATATAAAGCAATTGATAAATAGTGAGGACATGACATCACAAACTGATAACCAAATTGGCAATTTGTGTGGTGGTTTTGATTGTTCCATAGTTTTACATACTTTTTCAAAAATTCATAACTTTCTTATTAGTTATCCGATTTTGCTCAAACTTTTTTTGATTGGTTTGTCTGATTTTTCTGCTTCTATTGAAAGTAAGTTATTTTTTAAGTGGACTTGGACTTTAACCTGCCATGCCACATTTTTTTTGGAGTCCCATACACCCACATTTGTGTACATAGTATTCAGTGCTGGAGACTTTGAGCACAACTGTTCGAATTTCGTATCAGTTGTATGATTTCAAAACCTCACAGTATACTCCAAGTCTGTTTGCTACCTCGAATAATACTATGATATAATCATGCTTATTGCTTCCGGACAGTTTAATTCACAATGTAGTCTTAGGACCAGAACTCCACCCTCTTCTAATTAAACAGGTATAACATTGTTCATTTGCCGGTTTGATCTCATGCTCTTCTGGACCTTTGCCCAGAAGACCTCCTGGCCTTCTTCATCCTCTGTCCACACCAGATAAGGCTTGTTCCGACTCAGCAAGAGCCTAACAAGGTACGGTAAATGGTCATCATCGATGTCTTCAAGGAAAATTAGGATGACCTTCTCCAACTTGGTGTCATTCATGTGCTCCACTGCCATACGGAGCTTGGTCATGTACCATGCTTCATCCACAGACGGGTTGCTTAGTAACAATATTGTCTTGTGGCTGTTTTCGATGACGTCGTAGATGGCGTTCAAGTAGAACAATCCTGGTTGAAGATCGGCATCGCCAAATATGACGCGCTCCAGATGAGGCATCCTCTGCTCCAGGAAAGGTTTCATGCACTCATTTACCCACCATTCATCACCTTCATGGAACATGAGGTTAAGTTGGAATTCATAGTCCTCCGGAGTGCGATCTTCAGTGATCTCATGGTAACCAACGATGGCCAACTTGAGGAGATACAACTTATAGTTTATCCACCATCGGTTCAGATACACGAGTATACCGAGGGTTAAAACTAAAATCGGCGCAAAACATGCGGAAACGATAATCATGGCATTGATCCTACAATATTCATTCGGATGGAACGACCAAATTATTTGATTGACCAACACTTTTAAGGAACTGCTAGAGCAACGGGTTTGATTTTCTGGAGCAAGATTTATTTTTCTTTTAACCTCTTTCAACCATTGTCTGAACCAGGCGAGTTGGCAATCGCATGTTAAGGGATTGTTTGCGATATTTAATCTAATCAAACTTGACGGCATTAAAGTGTTGGAGGCTACGTTCGAAATGCGATTGTTTTGTAAGTTCAACTGTTCAAGTTTATTTGTGCCCATAAACAGCCCTTGCTTGATGAATGCATTTGAATTGTACTGCAGCTGCAACACCTGTAAATTGTGCAAACCCTGAAAAGCATCCTTGGGAACGCTGGTTAAGTCATTGTGAGGCAGACGAAGGTGAAGCAAGGTCGTTAAGTTTGCAAATGTTCTTGAGGCAACATGTCGTATACGACAATTTGTTAAGTCTAGTTCAACGAGACTTCCAAGCGGGGTGAATATGCCAGGAAAAGCGTGCAGGTTTTTTAAATAGTTTTGCGGTAGTTTAAGGGTCCGCAAGGAGACCAAGCCTGAAAACAACGATGTCCCTGTCTGTATATCAAATAAATCCTCAGCTTTGAAATGTGATCCCGACATATTGAGAACCCTCAGCGCAGATGTGTTCGTAAACTGGTCAATTGATGAAATTTTCAACAGGCTATATGAGATATCCAGATTAAGTAGATGTTGCATATTTCTAAACGAACCTTTCATGGTAAATTTTTCCAAATTCGCCATGACGAGGAATTCTAAGGAACCGACTAAAGTGAGGGCGTTCTCTGACATCCAAAAACGATGTACATTGCCAGAAACATCAAGTGTTTTCAAATTTGCCAAGCCATTGAAGGTGTAATTATAAAGGGAACCGAGATCGTTTTTTGTAAGAACAAGAGTCTGAAGATTAGTTGCCTTCCATGGTCTGGCCGTGATGTGACCGATGCCACCTTGATATATGATCAGGCTACGGAGAAACCAGGATCCGTCAAACCATTGGGGATTCAATGTCGCGAGGTTATTATGTGACAAATTAATTTTCTGGAGATTTGAGGCGCAAGCGAACGAGGCGTGGGGAAGTGACGTTATTCTATTCCGAGACAAACCGAGGTCTACCAGTGCATGTAAGCCACAAAATGATTCATTATTGATGTTAGATATAAGATTCCCTTGAAGGTTCAGGACTTGCAGTTTTTCAAAACCACGCAGAGCATACCCTGGAATCTCTTTCAAGATGTTAAAATTTAAATAAAGTTCTTTAATCAGTGGCACATTTTCTTTTTGCATCGAAGATATGTTCACTGGATGAATGCACTTGATGCCTGAAGAATCAATCAGAAGTCGCTCGATTTCAACATGGCCCATGAAATACCCGACGTCGAAAGTAGCTAAGCTGATATTGTTCATGTTCAGAGTACCTATTTTGGGCAAATGTCCAAACGCATTAGGTTGAATAATCGTCACATTGTTATTATTTACATTGAAATTATGGACAGAGCAATTTCTCCAAGGTAAAAAGTCATCCTCATTTATGGTTGTAACTTTGTTGTAGGATAGATTAACTGCCGACATATTCCGCCCTCCATAAAAGTTTCCACCCTTCTGAGCACTAACCAAAGTGGTAGAGATGTTACTGATCTTGTTGTGTGATAAGTTTATTTTATATAAAAGAGCGTTCTTCTGAAGAAAATAGATAGGTAGAAAAGTAATCAGGTTATGATCTAGTTCCAAGACCTGCAATTGTTGTAGAGGTTCGAATGTTCCACTATCAATGAAAGCAATGATGTTATGACCAGCATACAATTTTTCAAGTTGGTTGTAATTCATGAAAGACCTGTTTCCAAGTTCCGTTAATTGGTTATGATGGATGGATAAGAACAGCAGGTCATGCGGAAGGTCTTGGGGAACTGAGGTAAGATTGAGATGAGCGCACCTAGCGTTGTGAAAATCATTGACTGGGCATGTATAGATTGGCTGTGGTGAACGGAGTGGCATGTCCACTCTAACATGCTGCACGATACCTCCCAAACATATTACTATCAAGATCAAGAGTGTTCGCGTCAAGGAATCCATCATGAGATGAGCCATTATGATCGTTCTCCACAAGTACACTGAGCTGTTTGTTGAAATCAAATCAGCGATAACACTGATTTCCCATGCTAGGTTTCTGCAATAGAAGGTGCTAGTTTTGGCAACATCCTCGCAATCACGTTAGTCATATCGGAACTAATGAGTACAAGTAAAATACTGTATATGTTTATCAAAATCAATCAAATATACCACAAGTGCAGTTCCTTTTTTTGGTTTCATGAGGCAAATGTTTTTTGTTTTATTACGAATAAATACCATTGCTGTTTCTATGTCTCATTCAGACCAGGATATAACTTGTATCACACAATTGAATTTAAGTGATTATCTATAATCAGATAGTCATTAATTGTTTTGCAATAGAAAGAGAAAGAGTTATAGGCCAATTATGACCATTAATCAGCTCAAGTCCTTGGATTTTCTTGTTATGTTCTCCTTTTCTTTGCATGGCTTTCTCTGTTCTAAATAATGTTGCTGTTCCTTTATTGCTGAAGTATTAATAAAGTAATGTAGCAACAATATATATATATATATATATATATCAAAAATAATATCGCTAGTGATATTCGTTTGTCTCGCAATGTATGGTCAATAATGGATCTAAAAGATCACGACGTTTCGTGCGAAAGTATTTGAGAACTATATAGAATATGCGAAAAGAGTTATGTCTTAGGCTCACGTACAGCTAAGTTACGTTAGAGGAACAATGGACGTGGCCAAGGGTAAATGTCGTTGACATGGTTGTAAACTCCAACAATAGAAGAGCGGAAGTAAGGTATATAAACAGTATAGATTGATGCACGTCTGTAAAAACCCAATTACACAAACACACACGCACACACACTTACAATGAACTGACGTACATACAGCATTGATGATCCTTGTATACTTACATGTATATCGGGTTCAGATAACCTGTTTTTTTCCGGGGGGGGTTGTTGTTTTTACAGTTGTCGTAACTGTTGTTTAAGAATTGTAAAGGGTTCACGTTTCAACGTACAGCTCCTAAATAAAAATTGTAATTAATCATATATAACGTAAAACCAGATGTTACCCTTTCTGCAAGATTCATTGAAAGATAAAACAATCATGCAAGATAAAGGAATAAACAGGAAGATGTGGTTAAGTCAAATGTCACAGACGAAAAGATGACAATCATGAGAAACGATCGTTTCTCTCTCTCTCTCTCTGTCTTACTCTCTCTCTCTCTCGCTCGCTTTCTCAGCGCCGTTTTCCATCATCATCTCTGGAACTGTTTTCGATTCCGCTATTTGCTTTTATTCCGAAAGTATTCCTTTCGATCTTGAGACCCCCTCTCTCTCTTTCTCTCTCTCTCTCTCTCTCTTTCTTCCTCTCCCCATCAAACTTGCCTTAAGTGATTGTGACAGATTTTGAGCGAAAGAATCGAAAGTAGATAACAAATAATATTTAACTGGGAAACAAGAACAGCAAAATGATAGTGCTAATTAATTGAGGGGGCGCAAAATTGATGTGAAACTTAGGGGGCGGAAAATTCATATTTTATTGAGGGGGCGCAATGAGAAATGAGAAGAATACTACTGTTTAATAATTATAAAACATATAGTTTTTAAATAATATTAATCTTTGTTGCATCAGATTAATATAAAACAGTTTATTATGCTATATTGATGGTAACAAATTCGTCGGACATTACACTTTAGCGAAAAGATATAAACATGATAAAAAGAAAATAAAGAGAAACCCAGAACGGGTAGGGGTGGTGGTCGGAGAGACAAAATACAATAATAATAAATACAGTACAGACTATAATTATAACAATACGTCTAACTTTCTCTCTCTCTCTCTCGTGTTCTCAATGCCGTTTTCCATCTTCATCTCTCATTCAAATGTATAACAATAATGGAAAGATTAAGGAATAATAAAGATGTGATTAAGTAAAATGCCACAGACGAAAAGATGATTATCAGAAATGATTTATTTCTCTCTCTCTCTCTGTCTGTCTGTCTGACTCTCTCTCTCTCTCTCTTTGTCTCTCTCGACCTCTCTCTCGCTCGATTTCTCAGCGCCATTTTCCATCTTCATCTCTGGTACTGTTCTCCGTTCCGCTATTTGCTTTTATTCCTTCCGATCTTGAGATAAATTATTATACCATAACCTCATATGGAGGAGGAGAACATGGAACGAGCGCATGAAAATATCGAAATGAGAAGAATATTACTGTACAATAATTATATAAAGTAAAACTTTTGGATGTAAATCTCTGCCTCATCAAATTGATATGAATTTTTTTATTTTATTATGCTATATTAACGGTACATTATACTTTAGCTGAAAAATATAAACAAACAAAAAATAAAAAAAATAAAGATAAATTCGGAGCGCGGGGGGATCGGAGAGACGAAGATCATAATAATAAATACAGTACAGACTACGTCCAACTTTTTATCTCTCCCGCTCCTCTCTCTCTCTCTCTCTCCATCTCTCTGTATGTATGATGTATGTCCGTCTCTCTCTCTGTGTCCATCTGTCAATGTCGTTTTCCATTTTCATCTTTCATACTGTTTTCTATTCCGCCATTTGCTTGTATGCCTTAATTCCTTCTTTGAGATAAATTATTATAACATATCCCTGATGATGTACACAGTCTCATAACCCTTATATTTATTATAGGGAACGAAAATAAAGAACGAGCAGCTGGTAATTTCGAAATTAGGAGAATATATTAGTGTAAAAAAATTATAGAAAAGTTAAAGTTTTATATTTTGAATGTAAATCTCTGTTGCATCAAAATAAAATACTTTAGCACAAAAGGGTTATCTAGAAGAAAGTGGGCAACATTATAAGAGAAAGAATGAAACTTTATTTTTTATTTATTTAACAAAAAAATAGCATAAGTACCCTACAAAGAACAGAAGAAATCATGGAGAGGGAGACAAGAAAATTCTAGAGCGGAAGATGATAGGGGAAACGTAATAGTTTGTAAGTATTGACAAAGTATAAACAAACAAAAATGACACAGAAATATTTGAAAGTATTTGAGACCTGTATAGAATATGCGTATGTCTTAGGCCCATGCACCGCCCACCTACAGCTAAGTTACGTAAGAGAAACAATGAACGTGGCCGAGGGTAATGGTCGTTGTCATGGTTATAAACTTCAACAATAGTACGGGTATGATAATTGATTCACAATATGGCTTGACCTTGCAAGTGAAGTTTGCGCGTGCCATCATTAGCTTCTACAGGGCGAGCGCGGATTACGCTGCTCCCAATGAAGCATCATCACTATCAGTATTCTGTGTATGGAAAGGTCTCAGCGAAAGTCGATATCTGTGAGACAGACATCGCGGAGCTGCACTGCTGTACGAATGTACGAATGTATGAATAATATGAAAGTTTAAAAACACAGGAGCAATGGATAATGATAGTATATACTTCGGAAATACCATAAAATCCACTATTTTAGTGAATTAGTGGCAGGGAAAGGCAATCTTAGGCTTGTAAAGACGTCATTTACCTGCCTATTATTTTGTAAGTAAGAAAATTCTAGAGCGGAAGATGATAGGGGAAACGTAATAGTTTGTAAGTATTGACAAAGTATATACAAACAAAAATGACAGAAATATTTGAAGGTATTTGAGACCTATATAAAATATGTGAAAAGAGTTGTTATCTTAGGCCCACCTACAGCTAAGTTACGTAAGAGGAACAATGAACGTGGCCGAGGGTAAAGCTGGTCGTTGTCATGGTTATAAACTCGGACAATAGAAGAGCGGAAGTAAGGTATTTAAAGCCCCACTGTATTACTTGTAGATACCTGCTCCCTCTATATAGAAAACAACGCCTAATCGGTGCCTGTTGGTCCCTCATGATCCTCTTTTTCTTAATATGTTAATTGAGAGCTGGGTTTTTTAATAGACATGACATAAATAGCAATGAAGGAACAAAACAATCTTCAAATTCGAAATATATTCAAATACGTCTAAAGATTCGAGTGCTATGATCATGTTTCTCTTTTTGCAATGGAGAAAGTAAAATTGAGACAATTAATATGAATAAACATGAACATTAGCATAATTGTTTTCAAAGAGTACTGCGGCGAAACTTGAAAGATTTCAAAATGTGTTCCTCTCCCGATAATTTGTTCTAGATATAAACAAATAATCATACATGGTTGAGCTAACTTGAGCTCTCTCCAATGGTAAGTATAAATCTCCTTTGTTTAATGGATCAGGATATGTCAAATGTCATTAGGCGTTTGATGATTTGATGGTTGGTTTGTTTCACCTGACTGCTAGGAAAATACGTGCACGCTTGTAAGTATGCATGATCAGGAACCACCGATACCTCGTTTATAATATAGAAGGACATTATATTTTATTCCCTTTTATATATTCATTTTTTGTAACCATGGCTATCTCTCTCTCTCTCTGGCTTAGATCGACCTGGCTTCTATCAGGACCATGTTCAAAGAGAATACACCACCACCCTGGCCGCTATGGTCGAAGGTGATACAAGTGGAGACTACAAGAATGTTCTCATTGGCATCATCAACGCCGATGCCGCACCTACCCCAGCCCAGTCCACCACAACCTAAAGACCGGCTGGAGTCATCCCATTCACCTAGTTTACACGGTTGTATAGTTGTACCAGGGAGATCATCTCCCTGGTTGTACCGTATTATGAAAAAAGCCACAAGTTTTAACTGTACAAAGGTTATAATCCCTAAGCCAACTATTGAATAGCTCACACTAGTAAACCGTGTACTGTCATTACTTCACAGACGCTACAAGCTCCAGACAAGGAGCCAATAATGGAGGTGGCCACTTTAGACAGGTAGTCAGGTAGATAGATGACCACTAAGACTACACCTGTTAGGTACATGCATATGGCAAAACTCACTGTCTAACTTGATGCCATGTCACCCACACGTGAGGTTATGAGAGTGCACGGTTTACTAGTATACAAATATACACTGTCTTGAGAGGTTCTGGTTAAAACTATGCGCAAGAGGTGACTCCAATAGTACTATTTGCTGAGGGGCACAGCCCCGAAGCAAATGGTACTTTTGGAGTCACCGAGGCCCATAGTTTTAACCAGTACCTCGAATAGAAGGCATGGTATATTTGTTTTATATCCTGCATCAAAAATGTATTTTATAAAAAATAAAAAATAAAAAATATAAAATTTTGGGACAAAAAAAAATTTAGAACAAAAAAAAATGTCAATTTTTATCTAAAAAGATTTAAAATATTTTGTTTTCATTAAATAAAGATTTGAAGAAGAAAAAAAATTCAATTAAAAAAAAATAAAAAAAAATATAGTACTTTCTAAAAATAGTTCAAACATTTCTGGTCATGTGACGAGCTCTCAACCAATCAAAAGCCAACATTTTTTTGATGCAGGATATAATGTGAGCTATTCATAAGCTGGCTTAGGGATTTTAATCTGGGTTAAGTTTTTAAAAACAGGTGAAATTTTCATAATACCGTACAGTACTGTATTATACCGTCTGAAATCGGAGAAACGGGTGCTGGAGTACAATTTGTATCGCATCAAGCGATATTAGATATCGAGTATATCGGGGCATGTGCAAATAAATGTTACGTATATAGCACATCATATTATAAATTCACTGTGCTCAATACAGTCTTAGATACAATGATTAAACATCATAAAAATCCCTTTCTATTACTATATATATAAATACTTCTACTATACTAACACTAGCAATTCCTATAATCATAATGATACATAGCATACATTTTCTTCAAACTATTACATAATAATATACTACTAAAGAACTTGTACAGTATATATAAATCTTTTGTACTATTGGATAAAAGTAGGTGAGTATTCAATATAAATGTAAATTAGAATGCACTGGTTTTTATCTCATCCCTGTTTGTAATGTTTTGAATTATTCCAATGGTGTTATACAGTATTGACCTTGGGAATATTGTGTAGGATTCAGCAATCATACATTCATGAAAATAATATAAACACAAGCTACATAGAACAAAAGCTCTATGTGAATAATGATGTGTGAGTTAACATTAATATTTACATACACATATTTTTTTCTCGAATAAATCGACCCCCTGTCAATATCAGATGAAACTGTTAAGCAACCATAACGTTTCCAGGACAAAAAAGTGTATTAATATACGAAAGTTCCTTTTATTTGCTCTTAAAACAATTTAACAATTTAGCCAAGTAGACACACTTGAATACGTTGTAAGATAAATGCAGGCTCAAGTACGGATATTAAAGCTTAGATTCTCATCATTCTACAAGTACGACACTTGTTAAAATAAAATAAAAACAAAAATGGTAAACGCCCTGTAGTGAGAGTTTTTGCCTGTCCTCGGAACGTTCATTCGGGTATGGAATAAATTAAAATCTAATGATTTAGACTTAATTACTATGTATTAGCTGGAATTCTGTGATGGTATAATCATGTGTATTATGCATTTCACGACCATTTTCAGTGATAAGTTGTATCTATACATAGTTTGCATCACGATTGCAAAAGCTTTCGAAAACTCAACTCATGCGCAAATTCAATATCGTCTTGATATCCCATAGAAATGATCAGATTACGTTATGCGGCATTGTAATGTTCGCATTACTTTAAATCGGGAATAAACACGGCTATTGAAATTGGCTCAGGTCCATTTTTTTCGAAAGTCTTTTGAGATCGTGTTATTCCTTAATGGTTAGTATTATCATAATAATATATTTATACTAGGCCTATTATGTATTGCTATTTATTTTCACACTGATCTTGATGATTGTACTATCAATGAAATTAATTATGAGGATATGGTCTTTAATACTTTATTATTTTAATGCTTATAACTTATATTATTATGTAATTTCATCTTTGGAAGTATTTTAGATAAAGACGATATTTCGTCACTTTAGTAGGTGAAGGGGACGAATCGAAAATTGTCATTGCATTAAAATAAGAACATAAATACATTTTTCTCATTTTCTTTTGTTTGTTTGTTAATTGTTGCTTTTGATCAGACATGGTAACGGGGAAGGGAAAGATAGTGATGTAGGCGTAGTAGAAGTAATGATGTGGTCACAACTCGCCGTGCGTCTTATGGACGTATCTGCCAGGAGCTGCTAGCAGATATAATTTATTCAGAATTATTCACTTTGTAACATCAGAGGCCAGTTTTAATCTGATATCAGCTGGACAAACTTTTGAAGGCAACTCTCACGTCCCGAACATTTAAGAAACATTCTCAGATTTCAAATTAACTAAAATATATTACTTTCGATTTCGCATTCTTGCAAGTTCTGAAACGCATATCTTACAGATCAAGAGCAGAGAGACTTGTTCTGAAAGTCACAAAAGACAACTTTACTGTATGAAATTGTATAAAATATTTGATTATCAGATTGTCTACGTCTCGTATACACGTAACTTAATAATTATCATATGCACCGAAATTCAGTTACAAGCACATATCTTATAACGGAAACTGTAAATCAAATTAAAAGATGAAACTCGAAATTCATAGATGGATAACACCTTTTGGAATTCAAAACTTCAAGAAGACTGTTCAATGGTAATCAACAGTTGGCCTTCATAAACTTGCACTATGACATGCACATGGCAAGGGACGTAGGATGGGGAGTCCAAATTTCGTGGAGATTTTAAAAACAAATGAATATTCGATCCATAAATTCTCATATTCTACACAAAATTATTTAGATCAATTAATACAAATAAACGTCCAAATAGTAAACTACAAATAGGTGCAATTAGAAAATGTACCATCCAAAGAATTTCGGCGATTTCGCGATCTCAAAATTAGATGTGGGATATGAATGCGCTACAACTGAAGAAAAGATCATAAAAAACGAGACCTTTATTCGCGCACGGGAGTTAACTCAAATGATTTATCAAAACAAGCGATCCATCAAAGGTAAGTTAATTGCATAAATTGCAAGTCAATATATCATACAATCAGTTGATATCATCAGATGATAACATCGTCTCTCAAAATTAAGATTTCCAGACCCTTGTCTGTGAGTTCGGAGGCAAAAGACTGTAAAATTTGCCGATCTTTTGTCGATATTTTCATCCTTTCAAACTTATGTGTACATGGTATTCAATGCTAGAGACTTTCAGCACAACTGTCCGAATTATGTAACTTTTTTATGATTTCAAAATCTCATAGTATACACATATTAAATATGATCAACCTTTTCTAATTATACTAATTGCTTCCGGACAATTTAGTTCACACTATAATCCTAAGACCAGAACTCAACCTTCTTCTTAGACGGGTATAACGTTGTTCATTTGCCGGTTTGATCTCATGCTCTTCTGGACTTTTGCCCAGAATACCTCCTGGCCTTCTTCATCCTCTGTCCACATCAAATAAGGCTTGTTCCGACTCAGCAAGAGCCTAACAAGGTACGGTAGGTTGTCATCATCGAAGTCTTCAAGGAAAATCAGGATGACCTTCTCCAACTTGGTGTCATTCATATGCTCCACTGCCATACGGAGCTTGGTCATGTACCAGGCATCATCTACAGACGGGTTACTTAGCAGCAATATCGTCTTGTGGCTGTTTTCGATGACGTCGTAGATGGCGTTCAAGTAGAACAATCCTGGTTGAAGATCGGCATCGCCAAATATTACGCGCTCCAGATGAGGCATCCTCTGCTCCAGAAAAGGTTTCATGTAGTCATTTATCCACCATTCATCGCCTTCACAGAACATAAGATTGAGTTGGAATTCATAGTCCTCCGGAGTTCGATCTTCAGTGATCTCATGGTAACCAACAATGGCCAACTTGAGGAGATACAACTTATAGTTTATCCACCATCGGTTCAGATACACCAGTATACCGAGGGTTAAAACTAAAATCGGCGCAAAACATGCGGAAACGATCTTCATGGCATTGATCCTACAATATTCATTCGGATGGAACGACCAAATTATTTGATTGACCAGCACTTTTAAGGAACTGCTAGAGCAACGGGTTTGATTTTCTGGAGCAAGATTTATTTTTCCTTCAACCTCTTTCAACCATTGTCTGAACCAGGCGAGTTGGCAATCGCATGTTAAGGGATTGTTTGCCATATTTAATCTAATCAAACTTGACGGCAATAAGGTGTTGGAGGCTACGGTCGAAATGTGATTGTTTTGTAAGTACAACTGTACAAGTTCATTTGTGCCCATAAATAGCCCTTGCTCGATGAATGCAATTGAATTGTACTGCAGCTGCAACACCTGTAAATTATGCAATCCATGTAAAGCATCCTTGGAAATGCTGGCTAATTGATTTTGAGGCAGACGAAGCACAAGCAGGGTCGTTAAGTTTGCAAATGTTCCTGAGGCAACTTGTCGTATACGACAACTTGTTAAGTCTAGCTCAACAAGACGTCCAAGCGGGGTGAATATGCCAGGAAGAGTGTGCAGGTTATCTAAAGAGTTTTTTCGTAGTTTAAGGGTCCGCAAGGAGACTAAGCCTGAGAACAACGATGTCCCTATCTGTATATCAAATAAATCCTCAGCTTTGAGATGTGATCCCGACATATTGAGAACCCTCAGCGCAGATGTATTCGTAAACTGGTCACCTGGAAATATTATCAACTTGCTAAATGACATATCCAGATTAAGTAGATGTTGCATATTTCTAAACGAACCTTTCATAGTAAATTGTCTCAAATCCGTCATGAAGAGGAATTCTAAGGAACCGACTGAAGTGAGAGCGTCCTCTGACATTTGAAAAAGATTGAAATTGCCAGAAACATCAAGTGTTTTCAAATTTGCCAAGCCATTGAAGGTGTCATGAGAAAGGGAATGGAGATCGTTATTTGTAAGAACAAGAGTCTGAAGATTAGTTGCATTCCATGGTCCGACCGTGATGTGATGGATGCCACTTTGATATATCATCAGGCTACGGAGAAACCAGGATCCGTCAAACCATTGGGGATCCAATATCGCGAGGGTATTACGTGACAAATCAATTCTTTTGAGATTCGAGGCGCAAGCGAACGAGGCACGGGGAAGTGAATTTATTTTATTATAAAACAAACTGAGAACTACCAGTGCATGTAAGCCACAAAAAGATTCATTATTGATGCTAGATATACGATTCCCTTCAAGGTTCAGGACTTGCAATTTTTCAAAACCACGCAGAGCATACCCTGGAATGTCATTTAACATGTTATAATATAAATGAAGTTCTCTAATAAGTGGCAAATTTTCTTTTTGCATCGACGATATGTTCACTGGATGAATGTTCTTTATGCCTGCAAAACCAATCAGAAGTCTGTCGATTTCAACATGGCCCATGAAATACCCGACGTCGAAATTAGCTAAGGTGATATTGTTCATGTTGAGAATACCTAATTTGGGCAAATATGCAAACGCCTTAGGTTGAATAAACGTCACATTGTTATCATTTAGATTGAACCTATGAACAGAGCAATTTCTCCAAGGTAAAAAGTCATCCTCATTTATAGTTGTAACTTTGTTGAAGGATAGATTTACTGCCGACATATTCCGCCATCCATAACAGTTTCCACACTTCTGAGTACTCACCAAATTGCTAGAGATGTTACTGATCTTATTGTGTGATAGATTAATTTTATATAAATGAGCATTCTTCTGAAGATAATAGATGGGTAGAAAGGTAATTAGGTTATGATCTAGTTCCAACACCTGTAATTCTGGTAGAGGTTCGAATGTTCCACTATCAATGAAAGCAATGATGTTATGACCAGCATACAATTTTACAAGTTGTTTGTAATTCATGAAAGACCTGTTTCCAAGTTCTATCAATTGGTTTTGATGAATGAATAAGATCAGCAGGTCATGCGGAAGGTCTTGGGGAACTGAGGTAAGATTGAGATGAGCGCACTTAGCGTTGTGAAAAGGCGTGACTGGGCATCTATAGTTTGGCTGGGGTGAACGTAGTAGCGTGTCCACTCTAACATGCTGCACGATACCTCCCAAAAATATTACTATCGTGATCAAGAGTGTTCGCGTCATGGAATCTATCGTGAGGCGAGCCATTATGAGCGTTCACCACAAGTCGCTGAGCTGTTTGTTAAATAGAAATTAGCAAAACACTGATTTCCCATGCTTGTTTCCTGGAATTAAAGGTACTGCAGGTCCTAGTTTTGGCAACAGTTCAGTTTCAGCTTTCGTATTCATGAAGCAAACAGGGGTTTTCCGAATAAATAGCATTGATGGCTTACCGGCTGTATCTATTGTTTCAGGGGAAATGGACATAAGATTATTGCTTCCAATAGACATTGCAGTTTCTCATGAACCATCTGGAGTCTTCTTATGATTGTTTTACTAGATGTATGTACTAGACTATTTCCTTCATGAGCTTCCTTTAACTTGATACTTGTAATTTAACACACTCCTTGATTTGTTAAGAGTACTTTATTGCACTCATAATAAGGAAATAACTTGTATCTAACACTTGAATTCAATTGATTATTTCTAATCAGCTAGTCATAAATTGGCTTTGCAATGGGATGCAGAGAGGTAATACTACTCTATACCATGTGTATTAAAGAATTTACATTTAATCTAAATAATATGAATCTTTATTCAAATCTTTTAATATAATAGGAATAAACAGAAGAAAACAGAATAATCATCTGCACGTGTTGTGACCTACAGCTCAGTGATATCCACCGATTCATTCAGTCAACACTTGCATTAATTAAAAACAGAATAAATTTTTGTTGATACTACTACCTGGGTAGAGAGTGGCAAATGTGAATTAACGTATTGCTAAATGGCGTTAGCACCTGGCTGCATGGATTCGAAACCTTAACCCTTGGATTGAGAGTCAACTGAATGAACCACTATACCATGACACCTACACATGTTGTCACACCTTGAACCATTTCAACAACTTAACCATTTGGCATGATTTCCACGATAACTTCCATACATGAGGACGCCCTGAGTAGATATGTTGCGCATACAAAAACTTCTGCAATGTCACTATTTATCATTACATTCTGTGAATCAGTGGCTTGCAATGTAGCAGTAGTTTTAGAAGAAGTAGTAGTAATAGTGGTAGCATTTGTAATAGTAACAGTAGTAGAAGTAATATTAGCAGTGGTAGTAGTAGTTGTAGTAGTAGTAGAAGCAGTAGTGGTAATAGTAGTAGAAGTAGCAGTAGTAGTAGTGGTAGTAGTAGCAGTAGTGGTAGAAGTAGTAGCAGTAGTGGTAGTAGTATTAGTAGTATTATTATTAGTAGTAGTAGAAGAAGTAGTAGTAGTAGTAGTAGTAATGGTTCATTCAAATATTCATTTACAGCCAACTGGCGGAATCGCAGAAATTCGTAGAAAGTAAAAAGAACATAGTAAATAACCATTTAACATATACAAATCGAACAGTACAAATGATGCATCAAACCATACATAAAATGCATTGAAATTAAATTGAATCTTGTATGTTCATACAAACATAAAAGTGAATTACACAATCAATGGAAAATTTACGTAACGATTATTATGATCAAAGAATTACGTTGTTCGTCAGAAATTATATCGTTTTTAGAAGAGAGAAAGATAACTAGAGGACAGAACAAAGGAGGTAGAACCTGAAAAAGCAGACGGGTAGACATATAGGAAGAGTCGTTAAGAGTAGAAAGATGGAGAGGGGAGAGAAAGAGTGAGGAAAGAAGAGCAATGGTATATTTATTCTTTTATTTTTCCCATTCTTCTTAGATTTTAATATTTTCGTAAGGCTCTTCATTGTCGGCATGTCGTGGCGTGTCGTATACTTCACCCCGATTACGTGAAGATCCCTTTGGTAGCTTGGTAGGGACAACGTTAAGTTCCAAGTAACCTTCCTCATCATGTTGTGGTCCGTTGTAACAGTTTTGATTGACTGTCCGAGGATTCTTCTCTTGCTGCTGACTACTTGCTTCATTTGCTGATCTCCTGTAGATGTAGAGACCCAATTATACATGACAGATACAAAAATACCATATTTCCTCAAAGCATTTAACAGGGACAACAAGATGAGTGTGAAAGAGAGTTAGCATTTTCTCTAGTTACCTGAATATTCATTTTAAAATATAAAGTTAATGATATTAACATTGTGAAACAAAGTGTCTGGAAGCCATTTAAAAAATGGTTGATAATGTAATAGACGGAAATCTGTGTATAAAACAGGTCTTGAAATCACCATTAAGAAAAAAAAATGACTTGATCAGTCTTGTTGCCCTGCACACGGAAATGCACAGGGCTATATTGAACTGCACACAAGATCATGAATATTATGTCTTGAAAGTGAAGTCCAGTTCAGTGACAAATGACAGTTTTTGTTATAAGCTAGTGAAATCCTTACTTCTGATTGGTTATCAGCAGATTTGTCATTTATCATTGAAAAAAGGCTTTGTGAAACGGTTCCCAGGGGCCCGTATTCGTTTAACTTCTTAATCATGACAATTCTTAACTTTTTCTTCTGTTTTTGCATAAAAATCTTAGCTAAAATACGTATTCAATAAAGGCAATGGGGGCTAAGAATTTTGCCCTAAGAGTTAGTTGATATCTTAGATTCTGTCTAAGTATTAAAGGGAAAGTGCTTAAAGAGCTTGTCGAAGTCTAATGCAATCGAGATATCTCAGATACGTAAGAATTATACCCTAAATGTAAGCATATACTACTGAGGATGTTTAAATAGGGACTATCTCGGCAGTGCTACACACGCAGTGTCGCTTCGGGTTTCGATCAAATGGAATGAAAATAAAACATTAAAATGCAGCTCACCTAAACATGTATGTGTTAGTGCATATTTGGGACAAAATCATGTTAGTAAACAAACGCTAAAATCTGTTTAAAATTGTACAGTGTGTAGGCTGGGCAAAGCCTGCCTATCGCCTGCAGCTATACTTGTAAATTATGAATTAACTGTCGCAACGAAAGTATCTCTTAGTTCTTGGAATTAAAATATGGGGACAGTGAATGATGTGTTATCGGCTTAATGTTAGGTGAGATAAAAATGCGTTCATATTATGAATCCGATAAAGGTTACATTTAGCTATTTGATTAGGTTTTAGGCTAGCAGTAGATGGTGTAAACGGTAGCCCTAATACTAGCACTGGCCGGTCGGCGCAACATCTAACTTCATGGACCCTAGCCGCAGCATAAGATAGCCGTGTGGCGCTCTTCGAAGTTGTTTGATAGAAAAGTATAAAAAGCCTACAGTGGATATTAGATCTAGATCATGGAGTCTTGAATAATACAATTGTTTTGAAGGTTATTGAATACGGGCCGAGACTTTTAAACTGTTTTTCGTATTGTTTCTAAAATAAGAGTAGTTGAAGAGTGATCTTTCAATCTAAGATTAAAAGAACGAGCAAAGCTCACAAATTATTGTTAATAATACCAGCACTCAACCTTCTCTGTCAGCCTACAAATAAAAAGCAAAATGAATTCTCAATGTAACGTGCTTTGCTGTGAGACATACCTGTACTTCTGCATCATTACTGTCATGATGATACAACCCAAAAGGATACCAATAACTGCAACAGAGAGGAACCCTATTAAACCTGGGTAAAGGATATGGCACAATCTTCTCTGTTGGCGAGACAAGAAAAATAAAGAAATTGGAACACCGGCCCGCGGGCGGGGCCTGCGCGGGCCGCCCGCCCCCGCCGGCGTCCCGGCCATGCATATGCATGCGCCGTCATGCATATGCATGCACCGGCCCTTTAAAGCGCGCTCCATTGTTGACAAAAGTTTGGTCACTTGTGTGACATACCTCTTGTGGCCTCTTGTGGCCTCCAAACCTTTAAATCTTTGAATCAAAAACATCTCCTTTAAACTATCCGAGAGTTAAAAGAGTAAAAACATTCTCTATATCGGAGAAGTTTTTAAAAAGTGGTTCACAATCATATTCATCTATATTCTGGTGATATTTCAAAACTTTAGAACGTTTTAACATTTGGATACTTTAATTTGACTGATTCGTCGATTCTTAATGATATGCGTATACCTAAAAAACAATTCCATGATATATTTCAGTATGCTATAACAATGTATAACAATATGCTTGTTTTTTTTATTTCTTCAACACAGATCGAGTCTCCCCAACACCAAGAGGCGTCACACCATCACCACGGCGACGAAAAGTCTTATTAAATTAATAATTTTGTATTATGAGATGAATTTATATGTATTTTGCCTTATATTAGAATAATGTATGTAATACTATATATGTTTGTCTGTCTGTATGTATGTACCCAGTTTGTATTATGAGAAAAACACAGAAATAAAATCAAACAAACTAATCATTGAGCATTGTTGTATTTTTGTAAATGTGTCTTGATATTTTAAAATGAAAAATGGTAAAGGTAATGGTTTAATATAAATTTCATAAACTTAATAAAGTTAATAATAAAGGTAACAATAGCTTAAATCTATCCCACAATCATATATGAAAAGATCGTTCTAAATAAGAAAAAGGAGAGAACAAAAGGGCTGGAGGGAAGTAAAATAAAGAAGAGAGGAAAGGACGGAAATTACAGACACGCGAAGAAGAGAAACGAAGAGAAACAGTGAAAGAGATAAAAGGGTGGAGACATAAACGGAGAGAAAGAGATTAAGGGAAAGATATAGAAACAGGGAGAGAAAGAATAGTTAGAAAGGGAGAGATAGATAGAGAAAGAGATGAAAGGAAAGAGAGATAAAGACAGAGGGAGAGATATAGAAACAGGGAGAGAAAGAATAGACAGAAAGGGAGAGATAGAGAAAGACAGAGGAGCGATAAAAGGAAAGAGATATAGAAACAGGGAGAGAGAAAGATAAAAGGATAGAGACAGAAAGGGAGAGATAGAGAAATACAAATACAGAGGGAGAGAGAGAGATAAAGGGAAAGATAGAGAAACACAGAGGGAGAGAAGGAGATAAAAGGATATATAGAGAGAGAGAGAGAGAAAGAAAGAAAGAAGGCGAAATAAAGGGAAAGATAGAAAGGGAGAGAAAGAAAGTTTCCCCCCCCCCTCCCTGATAAGTTCTTTGAATGAACAAAAACTTTCTTATTCTCTTTCTCTCTATTATCTTTATTCCTCTCTTTCAATATTATCTTTCTTTCTCTCTTTCAATATTGTCTTTCTTCTTCTCTTTCAATATTGTCTTTCTTTCTCTCTTTCAATATTGTCTTTCTTTCTCTCTTTCTTGTCTTATTCTCTTTCAACATTATCTTTCTTTCTTTCTCTCTTTCAATATTATCTTTCTATTATCTTTCAATATTGTCTTTCTTCTCTTTCAATATTATCTTTCTTTCTCTCTTTCAATATTATCTTTCTATTATCTTTCAATATTGTCTTTCTTCTTCTCTTTCAATATTATCTTTCTTTCTCTCTTTCAACATTATCTTTCTTTCTCTCTTTCAATATTGTCTTTCTTCTTCTCTTTCAATATTATCTTTCTATTATCTTTCAATATTGTCTTTCTTATTCTCTTTCTTTCTCTCTTTCAATATTGTCTTTCTTCTTCTCTTTCAATATTATCTTTCTTTCTCTCTTTCAATATTGTCTTTCTTTCTCTCTTTCAACATTATCTTTCTTTCTCTCTTTCAATATTATCTTTCTATTATCTTTCAATATTGTCTTTCTTCTCTTTCAACATTATCTTTCTTTCTCTCTTTCAATATTATCTTTCTATTATCTTTCAATATTGTCTTTCTTCTTCTCTTTCAATATTATCTTTCTTTCTCTCTTTCAACATTATCTTTCTTTCTCTCTTTCAATATTGTCTTTCTTCTTCTCTTTCAATATTATCTTTCTATTATCTTTCAATATTGTCTTTCTTTCTCTCTTTCAATATTATCTTTCTATTATCTTTCAATATTGTCTTTCTTCTTCTCTTTCAATAATATCTTTCTTCCTCTCTTTCAATATTATCTTTCTACATTATCTTTCTTTCTCTTTAAATTCCCTCATCTCCCATTGTCTCACTTTATCTCTATTATTATTTTTAAATTAAAAATAGCACAAAAAGAAAAAGACACCCAATATTTCTTTCTTTTCCAAATACTTTTATTTTGTATTATACATGGCTCTCCTCATTTTCTTTGCGATACTTGTCGACACGGTTGGTTCCTACCCTGTCACTCCAAACGGCACCATCCTGACAAACCCGCTCGAGGTACCTTACGAGGGCTTCTCAGAAAGATAAATCTTTCCTATGTCTCTCAGGTGCAGACAGGGAGGTCCCTGTGTATCTCAAATATCACAAACAAACAGTTGTTCAATCTGTTTTGCACTGTCTCGTACTTCTGGTCCAATCACATGATTTATCTCAAATTTACATACATTTCCGGCATTACTGCTAATTTCACTACTGCAACTGAATGATGTCACGTTTAAAATTCCAAAAATTGTCTACTTCTTCTTAGCTGCTTGTTTCTCTTCTTTCTTCGCTCGTCTCTTCTCTTCTTCTCTCGTTAACCACTGTTCCTTAGATTCCGTTGCAGTCTCTTCGCAAAACCACACTCCGTAGTACTGACTGTGTGTGGCTTTGTCCCGTAGTTTCTTGCACTTTCTGCAGGTGGTCCCCTTGGTTCTCGGCTTGTACTTCTTCGTCACTCGGCATCCCAACTCAGCTTCCTCTCTGGCTACTTTGAGTCTGTAATGTAGTGTGCTTCTTGCTATTGGAGGACGTGGAGCGATACGTACAAGATGAGGTTCCTGTGGATGGATGTTGACCGACGCTTGTTGTGTGGGTGCAGGGATCAACACAAATGTTGGATGCCTCATCTTTGCTTGCTGAGCGGTGTTCTGTGGTGTCTGGAAAGAGAATGCAGGCCGCTCCTCGTGGACGGGTGCTGAGAGGGTATGGGGCCTGTCCACTGGTGCTGGAAGCGGTCTCTGAGCTGCCATTGGAGGGTGCAAGAGTGAAGCCTTGAACGAGTACCTCCTTCTCTTCTTTCTTTGATTTCTTGGTGTACCTGTGTAAATAAAATGATAGCGTAAGAAGAATGTTAATAAAAGTAAAGAGAATAAATCAATTGGGATACAAGTTGGTATATATATATATATATATATGTCTGCTGGGTAAAATCATCCTTATTGATAGCAATATCCCGTATTTCATATGTCCATAAACAGAGTGGACACCCCCAAAAAAAAAAAAAAAAACGGTTATATCAACAACAACAAATAATTATTCATTCATTCAATCAATAGCAGCAGTGGTTGTAATGAGAGAATAAAGTTTAAGGGATAAAGGGATATATATATTTATCAAATAGAAATAAATGATAAACTTACCACTGTGAAAGAGTCCTCTGATTAAGCTCTACCAGTTGAATCTGGGTGCCTCTCATGATGGTTGCGTTATTCAGGACCTTGCTTCTGATGTTCTTGAAGGCTTTGAGGATGAGAGTCCACCTATTGGTCACTGAGTCCTTGGTACGAGCAGCTCCTGGGAATCGGCTGCAGAGCTTAGAAATGGTGCACTCTATGTACCTGTTGTAGTCCGGCCACTGTGCGGGTCCAGCGTTTTGACCCAGGAAACACCTGTTGAAATGAAATGAAATGAAATGAAATAGAAATTATATATTTGCAACTGAAAATTAGAAATGTTGAAATGAATTGTTGGACAGAGAATTTATTACATGTTAATTCTTTGTTATTGAATCATATTTAAACTTCCATGAAAGAATAAATGGATGGATGAAAAATTAATATCGTAGCTTCTGGCAATTACAATTACAGACCAATTTTCTTAATCATTTTTAAATTCTTGTTACAAGTTCTACAAAAATTACCTCTTAGTGCTCTCAAGGCCAGCAACAACTGTAGTGGACTTTGTCTTTTGGCCTTAAATCTTCCATGAAGTTGTGTGCGTTTAAAGCGGGATGTCGCTCGGTTGTGGTCTTGTCGTATTGGTCGAGCTTATCCCAGAGAGCGATGACTCGCTGAGCTTGAGCTTCGTTGATAACCCCAGAGTCATCACTAAAGGTCAGCAGATAGTCGGCCAGTTCTTCCACCTTGTCGAATCCGGGGATGTTGTCGGGGCCGACAGACACCTCTTCGGGATCCTGTTGATGTACAAAAAGGTAAGAGTGGGTGTTAGTTAGAATGTTCTAAATAAATGGCAAAATGTATTTTTTAATTACTTTTGGCAAGATAAAATATATTATCTGTACATAAGACTTTTCTCTATAACTTCCAAAAGGATTTAATATGGTATAGAGCTTACACTGCATTCTACATAGTTATCAATTTCTCTAACTGAAACAGTGAGATCGCTACTTACATCCATGATGGAATCCAATGATGCTTCAGTAGTCTCCATTGGTTCTACAGGGTGTGTCTCTTGACCTCTTCTGCTGGCGGCGGGGTGGTGGTGGTGGTGGTGGTGGTGGTGGTGGTGGTGTAGCCCCACTTCCCGATGATAGAGTGGCCCCTCTGAAGAATCTGGGAAGAGGTGGTGGTGGTGGTGGCGTACCTGTTGGAATAGGGATGAAGACACGGGGTGGCGTTGTGGCTCCCATGGAGGTCGGGGTGACTTTTCGTCGCCGTGGTGATGGTGTGACCCCTCTTGGTGTTGGGGAGACTCGGCGAGGTCTTTTCTTGACACCGTGTTCTGCATTGAAGAATTGAAAAGAATAGAATATTTTATTTATTGTCTTCTTCCAAAACAAAAGAAACTCTCCATCCAGGTAAAGCATATTACATCAAATTAACAACTATTACAAAATGTATAATATAAAGGCATTCATATCAAAATATCAAATGCATAAAAAGTATGAATAGATAAATAATACATACATATTACAAATTACATTGAACACATGTATAAATGGGACTAGACTAGAGGGAAGAAATAGAGAAGAATGAGGGGATTAAAGGAGAATGTAGCCCCGTGGAAAAGCAACTACAAAACCGACCCCCTGGGCCTCACACTCCTTCAAACAAGTACGAAGAGACAGAGAGACTAGGGAAGAATGGAATGAAGCATATTGTTATACCATGCAATATATCATGTAATTTTATTTAGATATAGACATATCCATGAGAATTGTAATTCATTTAGAGTCAGCACTTACCGAGTGAAGATGTCTGTTGATCTTTAGGAGGTGCTGCTCTGACGGACTGACGGGTGCTTGCCGATGTAGCAGAGATCCCAGGCTGTGTGAGATCCTCTACCTCGCTTGCATCCTGAAATCCTTCATCAAAGTCCTCGTCTACTACGACAGCTGCCTCCATGCACTCTGGCTCTGTGACCTCGAGAACTCTATTCGTCTGAGCATAGAGGTACTCCACTCCGATGAGTTCTCCTACAAAGTAATTTAAAACAATATATAAATACATACACACATACATTGAAATTGACTGCAAACAACCTAGGAAATAGAATATTTATTCTTTCATGGCCACATATGTAAAGAAGAAACCAAATGATATATTTTTAGACCTCCCCATTTGATTACATCAGAGCTAATTATGATGCTTTATTCCACATTTCATCATTCACTTTTGTGTACAACTCCACATATGCAAGAATGGGAAATTGATAAAACCTACCTGTGTACTCCTGGGGGGCAACAAAGGATGGGTCGATCTTCTTGTGAAGAACTTCCTCCCCAAGATTGTTGACTGCATGTCGCAGCAGACCACTGTAGGTGTAGACTTTGTGTCCGCTGCCCTTGGAGTTTACGGCTTGTTCTGCCCGGTCTCGATTCCAGCGAGATACTCCTTCCAATAGGTAGGCTTGGAAGTGGAGGCCATTTGCACGAGTTCCTGTTTAGAGAAGAAGGAAGAGAGGGAAGAATGTAATTATTAATATATTATTGCATTAATGACAATTTCAAATAGCAAAAAAACAATCATATATATATATATATATAGTGGAATAATACCTATTTGTAACTCTTGCGTAACAGGTGTTGCTTGTATTAAAACTGGAACTTTCATGAATTATAAATACATTATTATTATTATATTATTATTAAATTATTCAGTATAGTATTCAATTATGCTTACCTGGAATGAAGGTATTGATGTGCAAGTGAAATGACTCTAGTGAGGTTGATCCCCGCACACCTGAAGACTGGGAGAGTGACTCCGCCCTTTACCATCTCGCCGATCTTGGTGTAGAGACTGATGCCCTCTGGATCCTGGATGCATTCGATGTGGTTCTTCTGCTTGTCCCACTCGTGCCAGATGCGGTCGTGATCGAACAGGGGCACTCCAAGGGTGTCGAGTCCCTGCTCTCCATCCAAGGCTGCAATCAGGTCTCCGATGAGCCGCGTGGTCTCTTCGACTCCTGGTCTTCCTCCTGCAGTGTCGGGCCATCTCCTTCCGTGAGATGCTGGAGATGACATCGCGGTCTGTGGGATTCAAGATGTGCTGTTCTACGAGTACCGCTCTCTTTGCCTCCATGAGGAGCCGGAGGTCCTCCTCACTCCACTCGAAGATGCAGGCCGACAGCCGACCGAGGAAGACGCTGTGGAGTTGATGGGAGTCTGTCGAGCAGCCGGTAGCAAGCCTTCGCATCAGATGCCAGATGTCCAATCGAATCGTCGTGTCTGGCCAGGCTTCGAACTTCTTTCGCAGTCGGGAGCTGGTGTTGCAGCAGTCTCGATCCACGTAGAGCA
Organism: Mesocentrotus franciscanus; assembly: GCA_037976565.1. Lineage (NCBI taxonomy): Eukaryota > Metazoa > Echinodermata > Echinoidea > Camarodonta > Strongylocentrotidae > Mesocentrotus > Mesocentrotus franciscanus. The sequence goes on from CP137678.1 coordinate 22,538,452, forward strand.
GCTCTGGAGGTGCCACACCCGCATCTGCGTAGCGACGGATGATGCCTTGTAGCATGAGGTCAAGGCTATCTCCTTCTCCTTCCGTGAGCACCGACATCAGCACCTGCCCGTACTCGTTCCCCACGTTGGTGACCCAGGCTGCTGTCTTGTCTGCATGGCCAGCCAGTTTCTTCGCCATCTGTGTTAGAACATGGATACATGGAAGAATTGTTAATAATCAATTTTCCTATAACAAATAAAAAAGTGCAACGTGTAGTTTGTGAAAAGTTAGGGGTAATCTGTGGAATGTTCTTGGATCTTGGTGCCTGGATGTAACATTTTAGAGTTGGAAGATGTACATTTTTTATTTCCTTGTTTTCTGCCAATACTAAACCATTTGAGACGATTTTCCCCAACAATGTGTTACATTTGCCATTTTAAGAGAAAGCATTTTTAAATGTTATCACCTTCTTTGTGGAATCCAATTTCAGCACCCTGCCGAAGATGGAGGTGATGGAAGCCTTCACTTCTTCTACCCGAGCCCAGACGTCGCTGCAGAAGACAGTAAGAAGCCATGCTGCTGTAGGTAGTGTCGGCATCTCCATGGGCTCCTCGAAAGTGGGTCTGTCTACCAGCCCTCTGCTGCTGGCCTGGTGAAACGTCTGGCAGTCCGTCAGGTAGCATGCAGTCTTGTGAAGCCACGCCTCACTGTGCTGTTCGACCAGCTTGCGGCGGAGTTGGTGAGAGCCATTCCCTACACCCCGCGTTCGAAGAAGCCTCACTACCCTCAGGTCACAGGTGTAGCGGTACGTGAGAACTGCTGGAAACTGCACTCGATGACCGACGTCGAGCTGCTTCAGGATCTCGTTGCTCCAGCTGATGTACTTCTTCTTGCATGCCTTGCACTCCAGGTACTCGGAAGCCATGTTGTACCAACCGTCGATGTCCAGAACTTGACGGACAACGGTGTGCATCCCTGCCGATGTCAGCTCCTGTCCAGCGCATGTTGCAGACGGGCACAGAAGCTTGACGGCCCAAAGCTTCCGGGGCATCCACAGCAGAAGTCGTCTGGTGAAGTACTGCGCCATCTTTGGAGGTTGGCTGCAGATCAGTGGAGTTTGAGGAGGATAGTACCAGAGCCTGTTGACTTTGCTGTAGTCCACTTTAGACCTCCCCTTCGCTGCACGGTGAAACAAGGCCCGAGACACCCACTGGTGATCAGTCTTTGGTAGGGTGGTTCTCCATCCATCCGTGAGGGGGCATAATTCTAGAGAGGCAGAGCAAATACAAGAGGAATACAAAAGAATGAAAATTACTTCTTGTGGTTGAGTAACAAAACTTCTTCAATAAGATTGCATTGGGAAAAATCTATGGAGAAAAAAAATGCAACAAAAGAGGAAGATGAAAAATTGGGAGATAGATAGAATGCAACAACAATCATGGATTTATTTCAAGTTCTTTTTCTTTCATCTGTCATGACAAACAATCAATATGCCTCAAGTGGTGGAATGCTGATGGTCTAATAATACATTTAGTCTTCTGAAAAATGAAATGTTAACATTCTAATTACCTGAATTGTCTTTGATGGTGCGAGTTGCCAGGGTCTCCATGAGATCAGGGTCTGCTTGCAGTTCAGCATCTGTTATCTCTTCAAAAGACACTATAGAGAAATAGAAAACAAAGGATGGATAAGTGAATGCATTGTTGGGAATACAAAAGAGCAATACAAAATATATATGTATAAATAAAAAAATAAAATAGATAGAAGGTCTAACAAGAGTGATTATATTTCAACACTATTAAAATAAAGTGAAGTAGTTATGCAATTGTGATGGGGAAATGGAGGGTAACTAAATTTGAAACTCTTGGTCAGTCTTAGAGGAAGGAATATATAAATTCAGGTGTCAGGCATGAATGAATATCAAAATATGATTACAATCACCTGAAGGCGGCTTGGATACTGTGCAGATAGGCTTCAAAACTAGACGAGGAGTGCACTTAGCTCTTGCACTTGGAGCGACTGGTGTTGCTAGGGCTTTCCGTTGCTCCTTCTCTATCCTCTCCTTCAGCTGCATTGCTCTCTTTCCTCGTCGAACAGCTCAACATAGTCCTTCAGGCTGAACTTGTTCCTGCTGAGTGGCTGGTCTGTGCGCTTCTCGCTTGCCAGGCTGTTGACCAAGAACGCTGCGTAGCCGAGGTCGTTGCTGAGGAGCCACTTGAAGGTAGACCTCTGGTACTGGCCGACCTGCAGCTCGTAGCTTCCAAGCACGGCCACCTTGTCTGCTGAGTCACCTCCCTCTATTCTCAAGCGATGACCGGCCTCACGGTGCACGATGTTGTGAGGCTTGGCAACCACAGCCGCTCTCCTGTTGGACTTTACCACCCTTGCCTCTTTGGTAGGTTGCAGTTCCGGTTCCCCGTTTGGACGATACCGGAAACAAGGAGTGTTGACTCCTGAAGAGAGAAAATAAAGAAAAAAATAAATAACAATATTCAACTCGAGTTAATGAATTTTTAATGTATCATTATTCTCTTCATCACATCACTAATGAATTGGAAGCTGCAACTTTAGTCATGAGCATACGTGTAAATGTCCACCAGATTGATTTCGAATTAAAATTGTTATAAAAGCAATAAACGTATGACTTCTCTTGATAAATGACAATATATATGTTATATGTATATAAATACGCATATGCACTTCTCTGTATATGACAGTATAACTACAAACACCAATGAGAAGTTGCAATTGGCAGTTTCCTATGACAAATCATATCACTTCAATACTGTAGACACTCAATGATCACCTTTCATAATGCCACTCATTCAACTTCTATGTAGTACGTACCTGGTCTTACATCTCCCTTCTTTGGCTTAGTCTTGCTCGAACTGCTAGGGGCTTGGGGTCCAGACCTGCTCCCCGCGGAAATAGTCTCCTCATCCTTTGGCATCTTGGTCCTCCTGGGTGCTGACATCATGGAAACTCTAGAACTACCTACCTGTATAAAAGAGAGCTTAGAAACAAAAGGAAAGACAAAAAAAGGGGAAAAAGATGCGCAGAGTCCTCCTGATGGGTTGGTAGATGTCCTCCTGGTGGATTGGTAGTAGAATTGGCACACTCAGAACCTGAACACTTGAAAAGGCTGTCGAGAGAAAAGAGAAAAAAAATGTTAAGTCTAATCTTAAATAAAAGAAGTGTAGCTAGCTAGGAGAAAAGGACAATAACAATATGGGGGCAACAGTTACTTGTGACAATGCCTACCCCCCACTTCCCTTAAAAAAAAGACTTGCTACTCATACCATTCATCAATTACATGTTCCTCTTCAAACAGAAAAAAATAGTTTCTTTATCCCTTTGTTTTTATTTTTATGCCTGAGCATTGCAATGAAAGGATTGTCATCATCGTGATCAATTGTATTATCCTCATTTCCATCTTCATTTCTCAATTTTACAAAACTAATTGCTATTTATCACAAGTGGTCAGCTTAAATAATGGCCCTGTGCACTGCACTCACTAGTAACTCCCAGAATTAGTATCAGCACTCTCTTTGTCTTCACAATTAAGGAACAAACATGTTCTTATTTTATCCTTGCTTCTCTCTTCAAAAACACACTTCTAAAACTGTTCATATCCAAGGGCGTCAATCCGAGCTTGAGCATGCATGGTGGGGGAGGGGGCAATTCGTGAGGAAATATTTAGCGGCGAATCAGCCAGCTGGTGAATAAAGGGGGTGTAATTTATTATGTATATAAAATCATTGTTCCTGCTGGTCACCGGCCCTAATTCTTTTCTGACAAAACATAGGGGACAATGTCCACCCCGGCTGACGCCCTTGTTCTCATCGAGTCAACACGTAAATTTGAGAACGTCATCTCTAGTACACCGTAGTACATGTCTCAATTTGTTTCCTGCATTCACTTGAAGAAAATTTCTTCTTATCATACATCTAATTTAACAATCAGCAGTCATTTAGACTACATCTAGGTTTGTAGTTTGTTTCATTTGGTAAAAGCTACGCTACGTGACTCTAGAGCTTAACTTGGTCTTACAAATTACACAACAACTACAAGTTGAAACAAAATATGATATGGGGGTACGTATCTGTAAAGATGTCGAACAAAAATTTTGCCTCTGGTGGATTTAACCAGTCATCATCATAATCATCATCACAGACATCAGCATGTCCAGACTATCAGTATCATCTTCATAATCATCATCATAATCATCATTGGCATGTCCAGACTATCATCTTAATAATCACCATGTCAGGACTAGATCTACGTCTTAAATTCATGACACAGTCATAATATAGACCTACAATAACATTGTAAGCATCTTCATCAGTTCATGATCATGTTCATTTTCATAACATTATATTATAATATTAATAGACATGATCAATAGCCATCATGTCAAGATAACGACTTCAAATCACATCACCTACTTGCAACACTCACATGATTAGACATTTATCAGGTAATAATCACCATGTCAGGACTAGATCTACGTCTTAAATTCATGACACAGTCATAACATAGACCTACAATAACATTGTAATCATCTTCATCAGTTCATGATCATGTTCATATTCATAACATTATAGATCTATTTATAATAGACATGATCAATAGCCATCATGTCAAGATAACGACTTCAAATCACATCACCTACTTGCAACACTCACATGATTAGACATTTATCAGGTTTTCGTCAATAATATCCATCATAACAATGTTAACCAATTAGTGTTTGATATCTATGGTAGTCGTTCGTACCCGCCAGCCAGCGCAATTGGCCAGCCAGCAACATCCCCTGCCCGTCGGGGGAGTTCACAGCGCAAGAGGGGCCATCACACGCATGAAATGATGAATGCGATGAATACGAGCATGTTTTCGAAAATGCCAGTTTAAGTATCTTTTTTCACACTTTCAGAGCAATCTTACCCCTAATCACTCTTTGGGTGCATGTAGGAACTACTAATACACACAAAAATTAATACTCACAGAAATAAGAAGTCTGTTTTGCGGAGCAAATCTAGCTTTTTAGGCCGTAATTCAAACTTTCGTCCACTTGTTTAGGCAGTCATGGAGCGAAAGGGGAGATTAGTATTGTGCATCCTTTAACTGAGGGAAATTGGGAAATCGGGAGCGCCCATTGGTCCAGCGTCACAGTCACTATTTCGCGTCATAGGACGGTGTGATCGCCGATTGGTCGACATTTGGAAAAGGTTAGACTCTCGAAGCCTCCGAATGGTCAACATTAGGGAAAATTTGCATCTACAATTGGACTATGCGAGCGCTCATTGGTCCGTCTCACCCCGAAGATTCTGTGATATTGGGCGCAAGACATAATATTTACATTTTTTAAATAAAAAAGTAGCTGCAAACACTAAATGAAAGAGCATATCAATGTGTACCGTACACAGGAAAGTTCGTGACTAAGGTTAGGAATGTTTGGAACCGTTCGAAACCCCAATTATGTAACCTGTAACAATGTGAATATTGTACATGTATGAATTAATGTTATTCGGATCGTTATATAACGTTTACAACAATTGCAACTAACTGGTTACGGAAAACTGGAATAATAATTGATCCTAAATAAAACTTAAACAGAGTGTGTACCTCTAAATGTTAGCATTCCACCCCCCTAATTATCTTCATATAAAAACAATTCATCACTGTCCGAAATGTCCTAGAATCAAAGTGTTCCGTTGAACTATAACAAATATGTTTCATTGAAACTCTTCCTTTTTTCTTATATTTGTTTTCTACTTTGAAGTTTAAATAATGCACCATTTTAAAAACGAACACAGAAAGAACAAAATTGAAAGAAGAACTCTGTTTTTAACACGAACTGCTTTTTATAAAATAAAACAATCAGAAAAAAAAATTTTAACCAAGGAGACTGAAGAAAACCAAAGAGGTAAAAGCTCTATGGAGATCACCATCGAATAGAGGCGGAAAATGGCAACTCTGTAACGAGTTTGTGATGTCATTCCCCTGGTATTGAACAACATCTCTTACATGTATATTTTTGTTTTCTTCAAATGTCATTTTTATCCCTCGTCAAGTAAACATTCACTATTTCTGTCACTGACTGGTGTCAATGGTACACTGGCCACGATTGGAGAAAATTTCGTGAAATCCCCTCGAGGCAAATTATACCTCGTTATTATATTCAATACAAAAATCATGTTCAGATTACGCAATATGTGAGACAATGAAGATCAATGTAAATGTATTACACTTAGCAGAATTTAATAGAAAATAATCATATCTACAAGGTTAACATTTTGAAGGGTAAAAGTAACTTGAAACTAAACTTACCATATGCAGCAGGCTGGGATAGACCAATTTTTCTGCCATTCGTTGTCATGACTGTAGATAATTCCTGGTCCACTTCTGTTAATTCAATGAATGAATATAAATTAGGCCTTTAGTTACATGCATATCATTAACTAATTATTATATAACTCACTCCCATATCCTGATCAAATGATTGGTGAAACGCGGTTACGTGTGATTCATTTAGAGACTGTCCGACGGTTTCCCCCTAACAAAACAACTGTTCAAGTCATGTCTAAGTCGTGTTTAACTACGTCTTAGTCACGACTTCTGCGCATGCCTAGTAGCCGTTGAGTATGACATTCCCGCAGACGATAGACCGAATGCGCATGCGTGCGCGCGCCGGATAAAAAAAAATAACCAGAACAGTGACGTGACTAGCGCACAGTACAAACACACAAATATCAGTGCGTCATTTTTTTTATTCGCCGCGGGGGACAAAAGATCCAGAAAAGAAACTTCTCCAACAGAATGGACCTTTTCCTTTTCTAAATTCCGCTTGCTCAGGAGGTAATTCACTTTCGATTTTGTTTCTTATTCTTTCCGCAATTATATAGAGCATGACCTTGCTTGCATGAGAGATGAGTGAGATGGTGCGGTTGTTAGCACACTCCCTTGTATCACCGTTTTTTGGTAATGGAAGAAACACTGCCCTTTTCCAGCCCTCTGGTCACTCTTTACTTTTCCATGTCTATGTGCACAGTCTATGAATGACTGCAACTCCCTCACTGCTGCTTTCCTTAATTAATTCTGCCTGGATATTGTACACTCCTGGTGCTTTACTGCTTCTTAACTTCTTCATTGCATGTTCAACTTCGCAGAGAAGAATGTCTGGGTCATCCTCAAATTCTTGGTCTTCTTCACCCTCCTGTGTGTCATCTTTGAATGCATATAACTTTTCACAATATTCCTTCCACCTTGTTTTAATTTCATGTTCTTCTGTCAGGATGTTGCCGTCTTTATCTTTCAAGATGTTGAGTTGGTGTTGGATTTTGAAGTCAGAAGCTTGATGTTTTTAAACATATCCCTGGTTTTATTTGTAGTGCTATCACATTCAACTTCGGCGCCTTTTTTGCTTAATGAAGTCTGATTTGTCACTCCTGACAGCCTGATCTGCTTCTGAACTTTCCTTAATAAATCCTGATACTCTCTTTTCCTATCTGTGTTTTCCGCTTCCATCAGGCTTTATTGCAGCAGCGACATTGGTACAAGCTATGATGCCATCTGGCTTCTCTTCCCCAGTAGCATTTGAGACACCTTCACGCCTGAGGGGTCTCACTATCCAGTGTCATAGCTTTATTCGCATTACTTGTACTCATCATCAAGGTATACATGGCAAAATGAAAACGGTGGTGGTTTGACACTGCCTTACACCGTTGCTGGATGGCTGATGGCTCTCCAATGAGCTCATACGCCGTTAGAGGTAGATCTTGTTTGGTTGTGTTTTTCTACCAGGGTATCCAGTTACTCTCCTCATCAGACCCGTCCTGAGCTCTGATATGGATGTCGGTTTAGCCGCCGACGGCCTGGCCCTGTAGCAGGTAGTACTGGTTTACAGGGTACCAGTAGCAGATCAACAGAATGATGACCTGACTTTGCAATGTACGAGTTTAATCGGTTAGCATGGTGAAACAGGTAGAAATATATACAAGTTTACGGAAGTATATTGCAGATAGTCATTAAAAGGACTGTTGTGGACTGAAAGAAGTGTCATAACGTTTCGGAAACCATGCTCTGTTGGAAACATGAAGAATTCCTAAATAATTCTTATCAGAACTTTTGCCGAAAGATCCACACAATTTCTTTTAATGATTACGTACACGGTGTTTTTAAATGCAATGGAGAATTGCCTTGAAGAAGTCCTTAGCATAAAGAAAACTGATTTAAATCCTTCGGAAATTCAACTTCATATTAAAAACAATTTATTGCTAGTAATATATAACTGTTGTTTTTGCTGTTGTTGTGTTGTGTTGTTGTGTTGTGTTTAAACCACAATTACCATATTCGATGCACGAGACACCAACATCTTCGGAGTGATCACAGTCATGGGTTTCGTAGTCACTTCTTCGACAATGGCCTATGTTTGCTTCTGTACCCTTGCATTCCACTTCATCAAGGACAATAGGTCCAGGTCCTAGTCCAAAGGCAGCGCAGCAGGAGAAGTTCTCCGCCCGTTCGTAGCCGAGCATTCTGCAAACGACGTTGGCGTCACTTAGGTCCCAGTTGTCATCACACACTGTCCCCCAAGTACCAAGGTATAAGATCTCAACACGGCCTTCTTTGTCAGATCTTCCGCCGACCAAACGAACCCGGAGATCATCTGAAATCAAGTGACAGCAATATCAAGGTAAGGGATTGTTAGATGTGGTTTTCACAATTTACAGGACTAATCCTATTGCTAATTGTTTCTAATTGTTTGCACGTCAAATAAAGTGTTTCGATCTAAGCCAAATTACCTCCCGGGAGGTTCCATGGTAGATAAGAGACAAATGATGGATTTTTGGCACGCGGAGTGCGCACCGTAAATTGCGTGTGTCGATTTGTAATTGGAGGCTCCATGCTCCAGCCAATCACAATTTGGAAACACCGAGTACTCCCGGCAAATGCATGGAAAACAGCTAATAACGCACAGTTCATCGTTCAGTACGTGGAAGAGTGTATACAATTAAGGCATAAGGTAAATCTTCTTAGATTAAGCTGCTGTTGATAGATATTTTTTTTCAAGTATGCTGTTGATATATTTATTTTTTATTTCTTTGCCGTGTGGAAGGTATCTTTATGTATGTGGACGGTATCTTTACATAATCAGATGAACTACTGGACTGCTGGACTGGACTGGAATGGACATGCTAAACATGCTCTCTCAAAAAAATGCAGTTATTCTGTATTTAAAACCAGAACTGAGTTTTCATTTTTAATAACATGGACTGTTCAAACATATCATGTATCCATTTCTGGACCCATTTGGAGTGATTTGGTGCCTCCTGGGAACTGTGGAAAAGTGGTTTAATTTCTGGCATTTCAACCTTGATTCAGGTTGTAAGTGCACTATACTCAAGTTTGCTCATCCTTGACTCTACTGACAATACAGTTTAGACACTCCATTATCAGTTGAACAATGGATCTGCTTTGTGCTTTCATGATTGTTGTTAGCTTAACTGCCTGCTATATAGGTACTGAACATACAACTCTCCAAGATTGCCCTCAACTGAGGCAAGCCTTCAAACATGGCCACTAGGGACTTAATTTAGATTTGCACGACGAGAACGTGGACTGCCACGTGTGGCAATGTGACGTCCTTTTGGCCGGGCACTGACAGTGCCTTAAAAGGACGTCACATTGCCTTAAAAGGCGTCACACGTTGCAGTCCACGTTCTCGTCGTGCAAATCTAAAACTCCCTACTATCTGCACGCTAGAACCCAATAATACAGTAACAGCTCTGCAACTTTGCAATTACGTCTGATATTGGCAGATGATGTTAACCCAAACCGGGGCCCAGAGATCCTGGTCCTATTCACCAAAAAAAAACTTAAGTGTGTTCTTCTGGATGCACGTAGCGTGGTGAATAAGCAATTAGAGCTGAAAACGTTGGCAGATGTTGAACAAATTGATGTTTTGGGCATCACAGAAACACGGCTGAAAGATTCAATACTCGATTCCGAAATATTATCCTCAGATTTCACTTTGTTCAGAAAAGGTCGGAACCGTGACAATGAGTAGGCCTACTCATGCAATAAGAATATAACCGCCACCCGCCGATGTGACCTCGAACTCCCATCCGATGATGCAAACTTAAAACACTGTGAATTGATTTGGTCACATATTTTTCTTCCAAATGGCCAAGGAAAAGTTAATACTTTTGGGTGATTTCAACTTGCAACTTGATATACACGCGGACGGAGAATCAGTTGCTTTGAACAAAATTTATGATGATGCGCCAAAAATCATTTCATCGTTTGGTCCATCTCAACTAGTACAATTTCCAACCAGAAGAGGAATTAATTAACGTGATAAAATTCTTGATTTTGTTTTCTGTAAAAATTCCGATTTCCAATCTCTACCTTGGTCCCGGAATCGGGAACAGTGACCACGACTCCGTGAGATTTGATGTTGATCATGGTTTTCGAGCACAAGTGCTTCCTTGCTCTTTCTGGCAGTTTCATAAAGCCAAAAAGGATGATTCCCAAAGAAAAATTTAAGCTATACCATGGGACCTCCTTGTTGATCATAACGATATTGATGACACGTGGGGCGATTTCACAATTTCACTGCATGCCGCAGTCAAAGATGTCGTCCTATCTGTTCAGGCAAAAGGGCGTCGGCGAAAACCATGGATCACTGCCGAAATAGTTCGTCTCTCGAAAACAAAGAAACGGGCCTATGATAAAGCGGTTTCAAAGAAAGGCAATGAAGGGGAAAAAAGACTTTGGGAGAAGTTCCAAGATCTCAATAGAGAAATGAATTACCTGAAAAAAACATTCCTACAATGACTACTTGCCATAATTAGCAGTGACTTCTGATCACAATCCAAAACGTTTCTGGTCTTTCGTAAAATCACAAAAAAAAGAAGACCAACGTTTCTTCCTTTCCATTCAACGGTGAATTTGTTGTATGTCCTTCTTTGATTGCTCAGGCTTTTAATGACCACTTTGCAGGAACTTTTCTCAACCCTCAGAGACAATGCAAATAAGTCATGATTTTGTCTCTTGTACATCCCATACGGGATTAAGCCCCCTAGTCGATTTCAAAATACAGGAATCTGATGTCTATAAAGAGGTAATGAAACTAAAAATTAGTAAACCTCCCGGTCCAGATGGCATATGTCCAAACGTTCTCAAACTGGCCGACAAATCAGTTACACCGATCCAAACAAAGATATTCAACCTAAGCTTACAGATAGGCTCTGTACCTCGGTCATGGCGACTTGCTAACGTGGCCCCCCTCCACAAAAGTGGCGATCTAAATCTTGTAGAAAACTACCGCCCAATATCTCACTGCTCAAGACCTTGCAAAATGCTTGAATGCATGGTAGTGGCCAAAATTCTGAACCATCCCCAAACGTACAAGATTATTCCTGGTTCACAACACGGCTTCCTACCAAGTCGTTCATGTATCACCCAGGCTACATCTCTATTTCACACTTGAGCGAAGGCCCTTGATCAACCTAAACCTCCTCGGGTAGATGCCATCTTTCTGGATTGGTCAAAGGCCTCCGATAGCGTTAATCATTGTAAACTTGTGGAAAAATTACATAGTTTGTGGTACAGAGTTGGATCCGTTTATACCTCTCAAATCGCAAGCAATGTATCTTGTTTGAGGGCGTACAATCCAAATGGCTACCCGTTACCTCCGGGGTCTTTCAGGGTTCTGTGATTAGACCGATCCTTTTTAGTTATTTCACGGCAGAATTACCTTACTCGGTCTGTTCCCCTTTTCCACAATACGCAGATGACAATGTTTTGTATAGAACAATCAAAACAGATTACGAACCTCACATACTCCAAGCAGATTTAGATAACATAGTGCAATGGTGTAATGTCAATGATATTGTACTGAATTCGTCGAAGTGCAAAGTTATGAATATCACAAGGTCACGAAAATTGATATCGGATGTCTACTGCATTAATAATGAAAGCCCTCTAAAAGTTGTACATTCTTACTAATGTCTAGGTGTTTATCTTGTCACTTGATCTAAATTGGGGAAATCATGTCAAGTCTTATGTTAGCAAGTGTTCAATGCTTTGTGGCTGTATACGTCGTATCGTTAAATCTAGAAACACCGTCATTCTGACAAAAATTTCTGCTCCCTCTATAGACCGGTGATCGAGTATGTAATTCACCATGCATGGCTCCCCCATCGAAAGAATCACATCAAAGCAATAGAAAGTGCGCAGAGACGCCAATCTATCTCTCAATATCATTCGTTGTCAAATGCCTGCATCGTCTTTATGACATTCCCGAAAACCTGTTACCAAAACCAAGCCACCGGTGAGTGCAAACACTTGTTTTCAACCATGAACAAGATCCAACACTTTGAAATGTTAATGTTTTCATGTTTTTCCCCCAGATTCTGGGAAAACCTTCCAGAGGAAGATAGAGATATGTGTCTTGATGGATTTATCTCCCAATTCCACAATGCACTTCGCAATTCCTTGCTTGTTTTGTCTCCCAGTCTCCCATCGAAAAAGGCAAACTAAAGTGTTTTTCCCCCATTTATGTTACTTTCTATTTTTTCTCTTCATTTAAAAGGTAATTTCCTTTACTCATATTTCGGCAAATTTAATACAAATACAGCCAAATAATTGACGTGAGTATAAGAAAAGAAAGACCCCAACACTGGGAAAAAACATACTTGAAGTGAAAGACTCTTGAAGGAAATAGGCTTTATAATAAGAAGAAGACTTCGGTCAATTTTCATCATTTTGGGGGTCGGTTTTGGTCTATTTTCCGAGCATATTTAACATTTACAGGCGTGTCATTTTGATTAGGTGTTGAAGTGACTGGTATCATCGTAAGAGCTTGAAAAAGAATTTTAAAATAAAAACAATGAAATAAACTTGCTGATTTTGAATGTGAATTGCTTAAATCTATGTTGCAGCATTTTTCTTTTGCGTTTTCTTTTCCCAAATATTGTGAAAGAAAAAAAAGGTTATATGAAAATTTTACTGAGGGATTTCAGCATTTGATTTGCTCAGATATAATTTCAATACTTCTAAATGAAACTGTGTTATAATCCTTCTTTTATATTTATTTCTGGAATAACTACGCACATTTATATAATTTCCTTTACTTTGTTCTTTCCTACTCTATTTCGTACCATCCAATATTCCCCCTTCTTGATATAAGTTGCCACATCTCTTCGATACAAATTTAACTTTTAAGATCATTTAAGTTGTGTTTCATTAAAATTGATCAATTTTATATACATCAACTGTTCGTATGATTAAATTATGCTTAGGCAATATAACAATATGAATTAATTTTAAATTTGAATTATAAATTTATATTTGGAATATGTTTTCATTTGCTAAGTAAGACTAATCTAAATCATAACAAACTATTACTATTATTATATCATTTGTTTAATGATCGTTAATCAAATTCTAATTTTGAGTCTCTGTTTGTCTGTCTTATGTTTGTGTTCGGCACCAGTCAGTGAGGAGAGCCTCTTGACAGGATTCCCTATCCTTTTAGGCAATCCATAGGCACTGGCTGGTACCCATTATCTTTTCCCTGTACTGTTTATACCGATGTCGGTGTTACATGGCATTCTCCTGGATATCAAATAAATAAATAAATGACCAATTCTTCATAGATTTCGAAGATAATTGACCACCGTTTTATCTTTCCCAAAAAAGTCTACATTGACAGAGTAAGTTAACTTTGAAAGATCTGTCCATGCGTTTTGTACACACTGTTTCAAATTGATTTCACTGAGAGTTATTCGCTGTTTTCAAAGTATTTTCCTGTGCTCGGGTTTTCCGAAATTGTGTCTGACTGTGCTTGATCGAATGAGCAATATATAGCTTCTTCGACCATGCAGTAGTTTGCGCTTTACGATTTGGAGAGTATGTAACTCATGACTTGTCAATTTGAGCGTTCCATCACTTGCAACCTTTGTTCCAAGTCACAGATGTTCCAAGTGATGGAGCGCTCAAATTGACTGGGACTCGCACCGAAGTACTTGGAACTTGACTCGGACTTGTAACCAAAGAAAACGTGCGCATATCTCTAATTTTAAGATCGCAATGTTGCGATCTCTGTCTTGGCATTAATAGGACACGGGATGGGGTGGACATCGGTCATGGGAGAGGGTCGTATACGTAGGCTTAGCGTAGGGGAATGGGTCATATCAGGGTTTGCTTCTTCTTTTTCTTTTTTGTTGTACGTTGCTTCTCTACTCGACTTTCCCTTACTTCACTCTTGCTCATTTTAATTGTTTACGCTATTGTAAATATAAGGGCGGTATGTGATCTTTAGTCCTTTTATAGCTACACTACTGATAACAAGTAGGATGCCATGAGACAGCCTCTCGAAATTCTTGACTTTTCAATTTGGTTTAAGTCGTACCCATTTTTAAGCATGAAACTCCGAGATCTGTTGTATGTCCACAGCCAGTGACACCCAGGTTATAATATAGATCACACTCAAGAAGACTCGATTCTTTTCCAGAGCATCTCGGCTGACGTAGTATCACTTCCCCTGTCCCACGTCCGTATAATGACGGGTAGGTTGTATGTGCTATAGCCCCGATGAATCCTAACATTCTGCAGACCACTTCCGAGTCCAATGAGGTCCAGCTGTAATAACAGACAGTACCCCATGCCCCGAAGTAGAACAACTCAACACGACCTTGGCTCTCATCCGGACCGTCTACGAGGCGAACTTTGAGTTCAGCTGCAAGTGGAAATTACAAAATGAAGTAGATGGAATTCATTAAAGGCCAGGTTCATTGAAATTTGGAAAAAAGGCAAATCACACCTCTACAGATTGCTGACAACATTAACAAAATGACTAAAGTACTTTTAAAGCCCTCACTATTGTGAGGAATAAATTAATTGCAATTTTGATACCCTTTCCAAAACCCACTCACAAAGTGAAATGACGGCGTTATTTACATGCGATAAAATGACGTCACATTATGAACAACCTGCAATCACACATTCGGGACAATGTTGGATACCCATTGCAATTTTTAGATATGGGTTAACGTTGTTTGTATATTTACCGCCAGTTGTGATATTTCCTTTATTTTAGGCACTTTGAATGAGATACACTGAATAAATAATACTTTCTACAAATGTGTATTCGATTTTTATGTTATTTACCGTCACATTTGACCATAAAAATCGGGAAAATAATCACATATTCTGAGGGCAGCTCAGCGTGTATGTGTCGGATCTGGGAGTGCCTAAGACATTTTGCATGCTGAACTAACGACTCTTCTGGGGCAAAATATGCGACAAGTTTACATATAATTGTCCAAATATTCATTACGAAAATGTCTGATTAGGCCGATTAGTTTAGATTTTTGATAGATAAATGGGGAAAGTGGAAGTCGAGAGAAGACTTAGATCAGTCCGGTTCGCGATTCACAGCTAGCTCGATCAAGCGCCGGGCCGGCTGGCCTGGCTGTGATATGCGGGCTCATGTAGATACGCAGCGACTGCGGCTGCCCCGACAGCTTGTGCTTGTCCATCGACTTCGGCAAAATCTTCCAGATCTTCTTCTAGGTCTAGATCTCCCAAATCTCCATTGTCGTTGTCGTTGTCCGAGGTACTTCCTTCTTCTATCTCCTCAAAACTCAAATCAAGTATGTTTTCGTCCATATCGATATTTTCAGGGTGACTTTGATGAAGGTAAACAACGTTGGGTAAGAATGGGTACGGTCCTCAAGAGTCAATGCAATACATGTGAATTGCACGCAAACTGCATCGCGCACCGATCAGCTGAGCGGCCCATTGTATTAATTGTTCATTGTGCTACGTCACTCAAAAATCACCTGACTTACGATGTTTTCGGGGTCTCGAGTGGGGTGATATTTCGTCAAGTTTAATCAACTTTTATAATTTTCGCACGAATTTACAAGTTACACAAATGTGATAGTTTTACTCAGTGTAATGTTCTGATTACAATGATACCAAATTCAGTCGATTTCAAAATCAATGAACCTGGCCTTTAAGAATGTTAAAACAATCATTTAATAACAAATAGAGAAAAAAGTAAACCAAGCAGTGTTACAGATATGGCTTTAAACAATAATTTGGCCAATTAATTTTAAATAGATAGCAGATCGTACGCCTTAATAACAAAGCAAGGTCTTTAAACGTTCACGCGGTCAGTCGGCGCCGTATTAGGACAGCAAAAGTGTTTTCTTTCATTCGAGTTTTATGCATGAACTGTGTAGTTTCTGCATATGGGCCAGAGCACCTATTTCTACGTTTAGGGCATTTTCTTTAATAATAGCCTAGCTGCACTATATAGTATCCGTATCAAACTGGGTGTTTATTGTAAAATTGGTGCAGCTGCCTTTTTTTGAAATGTGTTTTATCTTGATTTCTAGAAGTAACTCACTGTTAACTGTCTAAAACTTTCTTTTTTAACGTTTGCGAATTGATCTGAATATGCATATAGGTGCATTCTCATACTTAACAAAAGCATTGAAATGTTCGCAAAAAAAAAAAAAATCCCCATTTGTGGCTGGCTATGTACGAGTAAGGCCTACGTGAGGACCTTTACAGGACATACATGAAGAACTGGTCCATGTCCGCCACTGAGTGAGCAAAAAGTAAGCCATGATATTCGGATAATGATATAAAGATAAAATAACACGTGAAATAAAACAAAACTTCGAAGTAGAAAATGATGAATTTCGTGCTCTGTAGTACGATAACATGATTCATAAGCATTTTGTTTCAGTAGGCTTTAAAGATTGCATTGTGAAAGAAACGGTATGGAATCGATCAAAATAAGTTGATCATGTAGCATATAAGTATTGGTGTGGAATGCAAGGTGGTGTGTGCCACAAGGTTCTGGAATCATATGATAAGAAATTTGGCCCAGTCTTGGTAAAAGTAACAAGCACTGTAGTATTGTACACAGAAAGATGTATATGGGACTACCATACATGTGGCATAAAAAATGGTCCTTATATTTAAGCTGTTACATGTCCTTTTTAGAATATGAAGGCAATTGAAGAGCCATGCTTTTCAGGAAACACATTTTATCTGATGTTCTTCCATCGCTCACAGATTATTTTTCACCTCTACCCAGAACTCAACCTTCTCTCTATAAAGTCGCCGCCTTTAAAAGGGCGCGGATTTTGAAATGCAGGTTATTTATTTTCCTTTTTTTTTGTAGTAATAGTCACTATTGTAGTAACTATAGGAAATTGTAACTGTACCTTCTCCGCTGCATATAACACCAACGTCTCCAGAATGCTCACAGTTATGGATCTCATAGCCGCCATGGTTGCAATGTGCGATGTGCGTTTCTGACCCGTCACATTCGACGTTGTCGAAGATGATATCACCAGTACCTTCTCCGAAGCTCACCCTTGAATAAGAGACTCCATGATAACCTAGCATTCGACAAACAACGGTAGCGTCATTGATATCCCAAGAGTTATCACAGATTGTACCCCATGATCCTTGGTAGTTCACCTCGACTCGCCCTTCATTGGGTGAAGCCCCGTCAACAAGACGCACAGGAACTGATACAAAGAAAATAATGCTGTATATATGTGATCTGAATGTATGCCGGAATGGCAACAAAAATCATTATAGAAAGATACATAATTGAATATAAATGACCAACCGTATTAGAAAAATACCTCAAAAGAAATCAGATAAATCAGAGAAACAGATTGGTGAAAGTTCAAATGAAATTGGAAAAATGAGAAAATTATAATTTTTTTGAAAGTTTTTTACAATCGCTATACGTATAGGCACATCAAATTAATGTCACAGTGCCGTAGTACGGGATTACTTCCCCATCCGTTTCAACGCACAAAATGACTAACCTGCCAATTTCTCAAAATGTACGACTTAGGTTTTTCCTTTTTAGGGGGCCTATGATAATACATGTAGCCTTTCCTTAATATATTTTAAGTAGTGCCTCAGGAGGAAAACATAAATTAATAATTTTTTTGTACACGAAAAACGGGAGATTTGTCCACGGACAACGTCATAATCCACTGACCAAATTGCTTATTAGAGATTCGCCTAGTTTTAGTGATGTCATATTTCAAACATTTATAACTCCCTTACTATTGATTAACCATTTACCATTCAAGCTTCGTTTTTTCTGCTTTCATACAAAATAACTGATTACAAAGGTGGGATTGCCCTTTAAGATTAAGTCACACGATACGTAACCAATAACCTCTTTGTGATCTCTGACACCTAAATCCCGACCCGTGGTTGTCAGGAGTCGGCAACCGGTCGTAGCGCTAGAGTGACTTTAGGTTTAAGGAAATGAAGACAGAAACAGCAAAGTTGAACGAGCTGTTACCAGCGGAACTTATTTGGCTAGGCCGGGTGAATTAAGTACACATTGGGTAAATACAAAGTTATAAAAAGGGGCGCCGTTTAGGTGGGGGAGGGGGGGAGTATTTCGATGTTCGCGGATAGTTTTAATGTGATATACAAGAACGTAATATTATTATTATTATCATTTTTATTAATACAAAATTGTATGGCTTTTAAAAGAGTGAAAACAATCTACGAGTAGGGGATATATTTTCTCGGAAAAAAAAATGTAGGTGCTTTTTATTTATTCATTTCTATTTTTTGGAAAGAGCAAGAAATTGAACGGAAAAGGACATAATGATGTTAGCAAACTTTACGAATGCGTTCATGTACGAACCTACTTTTTCCCCAAAAATGTGGTACTTTATGTGAATGTGTACTCGATGATCCAAAAAGTACGCGTTTTTTGAGAGACCACACAACAACGGTTCATATTTAGTGTAAAATGTAGAATTATGCAAAATACGAATCAATTTTCACCTCTGCTAACAATTATGAGTGTTACACCTGCGTTCGACGTGACACCAACGGTATCCATCCCCGCCCCGTCATTACCGTTGAATGTCGGCCCCGATTATCGTAGCCATTAATATTACTACCATTCATAAAAGTCAGAAATGTAATGGGATAATGCGATTTAACACGTAAAATACATGAATTCAATTTGATTCAGTTTGATTAGGACTATAAGACCTGTTATTTTACTTGAAAAATGAGACAAATTAGCTTTGGTTAAACGATGTCCTCCTGAGAAGTAAAACTCAAGGAGGTGTCGTCGAGTTGCCGCCATGGAACTAATGTCCTTTGCAAGACATTAATCTACATTGATTAGCAACAATCAACCAAGGCAGGAATTAATACCTTAAAAGGCTACAGCGCCGTAAGAGCAGTCATGCTATAGGCGGCGCAATAATTGTGGAGCGTCAGAAGTATCAAGTTTGATAGACATGAGATTCATATTAACAAAACACAATGATTGTTATCATTTATTTGTTATTATGATAATTTTTTAATTCAATTTTTTAATTTCATAAAATACAAGGTATAAATTTCGAAAAATTGCAGGTAGTGATGCGTCGACGTATTCGAACATAAAAAGTGCCAATTTTTAATTTAATATTATCAACAAGTGTTTAGGTATTTAATTCCTTAAACAGCGACGTGGTGAAGGGAAGATAATGGGAATTATTGCCAAGTCGAACAGCTTTCTTTTGTAATATACATAAACGTTTCATACTATTTGAACTGGTTCATGTCCAAACAAGACTACAATAAATGGGATATGGCAACATAAAGGCGTTATAAAACATATATAAATTTTGCAAGGTATAACTGAGGGAAGCTTACACTTTATGCCAATATACATACTTATTTTTCCATGAATATTGTTAACATGTTCTGTCCAATTTAGCCTTTCGTTGATTATGGGCCAAGGAAGTTTATGCTATGAACCTTTCCAGTTTCAATATTGTCTATTTTAAACACGCACGTTCCCCGTATTCCAGAGGGCGTTCAAAATACACGTACGCGCTTGTGGACGGTGCTAGCTTCATATTGACACCAACAGAATACGGCTCTTACGCAGATGGCATCTGTGCATTCTGTTGGTGTCAATAGGCAGCTAGCACCGTCCGCCAGCGCGTACGTGTATTTTGAACGCCCTCTGGAATACGGGGAACGTGCGTCTTTAATTGATGTTTTAATATTGTTAGGTATTTTGGCTGAACCAAATACCATTTTTTTTCTCATAATTTGTTACCTATTGGCCTTCAGCCAATCGGAAACATGTAAAAGTTCATTTATTAGCCATATCTACCAATATTTTTTCATTTGTGTGAGACAAAATGATATCTTTATCATGTTATTTTTATCATCATACTCATAATTATAGCTATGATTATTATTGATTTTATTATTATTACCGTCATTATTATATTACTTATCATTACTTGTATTAGTATTAGTATTAGTATTATCATTATTATTATTGTTATTATTAGTTTTAGTATTATCAATCTTACGTTTAATGCACGTTACTCCTACATCATCACTGTGTTCACAGTTGTGCGTTCCAAATGGATTCTGCATACAATGTCCAATCGTCACCTCCTCTCCTGTACACTGGAGATTATCCACGAAAATGTCACCAGTTCCAGGGCCAAATGCCGCGCAGCACGAAAAGGACTCCGCGAAGGTATAACCTAGCATTCTACAAACTACATGCGCATCAGTCAGATCAAAGCCATCGTCGCAAACGGTACCCTGTGTATTTTGATAGTTGACGTCGACCCGACCTTCTCTGCTGCTGCTCCCGCCTCGCAAATAGGCGTCCACTTTTGTAGGTAAAAGAAAAAGAAAAGTGATCAGGAAATGAGAGGAGAGAGAGGGGGAAAAGGGATAGGGGATCATTTTATAGCAATAAATAGGCTACCAATATAGATGAAGACAAGTTAATTCATAAGTTTGAATTTAAATAAAGGTCTAATTATTTGTAGGCTTACCGAAACAAAGCCTTTTTCACTTCGCAAAGTCTTTTTTTTAAAGCACATTATCATTTAAAACTAGCTTCCCTGCATTTTTTTAAATTCTGTATCAAACGTTGAGGTAATAATGTAATATTAGAATATGGCCTCGAGTGCATAGACGGGTATATCGCACGGGCTATAAACATGTTTCACGAGTTGGCACGACGACCAAAGCGAGTGCCTTTTCACCTTTGTTTACCACCAAAAAAAAAGCCATACAACTTTATTATTTACAATTATATGAAACCTAATACCATTGACAAAGTTCGCCATTAAATCCTAGAGTTGTTCATATTTATTTGCACAGTAAACAAGGTAATACAAAAGATTAATTTGTCCTGGGGCGTCGCTAAAGGGGGGGGGTGTGGGGTGCGACACCCCCCACCTGTCAGGATATTGTCGGTAAAATTGCGCTGCCGTCGGGAAAAATGAGAAATGGGGAAGGGAAAATGACAGGGAAAGAAAAGAAGGAGAAAAAAGGAAAAGAAATGAAAGAAAGGAAAAGAAAAGAAAAGAAAGAAAACAAAAACGAAAAGAAAAAAGAGAAAAAGGGAAAAAGAGGAAGGAGAGGTAAGAAAGGCAAAGAAATAAAAGGCAAAAAAAGGCAAAAAAGAGATAAAGGAAACAAAATAAACGGGGGATGATAGAGAGGAGAGGAAGAGGGGATGGGTAAGCTAGATCATGGGGAAGGAGGGGTGGGAGTAAGGGGAGTAAGAGAGAGAGAGAGGGGGGATTGTTGGATGGAGTCGTCTCGTCGATGGAGCAAAAAGGATAAGGATGTCGGGTCAGCTGTGTCGGTATTCTTGTTCGATTCTCGTGTACTATATCAATGCAGGAGTTTGAACGCGTCATCCGTCGTTGAGATGTACATGTATAATGTCGGTCGGCCGGCATTTTTTTCCTTACGAACTGTGACTTTTTTATCCGCTGTGACGACTTTGAGAGAGACTACAAATATAATATTTGTATTTTCTCGAAGTTTCACCTTACTATAACATCAGCAAAAGTAAACATATATAGATTTAATATTCGCAACCCGAGAGTTTTGGAGCACAGGCGCCGCACTCTTTCCAATCACGCCACACCGGTTGATTGCTTAATCAGGTTGCACATTTAAATATAATCTACGATGCTGACTAATCTTGA
Source organism: Mesocentrotus franciscanus (assembly GCA_037976565.1). Taxonomy (NCBI): domain Eukaryota; kingdom Metazoa; phylum Echinodermata; class Echinoidea; order Camarodonta; family Strongylocentrotidae; genus Mesocentrotus; species Mesocentrotus franciscanus. Next base: position 22,560,481 of record CP137678.1, read on the forward strand.
CGAAATAAACAGTATATTTATGTGGTCGAGGAAAATGACCATGTGCGCATAAGCAGGTACAGATAGTTCGTAGGAAAAATAATTTAGCCCCGGCCCCGGGTTTATAGGGTTAAATTTGTAGACATTGGGACATTGGCATTAATATATTTGTCGGAAATTGCTGGCTAGTTTTGTCGGTAATCGGGGGCCTCTACCCCCCCCACCCTCACTGAAAAAGGTCTAGAGACGCCCCTGATTTTGTCCTTAGCTTACCCAATGATTTTGTACTGGTTACTCCCATACATCCAGTGTTTTAGCCTTTGCGTATTAAGGATAATATGTCCCTTTTGCAGCCAACATCAAATTCTGTAGAACTTTGCAGGAATTATGAATATGTCATGTATGTCCTATCTGTGAAATTTAAACGTTGGCAGTGTCCTTATATTCAAATTATGCAAGGAAACCCGTTTACTTGCTAGACTTCACTGTCAGACACTATTGAGTGACTGACTGGCTTTTTTTCATCTTTGGTAAAAACATACATAAAATGAGCTGTAAAGAGTACATGAGCATTTGTCTACATCAATAACCGACTTCTTGTAATGGCAAAAATTAAACTGATTGAATCTTTGTGCAGCATAAAACGTACGACCATTCGGTACAATGGTCTGAAAATCAGACTATTACTTACTGGCTCTATAGCTCCTAAGTCGATTCGACAACTAATAGTCGTTATTTTCCCACTTAAAGACATTTTCAAGCCCCCTTCTTTTAGGGAAGTTCTAAATTAGTATTGTCTTTCAAATGCCGTTGGAATTAATCCTTTTCATTTTTTAGCCTGCAAATGGGACATTGTACCTTTAACGCGTGTTCACAAGGCCATGATTGTTCTAAAATTACACCGTTATCCGAGTTCTTTATAGAGCTATTCATCACGCATATATCAAATGAGAGTTTTCATTATCCTTACTGTTCCCATTATCTAAAATTACCCTAATTCCATAGCACTGAAGATATGATTTCTAGCAATTTTGGTGTTCAAGAAGGATGTACCTATTCAATCATTTGTGGGATGAGTAGAAACCCGATAGGCGCAAATTTATTGCCCTAGGTAATGTTAAAACTCTACTGTGACCCGAGATGGAGTCTTAAATACTCCATGCCGCGTTTCAATGCGTAATAAATATATAAAACTTAACAACATACATATGTATACCTTCCAAAATATATTTGCATGCGTCTCTGTGGCACTGTGCGTGTACCAATTGCTACCTTCACAAATAACCATTGCGTCCTTGTCTTGCTAAATCCGCGCATGTAGAGCTATGCCCAGTAAATATATTTCGTTATACTGCCCAGCCTTCAACAGCAAATTTCTATCTTGCACTTTTGATCAGATGCCTAGAATCTTCATATGGAGTTTATAGAATGAATTATATACCTCTCTTTAAAAATCTAGCCATCTGATTGGTCGAAATTGCAGTCGTGATTGTTGATATTCCCGCAAAGAGACGAACACATGGTCAATAGTTCATGAGCGATGTTCCCGCAAGATTCTCGGTACCAGAAAAATAGTTAAATCCCCATTGGTTTACGTGTTGCGTGTTGAAACTAAGTTCATGCTCGGCCAAGTTTGCGCGGCTACCATACAGTTTTTGTACGATTAATTTAGTTGCTACATTTGCGCAGCGCAGACGACCGCCGATCTCGTTGTGTAGGCCTAGATCTACATGTAATGACGAGATGACGCCTCTTTTGAAATATGAAAATAAACCTGCTCTTTCATATGACACCTCATTTTTGAATATCACTTTCAGGATTACAAGCACTAAAGGTTTGAATCTCGATTTGGAAATAACTTTTTTTAACCAACTTTGCATGATCGCGCAATGCACGTAGACTGCATAGGGATATATGATGCAATCTCAATGGGAAGGATTTTAGCACACAAAATCGAGAGCGACTAAGACTAGGTCTCTACCTGCAAGTTATCAACAAAGACCTCGATAGCGTAAACAAACTTGATTACCATGATTGGTAAGTCGCACATGTAATCTATGACCTCTTTTCGGAATATAAAAGACATAATGACTGCTTTAATATTCGAGGAAAAGTTGTTTTTATAGTCTCTCGGGGACGTTGCATCTTGCCATCTCCCCTCGGCACGCCTCGGGGTGATATCAGGATGCAACATCCCCTTGAGCCTATTAAACAACTATTCTTCTCACAGCAGTCATTATATCTATACTATTTTATTCAAAGTTATTACCACCCCTCCCCCTCGAAAAAAAATATGTATACACTTACCAATGCCTTCACACGTGACTCCTGCATCTTGACGATGCTCACAGTTGTGAGATAAGTAACCGTTGTGTTGACAGAAGGCGATGTTTGACTCAGATCCCATGCAATTCACATTATCCAGGATAATTTCCCCTGTCCCTTCTCCGAAGGTTGCGTTGGTGTAATAAGCAGAAGCACGTGGATATCCCAATGTATGACAAACGACGTGGGCGTCATCTAAATCCCAGTCATCGCCACACACTGTACCGTATGCACCTTGATAGTAAACTTCAACTGTTCCTTCAAAGGATCCTCTTCCACCACGCAAATAGATCCGTAGAGGTTCTGTTAATATTAAACAATAGTCACTGACATTAGCATGTTCATCAAATCATTATCTCTTTTAAATACCCTAGTCACACCAACGAGACCAACACCAGACCGAAAAAGGACCGAACTAGACATTGCAAAGCCTCAAAAGGCCAAGCATAGGTCGGTTTGGTGTAGGTTTGGAATCGGTTTGGCGGTGTGACTGTATATAATACATTAACTAGGTCACTTTCCAGCTTAACGTCGTATGGTCACTATATACGTCAAAGGCAGTATATACATGTACTCGGAATAAAGAAGAATGATATACATTTATAAAGTCAATGCATTTTGCATGAGTTGTCCTGTAATTCGCTTAAAAAATGGGGTGAAATCCAAATATAAGTTGATTCCTGTTGATGTGCAGGGCTGCACATAACTCATATTTTGTTATTCAAACATCTAAATATATTTTATAGATTTGTAAATATTTTTAAAAATAATTTTCTCAGACCTGCTAAGCTCCACCCTAAATGCTCCAGATCTCATTCATCTTGTGACGTCATCTGTCAATCATGTGTGAGCTAACAAGAGACAGTGGTGTGTACCTTCAGCAGAGTTGACCACTTGTTTACAATAGACCATCCCATACCAACATATGAGTTGCTATGTCAGACACGCAATAGCATCACCAGGAAAAGATAGGTAATGTGGAGGTATTGTATAAAAGAACGCAATTCTTTTGTGAGCATGTGCTAAGCTGGGGAAAGTTACATACCAATATCTCTTGTTAGTTCTATGAAATATATTTAGATGTTTGAATAACAAAATATAAGATGTATGCAGCCCTGCACATTTATAGGAATCAACTTATATTTGGAGTTCACCGACCTTTAAGTTGTTACCAGCATGCCCTTGTTTCCCAGCATGCCTAGCGACACAGGTGTACACAGGCGTGTTTCTAAATATAGCCAAAAGAGTTTCGATCATACATGTCCTCCGGAGGAGGACTAGAGGGACAACTAAAATTTTGACCTTTGACATGTCATAGGTTTTGCATTGGATGCATTATGGGAGCTTTGTCCAATTGGAACGACGATTTTGGAGGGTCAATGGTTATAAATGAGCAATGACGTCAAACATATGCTAATTTTAGTTTGTTTTAATATTGTTTTATGTATTATATCATGCATCAAACAATTTTTTCATTACCCAAATCCCCTACGACATGTCCACAAGAAAAAAAAAGTCTGGAAAATGGCGGTTGTATGACCTGTGCAACTGTTAAACTATTCAAACACGAACGATGAAACAGTTTCCTTTTAAGGGAATTTCTATTCCAATAGAAGTTTGTAAAGTAAATCTTAGTAAAGCAAAACATTTTCAAGGGAACATCGACACCGTAGTGAGGCCATAATATAATCATAATAATAGTTCGTTCTTTTCGAGCACATTTCAGGACCGGAGGCCCTTTCAAAGCGCTTTACTTTGTACAATGTCTACATAATTACTGGAAACATTCATCAAAAAGGTGAGTTTCAGCGTTCTCTTAAAAACTTCAACATCAGTCATGGAGCTTCCAGTGCACTGGGAGAGCGTTCCAGAGTTTTGGTCCACCACATGCAAATGCCCTGTCACCATAGGCTTTTGTGGCCCCATGATAGATGGTGAGAAGGTGTTGGGAAAATGACCGCAGACGCCTTGGTGGGATGTTCGGTGTGAGCAAATGTGAGATGTACTCTGGACACATGCCATGGAGAGCTTTAAAGATGATTAGATTGACCTTGTAACGGATCCGTAACTGAACTGGCAACCAGTGTAGATCTCTCAAGAAAGGTGTTATGTGTTGAGACCTCTTCGTTCTTGACACTAGGCGAGCTGCAGAGTTCTGAATCCTCTGCAACTTACAGAGTTCTCTCTCTGGAGCTCCCAGAAGAAGGCAGTTGCAGCTGTCAAGCAAAGATGTTACAAAGGCGTGGACCAATATCTCAGTTGTCCTGCTATTGAGATATTGACGGACACGACCTGTTCTTCTAAGGGCCAAAGATGCTTTCTTTCAAGTATTGTTGACATGCTGCTGCATAGTCAGGTTACTGTCAAGGATTACACCAAGATCACGTAGAGATGGGGATGGTCCAACTTGACTGCCACCAGATGTAATAGCACCCAGTTCTTGACGTTGCTTAAAACGTGACGACACATGCAATACCTCCATCTTATTATCATTAAGTGTAAGTTGATTATTCTTTATCCAGCAGCGAATGTCCTGTGGACAGAGTTCGAGTTTTGAGACCATTTAGTTCCTTGCCTGGAGTTTCATTGTGACATACAGCTGTGTGTCATTCGCGTACATCATTGTCGAAAAGCCATGGCTAAGGAATTATGTCCCACAGGAGCGGTATAGCATATAAACAGGAGCGGGCCGATCAGCGATCCTTGTGGGACGCCCCATAGCAGCGGTCTAGGATTAGACGTCACATCCTTGACTAACACACTCTGTTGTCTTCTCGAAAGATAGGACACAAACCAGTCCAATGCCGCAGTGGCGGATCCAGGGGGGGGGCCCGGGCCCCCTCCCCTAGAAAAAACAGGTAAAAACACCCTTTTTTTGAAAAAAAAAGTTGGGCCCTCCTGGCGCCCAAGGGGTGGCGGTGGAAAAATTAACCCTTCCTGTATGGAAATTTTTTTTTGCCAAAAAAAATTGTGCTCACTACCCCTGGCGCCCAAGGGGGGGTGGTTGGGAAAAAATTACCCTTCCCGGAGGGAAAAAAAATTTTCAGGTGCCAAAATTTTTTTTTTTTTGCTCGACCGGCACGATTTTCAAATTTTCGCACGAAGTGGGCCCCTTTTTAGGCCCCCTCCCTTGCCGCCGGCTGGATCCGCCCCTGCAATGCCGACCCGGTGTCGTGGCGAGATGTGTCTTAGCGAAATCACGTCTGTACAGACGCATCTCGCCTGGCGAGCTGCGTCTTACAGACACATCTTGCCGCATTCCCCCGGCGAGATGTGTCTCCTAGAGCGGCGAGATGAGTCTGCGATTGGCGAAAAGTGTCCACTGGGCGATCGGCGAGATGAGTGTGCTAGCGATTGGCGAAAAGTGTCTACTGCAGTACTGGCCGATTTGTTTTACTTTCGTGTCCCATCTAAAGGAACTAGATGTTTTTTTCTTTTACATGATGATATTGTCTAAAAATATATTTAATAACGTTCCTGAAAGCCGTGAAATGCAAGTGCATTTATTGCATCATAATTTAACCATTTAAAAAATAATATCTTAACCATGCACGCTGCTGAGGCTGATATCATTACTTACTATTCCTAGAAACTTTTAAGGTAAACAAAAAATGTAACAGGTGATGTGGGGAAAACTTTTTTTTTAATTGTATTATATTATTTTGTATTTATTAAATATTGTCTGCCTATATGACAGTGAGAATATGATATAATACATAACTCAACTGTTATTGTATATATTAAAAGTTTGAATGTCTAAACTGCAGAGCATTTGACGAAGCATGTGATGTGCGAAAAGAATGACTGCTGATTTGTGAAATGGTTCCTTTATAATATTTTGTAAAATAATTATTCTATACAAAGATATCAAAAAGTTATATGACAGGAGGGGGAGAGGGGGAAGATAGAGAGGGGGAAGATAGAGAGGGGGAGGGTGAGAGAGAAAGAGAGGATGCAATGTAGATATTTGAAACACCTTTGATGACTGTACTTAAAAGGCAAGATTGAGAACATAAAATTAGAAACAAAAACACAAAAAATGCCCCCCACGTTTTCGAGTGCCCCCTTTTACTTCAGATAAGTGCCCCTGTTTAGAAACAAATATGTTTCCGATCCCTCCGGGGGCACGCTCCCAACACTTTTTCAAGTACCCCAAAGTTCCCCTTTTTACAGAGGAAAAATGCCCCCTTTTACTTCAGATAATTGCCCCTTCCTCTTCAAATAAATAGCCCTTTTAGTTTAACATATGCCCTTTTCCTTGTTCATATAATTGCCCTTTTTCCTTAATCTGATAAGTGACACTTTTCCCCTTCTTATAAATGCCCCTTTTCAACTGTGTAAATGCCCCTATTAAAGTCTGACATATTTGGATGCCCGTTTTCCTTTTTAATAAGTGCTCCTTTTAATCTCTGATTAGTGCCCCTTTTTACTTTTCACAAGTGATCCCTTTTCCTTTCTTACAAGTGCCTTTGTTCCTTTTTATTAAGAGCCCTTTTCCCCGTCTCATAAATACCCCCTTTTAACCTCTGATAAAATCTGATAGGTGCATGCCTCTTTTCCTTTGTAATTAGGTGCCCCCATTTTTCCTTTCTACGTAAAATGTGCTCCTAATTAAAAGCGACTAATAGCAATTTTGTCTCGAGTGTTCACCCTCGAGCTCATTGCCATGTTCTCGCAGTATTTTCAGTTGCTGTAAATTATGTAACTACATGTATTTACAAATCTAACCTGAAGCTTAATAAATAGCACTACTTGCTACCTACAGGAAATGAATATATCGAATTATAAAGATCATAACATGCTTGCAAAAATTTGATGAAATATGATACCTAACACACTATATTTTTTACTGAATTGTACTGCTCCAAATCAGACCCCCCCCCCCAGGCATGGATCCAGAGGGTCGAGCGGGCCCAAAAAAAAAAAAAGGAGAGAGAGAGAGAGAGAGAGAGAGAAGGAAAAGAAGGAAAGGGAAGAAGGAGAGAAAGGGAAAGAAAGAAGAGGAAGAAGAAAAAGGGGAAAAGAAGGAGATTGTGGGGGCGAAAGGGCCTTACCTCCCAGGCTGTTACCTCCCCTATCAAAAAAACAAGAGAGAAGGAAGGAAAGGGAAATAAAAAAGAAAAGAGGAGATAAAGGGAAGAAAAAAGAAAAGAAGGGGAAATCAGTTGCAATTTTCCTGTCAACAAGTTGTGGATCGGGGAGGACCTTGCCTCTCCTCCTCCCTCCCGCCCCCGCCAAAAAAAAAAGAGAGAAGGAAGGGAAAGGGAGAGCTAAAAGGGAACAAAAAAGAGGAAGAAGAAAAGAAAGGTGATTAATTAGAAAGAAGGGGAGATCAGTTGCGATGTGAATCCCGCCAACAACGTGTGGATCGATCGAGGGAGGGGGGGGGGGCAACAGGCCTCCTTCCCCCCAGCAAACCCTAAAGAGAGAGAAGGAAGGGAACGGAATGGGAAATAGGAGTGAAAGTGAAGAAAAAAGGAGAAAGAAGAAAGGTAGGGGAGATCAATCGCGTTTCGTTTTTCCCGCCATGCAACAAGGTGTAGCTCGAGGGGGGCACTGGCGCACTTATAGAAGGGGGCTTGGGGCAATATAATTCAAACGTGGTTTATTTCTAGTTCAATACCGGTGATTTACAAATGTTGCTGAAATGATTGACATAGTTTTTCGAGATTTTTCCTCACTTTTTAGTAAATTATACTTGTTTATGCGTTTGTTTGAAAATGACAAATTCCTATATCTACAGGCAGGCAAGAAATGTGCTTATTTAGAGGCCTCAATGTCAAGGCCCGATGAAAGGCGGGGCTTGGGGGCCTCGAGCCCCCTCCCCCCACCTTTTTTGAAAAAGTATATTAAAGAGAAAGAGAAAGAAAGAGAAAAAGAAAAAAAGAATAGTGACCTAGCTGCCAGTGTCACAAAATGTATCAAAATATGCTCATCTGACCGTGATTAAAACCTCAAACCCCTGAGCTTCCGGTAGCTCTGCCCCCTGGATTCCACCTAGGGCCCTAAGGCGGGCCCCTGAATGCTTATCTGACCGTTATAAAATGCCTTAAACCCCTGAGCTTCTGGGGGCTCCGCCCCCTGGACCCCACGCCAATTAGTGTCCTGCCAGTGTCACAAATAAGGTATCAAAATATGCTCATCTGACCTTAATTAAACGCTCAAAACCCCTGAGCTTCCGGAGGCTCTGCCCACTCGACCCAACCAATGGCACTAAGGTGGGCCGCTGCATGGATGCTCATCTGACCTCATTTATTCCCTAAAACCCCTTAGCTTCCGGGGGCTCCGCCCCCCTCCCCAACAGGGGCCCTAAGGCGGGCCCCTGAATGCTTATCTGACCGTTATAAAATGCCTAAAACCCCTGAGCTCTGGGGCTCTGCCCCCTGGACCCCATGCCAATTAGTGTCCTGCCAGTGTCACAAATAAGTTATCAAAATATGCTCATCTGACCGTAATTAAACGCTTAAAACCCCTGAGCTTTCGGGGGCTCTGCCCCCTCGACCCAACCAATGGCCCTCAGGTGGGCCCCTGGTTGCTCATCTGACCTCATTTATTCCCTAAAACCCATGAGCTTCTAGGGGCTCCGCCCCCTGGACCCCACGCCAATTAGTGTCCTGCCAGTGTCACAAATAAGATATCAAAATATGCTCATCTGACTAAATTAAATGCCCATACCCCATGAGCTTCTGGGGGCTCCGCCCCTTGACCCCCCCCCCTCCCAATTTACGCTACGCTCTACCTGATCGTATATACTTTAGCCTCCCCCCACCCACTTTGAAAAACATTAAGCGGTCCTGCATGTAAGAGTGTGGTGATGCAGATTTTTTGTCTGCCCCCCCCAAACGTTTTTGCTCATTACGCCACTGCTGGTCACTATTACATACCACTATTTGGCTCGCATAATTTCAAATCCTGGATCCGCGCCTGCCCCCCACCATACCCTTTTCCAGCACACAAACACATTAGGTACTAAGTATCTTGGTAAAATGGTGGCCAAACTTGACCTCCCTGGAAGGGCCCACCATGCACTTGCTATAAAAGTAGTCCAACATAGGGATGTTGCGAAGTGGTCATATGATGCACTCATATAGGACTACTTTTAAATCTCGACATGCGAGTTCCTACAAAATATGGGAGTTTGCCCCCTGGGTAATATGGAGGAATGTGAATGAATGTATTATACATGTACGTGTTTATTCAGCTCTCGTATCCTTAGGTCAACTTTCATTCACACATTTTATCCTAACTCATTCATTTGTAATTCATTAATTACATCGACTATTAATCAGTGCATTCAATCTACTTCCTGTATTCCCTTCCTTTTTTCTCATCCTTTCACAATCACATATTCATTATGGGACTTCCATTCTGCCTTTCACAATCATATGTTTCAACCAACAATTTTTCACAACCCAACCTACACTCTTCCTTTGGTCTATATTTTTCACCACACATTCTGGACTACATGTACCTTTAACTACCTAGACATATTTATGTGAAATAATGATGGCAAATTATACCGTATCAATCATGTATTCATCCCTAATTACATTTAATAGAAAAGTACAACAAACATTTACTTAATGGTATTGATATTTAATTTAGAAAACAAGATTGAATTATTGTAATAAAAAAATGGCTTCGCACGCAAAAAAATGTGCAATATAAAACTGGAAGTGATAGATTGAAACACATATTATAGTATAATATGTACATCTTGGACTGCGTAATTCCTTGCACATGTGCAGTGGTAAATTAACTTTTCATAGAAAATGGTGAATTTATATAATGACTAATGATTGGTAAAGAGAAGTCACAAGGAAATTACCTACATTGTAGTTATATTGGAACCTTGTTATATGAGGGCTCAAAACCAGAATACAAAGAAGTGGGACCATCAAAATTATATTTTGATAATTATAGTGTTCATTATAACGAGTTTCCACTGTATTTAGATCAACGGTACATGCCCATATTTTTAAATGACGGGAAGGGGGAGCCCGAGCACAGGTGCAAACTGCTATCGTCTGACGATGGATGTCTCCTCCTTCTACAGCCGTCAAAGCCTGGGCCTAGTTACCAAATGGAAGTCCATTTGAATGCTGCATGAAAAGAAAAAAAAAATCAAATTCATCAGAAATCATGCACGGAACATGAACATGTCTGGCACATTTTGATACAATTGACATCTTTTGATGCAATTTGGAACATTACGTGTATAAGGACATATTCAACAAGTAACATTCCAATTTCCTTTTTTGCTACCTGAACTAGAGAAGCTCAAAGCTCCCACTTATGAAGAAATACATCTAAACCTGTATACCGGTATGTGGATATGTCATCTGACAGCGGATCACAAGGTCCGCTGTTCGAGTCCCGCTGCATCACTAATGTCCTTTAGTAAGACATTAATCTACATTTGCCACACTTGACCCAGGTGAGGTAAATGGCTGGAATGAATTCCTTGAAATGCTAGATCACCGTAATGGCAGCACAGCTAAAGCCGGGTAATAATTTCTAAATTTGGAAGCGTATAGAGACGTTTAAAATGTGATATGCGCTATACAAGAACCAAATATTATTATTATACACATTTCTGCTTTTACATGAATATATGCAAGTATTGCACGTTTTGATGACATGCGCATACTAATTGTTATGTAACACCTTACAGGTATATCTGATTTCGATGAAAATGGTATCAAAATGTGCGTAAGACTTGCAGCAAAATCTCTGAAAATGTGAGGTTAACCACACTGTACATGTAACATTTAAATATGTATTTTTTGAGAATTAGCAAATCCAATTTGTATTAAAGGCTGTGTAGCTTGGCAAATACTGGTTAATGCCATCTACGGCTTCTTTTGGACAACTGCACGTAAACGAATGGACTGGATTAACGGTAGTCAGCGACTTAATCTCGATTGGCCCCGAGTCAGGCCACGGGAAAGACATGTAGTCTCGTCAGTCTACACTCCCTTTAAGGTTGACAGTTGGGTTTATTTGATAAATAAATGTTAGATTAGGTTAGATTTGCCTAGTTCTGTCTGAATACACATGGATTCCCTGTAATCTGGACTCCAGTGGTCTCAACAATGGAAAAGGGATGATTTTAAAAGAGATTGTTAGAGGAGAAGGAAACTTTCATAACAATGTACCTCTCCAAAACAGCCCATTATATTGTTGTTCTGCCTTTGTCTCCTCAAGTTGTCATCTTGCTTCATCGGCGTTCATCTCCTATGGTGAAGCATCATCCTAAAAATGTAAAATAATGCAAAAGCATTATACACAAATTATAATTGCCCTCATGTTGATCATAGTCTTCTGAACAAGGATACATATGTTCACCTGGGGGCAGTGTTCGTAGTAGGTCCATGGGTAGATGATCAAAATTTTACTTTACCTAAAATGAAAACAACTTCTTTTTTAGGGGGGTCGGGGTTGGTTAGGGCAATTAAACCATTATAACTATATGTAGCTATTTCAGTGCGAGTTGAAAATTGAATCAAGAGTTTCGCGGACATTACGCTTACATGAGAGGTAGTATGTCCATCCACATCCAGTACCATCCCCCACTCTTCCTCTCTCTAGAAAAATACATTTGTGAAAGTTATATGTAGTTTTTTTTAAGGAAGACATTGAAATTTGATAAGCGTAGTCCCTGGGGCACTGTTGGGGAGAGGCTGCCCACATGTCAGAGAGACTCATTCTCACAAAGTTAGATCCCTTTCACCCAAGGATAATTCCTATCAAGTTTGCTTAATTTCTAGCAATCCTTTTATAGAAGTAAGATTATGTCAAAATATGACCCTGGGGCACCTGGGGGCTGCCCCCATGCCAGATGGTTACCTCATTTCAACAACTTTAGATACTTCCTTGCCCAAGAATGATTCCTGTCAAGTTGAGCATTTTGCTGAGGTGAGCTAAAAATAATTTCTTAAATTTTCATCTACATGTATTTATTAAATGAACCCAACTGTCAAACTTAATAGTACCGAAGGGCTATAAACGCCATATTTCATCGTCGTCTTGGTTACTGGTTCCAAACAACAGAGCCTGCGCATGAGGTTCACCGCAAAATCATTCAAGCAACGGGATGGATCTGGGCAAATTCAGTGTGTGGCGCTGGTGTTATCACCACGCCATTGTTTAGCACAAAATTGTTTGGAACCAGCACCCTTGACAACTTGGCCAATACGTCACACTTCGGTACTCTATAACCTTCATTTGTTTTTGATGATATTTCTACTATCATTCAAATCAATTAGTTATCATGGTTAGATTTCCCCATTTCTGTCTGTATACACATGGAGTCCCTGTAATCTGGACTCCAATGGTCTCAACAAACAGAAAAAGGAACATTGTAAAAGATTGTTGTCAGGGTAGAAGGAAACTTTCATAACCATGTTCCTCTGCAAAACGGCCCATTATTTTGTTGTTCTGCCTTCGTCTCCTCAAGTTGTCATCTTGCTCCATCGGCGTTTATCTCCTATGGGAAAGCATCATCCTAAAAAAATGAAATATGTAAAAGCAGTATACACAAATTATAATTGCACTAATGTTCATCATTAAGTCTTCTCAACAAGGATACATGTTCACCTGGGGGCAGTGTTTGATGATCAAGATTTTACATCTTCTTTCCCCCCTCCCTCCTCATACAAATTTGTGACAGGTCATTTACAGAACTTGTTTCTGACAAATTTGTAAATCTACTGACTTTGGAAACATTGTTTCCAAACCCTTACTGACACCCCCACAATATAAAAAATATTCCAATGATACCACTTTACTGTGGCCACATTAGTCTTTCCTAGAAATGAATCACCTCCATAAATTCTATTTACAAATGTTTAAAACATTTTGAAAACAATCCAAAATTATCACATTTACTCCACAATTGTACTCATATATCTCTTTTTATATATCTTTTCATGGTTTACATATATTAAGGAAAATCAATTTCAAGATCACTGAATATTATACCATCATGTTTATAAATAGACGTACATGTATACCTGTCAATTTTTATGTGAAATCTTTAGGTGTTCATACCATCTTGCATCTTCAACATTTGCCGCAATGTCTATAATAAGTTCCATGAGTTGGGTTCTTCTGTTAAAGTTAATCTGAGGAAAAGATATCGAAACGAAAAATAAAATCTTTCTCATAATTTTCCCTACATCTATAGGCCCTATCCGCATTTTGACATGTTTTCGCATTTGAAAAAAAAAATTGGTCCCTGCCTTAAAAACTAAAGGATTTTAAACATCTTTTAATGATTGCCTTATTATTGTTATCTTTCACAGACCGTGTTCAAATACAGTTCACCGACAACTAATTTAACGAAAAGACAGCGCTCTTGTTTAAAAACTGTCCCACAAAATATACCTTTACGCTGTGCTCAGTTTATCTCATCAATTGAGCTTGTAAAGCTACATTAGCCCATCACAGTTCTACATATTCGCAAATGAGAACTGACATGACCAACTGAATTTGTCAACAACCATAGGGTCTAGTACTTTTCCTAGTGTACTTTTGTCTATTTATCATATATTTCATCTCCATTATGGAGCTCTCACACTCTGCCGTGTAGGCCTACCGTCCACCTGCCGGGCTATTAAAAAACAACAGAGTCCAGAACGTTGGGTTTTGAGCGAACTTGTCCCCGGCCGCAAAAAAAAAAAATCATAAAATTAATCTTTTCACCGTTTCGTTGCCATCTTCTGACCGTTCTCACCGGGCGCATACCGGGTGTTGAACGTGCTTCTACCGTCTTCACCGCCCAGATTGACTTTTGTTGAAAATTTTGGCCGTTTCCATACCGGGCCCATACCGGGTCTCGAACGTGTGCACCGGGTTTGTAGCAGCCACCTACCAGTCACTTAGCGTCCCCTCACCGCTCGGAGCGTCCTGTGAGCGAGTCCCCGGACTGCTGACGTCATGACACGACTGCCATAAATACCCCGATTTGAACGGCCGTTCATCACCGTTCTGTAACGGGTTATGAGCGTGTTGTGAACGTGTTCATACAGTGTGACCGTTTTCATAACGTATTCATACCGTCCTCATACCGTTCAACACCGTCCTCTTGCCGCTTACTTGCGGCCGGTGCCAGCCGGTGCCAGCCGGCCAAAGTTTTGAACATGCCCAAAACTTTCGCCGGGTCCCACCGGGTGTAAATAAGCGCCAACGCCCTATTAACGTGTTGCCCGCTTTGATAACGAACCACCGTGTGCCCTCGCCGTTCTTCACCGTCCGCAGACATTTTCGCGCACGGTGGCACACGGTAGGCCTACACGGCAGAGTGTGAGAGTCACATTAAGGTCAATTTTTATAACTGCCCGCGAGCGGAATTAGGACGGGTCAGAGTCCGACTCTGAGAGTGGAAAAGGGCAGGAAAAATGCTCCACGCAGATGGCGAACTAGGGACAGTTAATAATTGGAACTTCACAAGAAAGAATGGCATAGTATGATTTGTTAGAATTTTCGCGACAAAGTGGTGTAGGTCTAGTACTAGTAGAATATATTAGCGCCTATATAATTCATTGCCAGAGAAGTTATCTCTGAAAAACTGCTCATGTGAGCGGAAACCGGGCAGGCAACATTGCACGGAAATTCCCCGAGATTGTCCCCCTAAAGTCTGGGAAGACTTTCCCGGGAGGTAAGGGGGTAAGGCTGAAAACTAGCTCATGACGACAAAAACTGAAAAGTTCGGGGGTAGATTGCACAATATGTTATTTCCAAAACACCTAGATCTAGTATGAAATCCTGAAATAGTATGAAAGCATTAGAAAATAGAAATGTATCGAAAGTACATGGCATTCATGATTGTAGCGGAATATATTAAATATATGGATAATTATAGCACGACTCACCTTCGAGTTTCTAAGACTTCACCGCACAGAAAGATCGAATATGGCTACTCGATTCTTCTATATTTCGATCAAGCGACCAATAAGACTTTGGTCGTAGTTAGCGCAACAAAAGAATGATAGAATTCGGGCTATGGTGTCTTCAAAATAAAAACAAAAAAGTGAAAATGTAACATGGATGATATTGATAAAGAGAAGAAAGATTGAACAAAAGCTTTCACCAGAGTCTCCAATGTCACAGCAAAATAAAAGATTTCATATCATAGCAAAACACGAGGGGTAACCTCGCTATTCTTAAGGACCGCTATTCATAATTTGAGAAAAGGCTAATTATTAATATATAAGTGTCATTATTCATAAGGACCGCCATTCATAATCGAAGAAGAGGGTCTGTATTCATAATGCGACAAGAGGGTCGCTATTGACAATGCGACGAGAGGGTCGCTATTCATATTACGAAATGAGGGTCATATAATATATATTCATAATACGAAATAAGGATCGCTATATAATACGGGGTGAGGGTCGCTATTCATAACAAAAATCAATATGAAATAAGCAATGAACAAAATGATAATAAAAGCGAAATAATGAATATGGGACACCCCCACGGTTGTGGCGTAGCCGCGGGGAGGGGGGGGGGTGAGAGATTTTTTTTATTTTTTGTTTTATATTTAGGGGTGCGATATATAGCCCTCGTAGCAACAAGGGGGCAGGATGTAATGATTAAAACAGAACAAACACAGGAAAAATACGGAATTTAAACATAAATATGCAATCGGGTTCAGAAAAAGTTAACATTAATTAATTCGAGACATAAATTCAAAGCAAACACAGAAAATATACATGTAATGATGTAATAATTATTCAAATCCATGTATATGCTATGGGGGCTACTGATGCTACGAGGGCGTTAGCAGGGGCGGATCCAGGATTTTCCAATAGGGGCGACCTGAAATGTGAAAATCGCGCCGACCGATATTTCGCTCAGTGGGGGGTAGTGTGAGCACTAAGTAAATGAAACCAAAAAAAAACAAAAACAACCCTCCCCTTGAGCAAACGAAAAGGGTAAATTTGTGGTTACCATATTTTCTCTAAACTTTTTTTTTGCCAGGTGGGGGGCCTGGGCGTCGGGCGCCCTAGCCCCGGGTGGGTCCGCGCCTGGGCTATAGATATCCTACCCAGTAACTAGGCTCATGGTCCGGTCCAAACCCGTTTGCATGGTTTCGATGTTAGGAAAGTTTCAGAAAATCAAGATTATGGATAAATGAAGTTAGGTTAATCAATATGATTACTCGTATCCTGAGGTATGATAATTCCTGGAAAATAGAAAATCTTGATAGTCTTCATTGGCTATTAATCGAAGAGCTTCTGGATGCCTGGATATGGCTGAGGCTATAATGATTTGTAGGTCCATAAGTCCTACTAAAACCTACTTGCTACAAAAACATTATTTTAGTTTATAAACAATTACTAGTTTCTGAAATAGCAAACTCAGTGATAGTGAGCCTGCTTGTTCTACTTAATGTCTCAGTGGCATAGCCTGGATAAGATCAGTCGGGGGCAGGGTAGTGGGGCAACATTTCCCAGAAGGCGGACAAATTATGATAGGATAAGATGTTTTACTACTTTTTTCGTCACCGCAGGAGCGGGGGAAATATATTAGCTAGAATATGGGGATGTCTCTATATAATTATCAAAGATAAAAGGTAAAATATACTTTTTAAAGAGACAAATATTCGGGGCCATGTGTAGCCCCCGCAGCTACGCCACAGCCGCGGGGGCGTCCCCCATCCAATATTTCCCTTTGTTATTATCATTTTGTTTATTGCTTATCTTATTTGTATGAATAGCGACCCTCGTTCCGTATTTTTTTTCGTTTTTCGTTTTTTGTTTTTGTGTTTTCGTTGGACAATCAAAAGAAATCACAATATTTAAAAATAATTTACATAATTAGGAACGAATTCACTAAACAGACAACAAAATAAGGCAGAAAATTAAAAACGTTACAAAATAAATATTGTTCAAGAACAAAACCCCCGAGACAAAAAAAAGGTGAAACAGAGGACCCATACAGACGAGTGACCATAAGTTAAGTCTCATCTACCCTATATCTGGACCACCGAGAACACCCGACCACCATCGGGGAGACTGGAACAAGCTGAACCTAGGAGCGGGACGATCCAAACACCACACACACCTTCCTACACACACCCTCAGACACCACACACGCACCCACATACACACACACCAACCCCCAACCCCCCAACCCCCAACACACAAACAGTCCAACATAAAAAAATCGCTCCGCCCCCAATCCAGCCCATCTCAGCCACACCGCAAGGGATCCGGCGAACCCCGCCCCAAAGCCAATGGGTTAAAAATAAACCTCCTAAAATATGGCCCCCACCAGGTGAAGGCCAGCGGAAGGCAAAAGAAAAATATCGGGGAATCGCTCCTGAACTACATGAATAGAAATTGTCAGTGTCCGTATTAGTAAAAGCTACCCTCATTTCGTATCATGAATAGCGCGACCCTCTTCTCCTGTTATGAATAGCGACCCTCTCCTCATGTTATGAAAAGCGACCCTGATTTCGTATTATGAAGAGTGACCCTCTTCTCCTTTTATGAATAGCGACCCTCATTTTGTATTATGAATAGCGACCATCTTCTCGTTTTATGAATAGCGACCCTAGCTCTTCTCGTTTTATGAATAGAGACCCCCGATCATTTCGTATTATGAATAGCGGTCCTCTTGAGTACTGACCCCCAATTTAAATAATGAAGAGCGCCCCTTTTTCATTGTTATGCATAGCGACCCCGGTTATTATGAAAAGTGGTCCTTATATAAAGTAATGAATCATGAATAGAGGTCCTAATGAATAACAATCCTTATTTCTTTATGAATATATATAGTGACCCCCTTTCGGTTTGATAAATAGCGGTCCTTCAGGTATGGAAAGTTGTGCGTTATAAATAGCGGTCCTCATGAATAGCGAGCAGACCCCGAACAAACATTTAGTAAACTAGCTGATATAACTCGAGCCCTGCAATTTCATTTTTCAATTTGAGATTATAATATGCCCTTTTAGTTTTAGGAACACGCATTTCTATTGAATTTTGGCATTTCAATTTCAAGTTGAGATTATATAATACGCCCTTTTTATAGGAACATGCAATTCTATTGAGTTTAGAAACTTAAACAAATAGATGTAGGTAATTTTAAGCATTTTCAGACTATTGCAAAATAAAAGATTGAACTAAACAAAATATGAAATACTTGAGTTTCAAGTTATTTTTGGCCAGGTTTTGACAGTTACAAAATTATATTAGAGCTTCAGATGGAAATCGGCCATTAATTAACGCATAACGTTTAATAAAATATATAACACAAATTAACAGTATTTAGATTTAAAGGCCATATAAAGTATTGTATAATATTTCAATAAGATAAAGAGCTTATTAAATTAAATGTTTTTGATCATTACTCCTAATTAGGGCGCCTATGTTTGTCACGTGCCAATTTTTTTTTTTTTTTTTGTCTTCTTCAGATTGAAGTTAGGGCTCAAATCGGCATATCGAGGGCTTATCTACACAATAATGGCAACGACTTTAATTTTGAAGTCTTTCAAAGCTTTCGTATGCCATTTCCGTTACATATTGATCCACACCATGTAAAAGCGGTAAAGTTGTTCTTTACTGCCAAACATGTGTCACATGCCGACAGTTTTTGTCCGGGTTTCACCGTTTCAGATTGAAGTTTGGCTCAAACCGGTATTTTTTCCTTTTCGATTAGACGATTTGGAGACACTACAACCCCGTTTGGTTGCTGGCTTCCTCATTAAGCGCTAACATTGTGGGCTTCCAAAGTATTGGTCGCAGGCTTATTGGTCGCTAGTGTCAGGGGCTAGTCTCGTACGTACAGCCAATTGTATGGTGAAGTAATATTCCGTTTGGGGCTAGACTCATACGTTTAGCCATTTTTATGGTGTTATTAATTTGATATAAATTGTAGCC
Source organism: Mesocentrotus franciscanus (assembly GCA_037976565.1). NCBI lineage: Eukaryota > Metazoa > Echinodermata > Echinoidea > Camarodonta > Strongylocentrotidae > Mesocentrotus > Mesocentrotus franciscanus. Next base: position 22,579,674 of record CP137678.1, read on the forward strand.
AACAAACGATTTGGGAGTTAGCAGTACATCTCTCTTGTCTTATGTTACAGAAAAATGCAATATTAATGGTAGGATACAGTCAAGTGGAGCAATGTGGAGGTATATACATTTTTAGTCGATTTTTAAGTTGTAGGGTTCAGGACGCATTTCGCCAGTGGACACATCTCGCCGTGACTTACGCGGCGACATGCGTCCGACCTAAGACACATATCGCCGAGGTAAGACGCGTCTCGCCACTCAATTTTCGGCGATCTGTGTCTGCGGACACAGATCGCCACCCGGACACTCTGGCCCGTGACACCGGTCACACCGAATCTGTCTCGGAGCCTGGTAAGAAGGATGGGATGATCCACAGTGTCGAATGCCGAGGAATAAAAGAAGGACTGCCTCATTCCCGGCATCCAAGGACTGCAAGAGGTCATTCTGAACTCTTATGAGAGCAGTCTCTACGCTGTGGTGCTGCCTGTATGCAGATTGTCTAGAGGGTAGTAGAGAGTTCGAATTCAGGTAAGTCATCAGCTGCTGACTAACGATCCGTTCTATGACTTTCCCAGGGAAAGGTAAATTTGAAATAGGACGGTAATTTGGTAATAATTTGGTAATATGGTATATGATGATACCAAGAAAAGTAAGTAAAGATCCATTTTCTGTGAAGATCTCTGTAATGATTGTGATTTTTTTCGTCGTGGCAGTCAGTGGGCTCTATGCATTGTCACAACGAAATACTCCTATTCCATCCCTTTTTTTTTAAATAAAGTCTAATTTAATTCGTCGACGTTAAATTATCTAGAAATAATCAAGTTTACCATACATTATTACATTTGGACGCCTCCTGTTAACGTTTCAGTTAATAGCTTGATTATCGACAATAATCAGTGGTAGATGTGGACCTGTTACAGAGACTGCGCAAATAGCACATTGCGATTCCAAGACACCAGTATTTTCTCAAGCGGATGAGGATTTTTACTTTGCCAAAGCTAGCCGGCTTTGCTAGATGGCGCGGCTATAACTTACTTAGCCTACACTTTAGTGTTAGATCAAGAATATAGCCTATATTATAGATCTAACACCAACGTGTACGCTGAATCTGGACCTGGATCACTATGCCTAAACTGTACATTTTTTAGTATTCGTTTACTAACGTGTTTTTGTCCCAAATATCAAAATACATGAACTAACACAAGCATGTTTAGGTGTTAGTATTTAAACACTTAAAATGCAGGTAAATTAGCACTTATTGTTAAAAAATCAGTGTATCCGTTTGTTAGCAAACAGTTTTGTCTCTTACTGTTATATATTGAATGGTTTATCCGTTTTTTGAAATTGGTCAAGATAAGTAAGCGTTTGTAGACACGCTGCTGCTAACAGTTCACAAGCACTATTTCCAGAAACAATTGATTGAATCGTCTGAACACAAGCACATACAAATGGGTCAAACGTGTTAAAATTTAGTGTGTATGGCACTATGAAACTAAACAGCATTTATCCCCTCATTTATGATAGAATCTTGTACCTTAAACTCTGGTTTGCGAATATACATATACATAGCAAAGTCCAAGGTACAAAGAGGGAATAAATGCTGTTTAGACTTTAAAGTCTAGACAGCTTTTATCCCCTCATTGTACCTTGAACTTTGCTATGTATATGTATATTCGCAAACCAAAGTTTCAGGTTTATGATGGAATCCTGTACCTTGAACTTTACTATGCTTACGTACATTATAATTATAAAGATACAATTGAATGTGGAATTTCAATGAGGAATTCGAAGTTAACCAATCTATATTTTTTCAACCTGTGCCCCCCTTTTTTAGACGTGGCATTGCCAGTGACATGTACGTTCTAATGGGCAATCATGACTTAGGGTTAAGTCATAGTGATCAAGGTCCAGATTCAGCGAATTTCGGATATAGCTAGACTAGATCTACCCCCCCCAAAAAAAAAAGTCTCTTTCTAGCTTTCCAATCAAACACCCCCTCCTGATTGTACTCTTATGGTACTGTGCCTTGTTTGAAATATTTAGAAGAAGAAAAAATATTTCGAAAAATTATGTATTCTTATATTTGTATATTATTATTTTCAGGGCTTGCGGCCCCCTTTACTTTCTTTGTTGTTGTTGAGAATTCTGGATCCAATCCTACATATCACATGGGTATACATAAACATACATATGAATTGATAACTTGTACATGCATTTGATCCTAGCATGAGCCTTACTAGCTTGTTGTTGTCTTTTAATTGTACATTTATATGGTACCAATTAACAGTTAATGACCACAGAAGTGCAACAGAGAGCACCAGGACCTGATCATCAAATGTTATTGTGAAGATCTAATTAGGTACAGGACACCTGAGTTAAACTCTGGCAAGGTATGTTTGTATGAAGTTCAAAATTATTCAGGCTGTATAATCTAAGCCCATGCCAACATTTTGGACTTACATATGTGTTCATACTGTGTGTGGGGGATTTACAGCGCTTTTGACTCTGAGATTACCAATATTTGGGGAACTGCCATCTTATGTTGCTTTATATCTTGTAATCCTCATTTATTCTCTAGCTTTTTTTTGGTGACAAATTATTGTGTTGCTAAATATACCAACCAGTATTTACTCAGCATGATATTTAAAAACATGCTCGTAGGCATTTTTGTTTTCAATATTAAATTCTATCAAACTTTTTCTCACAAAATTTAGCAACTGAACAGTAGATACGACTATGTTTTATAAACAATGTTATAAGTAACAAACATTTACCTCTACATAGACTGCCTGTTATTGTATGGAGCAAATGTAAATCAACAACATTGATAATGACTAAAATGATAATGATATTAACAATATTAATGATAATAGTATTAACAACAACAACAACAATATTTTCCTATATAGAAATAAATACTCTATAAACTCACTATATACCTGTGCTTTACATAATAAAATAGCATGTTGATAATTGATTAAATTATCTGAATTTTATTCCAAATACTTATTTCTTAATTTCTTGCAAAATGTTTTATCTGAGAAATTGTGTTTGAGAGACAGCAGCCCTCTAGCTCCCCATTCTATTGCCTCAATTTTGCTGATGTAATGTTATGTTATGTTGCATTTGAAAAGATCATTATTAAAATTGTATGTAGATAAATGAGTTCATAAATGTTAATAAAACTTACTTGATACTGCTCAATTCTTGTGTTTCTTCATTTTCGTATTTTGGGAAAGATATGTGATGATGGTGGTGACTATGATGATGTAGGCACAATATGTTTTACTCTGTAATGGCATAGCTGTACGACTGAGATGTGATGGTGCTGATACGGTCTTATGCAGGATTAAGGGAAGACGGAAACGTAATAAGAGAGTGAGGAGGGCTAAAATAGAAATGCAATACAACAAATTGTCTACAGTGGAGAGGGGGGCATTTTAAATAAAAACAATAGTGCAAAACAGCATGGTCAATCATGGGGTGGTGGTGGGAGGGGGGGGGGTTAATAGGGCCTATGGACATTTTAGTTTTGGAAGAGGGGTCTGGATTGGAAATTGTACTGTTCCGGGTGGGGGCACAATATGGAAACTCGATAAAGACGAGGCGAGAATGATTAATCATTTGGGTCCACTAAAAATATTAAAATGGCACATGTTAAGTTGGCTAAATGATTTGATAAATTTTACTGATAATCATCAGTCCAAAGTCATTGATTTATGAGAAGAAGAAAAAATGATAATAACAAGAAACAAACAAATAAGAGGCCCAAATGAGATTAAGGTAGACGGTGAAATGGGGTCGTTGTTGTTGCCGTGGAAACAGTTAAATTTCTTTATGTCATTCTCACCCTCGTAAAAGTGAAGGCTGGAAAGAACAGCTTGATTTTCCTAGCCTTACTTCCTTTTCCTCAAATTATTAAAAAAAAATATACGTAGACCATTGTTTAGATTATACCTCATTAGTTACTTCAGACCTCAGTGTATGTGTGTTCTCAATTACGGAATCCGATTTCCCATTACCGGAACTGTTTAAAATGTGTAATGCCTCTTTTCATAAGCACTAGTATTTACACGTACACACTAAGAAAAAAAAAACAATTCTGCTAGAATACGAGCACCCTCTGCCAAATACGCGAAGGTGGATGCAAATCTGCACCCCAATTGCACCCTTATTTCTCAGTGTGTACATAAAAAAAGACTTTTCACAACTGAAGTTAAAAATTATTTTGAAGGGGGAGAGAAGCAGACAACATAATTCCCAATAATATCCCTGAAACGTTCCTGCACTCTCTCACTCATAAATCATTTTCACAAGGTTCTTCTATTTACGCTAGATATAATATGCAAATCGTATTCTCATGGACAGTCAAATCATCAACCCAAACGTTGTCTGAATTTATGATTTAATCAAGACTGATTGACAAGAATACATTTGGGGGAGTACCGCGGTGAAAGAGGATGAAAAAAGTAGAATGGGAGACGGATAGAGAGAGTAATAAAGAGAAGGGGAAAGTAGAAAGGTGGACGGAGAGAGACAAAGAGGAAATAAGGGCGGTGGAGAAAAGAGAAAGAGACAGACAAGGACAGAGATAAGAGGGGGAATAATTTGAGATAGAACACAGGGGGAGGCAGGGGGTATGCAGAGAGGTATGACGAAGAGCTAGGGAATTAAAGAGGTAATAATAGAGTAAGGGAGAGACGAGAATGGTTAGGAGCCAGAGAGAGAGAGCAAAAGGAAGAAGCAAGTGACAGAGCAAAACGATAGAGAGAGGGGGATGTAGCGAGGGAGAGCAGATGGGTAAGAAGAAACGTAAGGTTCGTTAGATATAGCAGGGAGATTTGAGTTTCTCCTATGTAGAGAGAGAAAGATAGACAGTGATAAACAGAGAGAAAGAGATAGAGAGAGATAGGGGAGAGGATGAACTGAGAGATAGGACTATAATTGGAAGGAGAAGAACGGGGATATTGAAATAGAGAAGGGGATGATAGAGACAAACGGAAAATATGGGAGATAGGGGTCATATGGATAGATAGAAAGACAGAGAGAGGGGGAGAGCGATAGAGAGAGAGAGAGAGAGAGATGGGGTGTGGGGAAGAGGGCATCAAGATAGAAAAGAGATACAAGGAAAGTGCCGCCTCTAATACACACAATTCTATTCGCGCATAATAGTCAATGGGCCTCATTATTTGCATGAAAACCGCTATATTGAGAGATGTTATTTGTGAGGCTGGCCGTACTGTTACTATTTTGCAATATAAGTAAAACTTTCTATAAAAAACAAAGATTTCATGGATTGCGCATGAGGACAATCCTGTTATCAACTAGATTAGGTAATGATATCGTTTGTTCGGTTGGTCGTCATTCTCGGCTTAGTCTCATTTATGTGATTTAGCAAAAGAAAATAATTTATGGCAAATTTTCCTCCCGGGAGTTTGAAAAATAGTTTAGGAAAACGAAATTATTACTGTAAAAGATATGTGTTTAATTTTTCTCAATCGCTGATAATGTTTTTTTTCATATTTCACTTGCTAAGCGTAATTTTTGACAAATTTTTGTTAGACTTTTAAAAAAGATAATGTGTCTTTTTCGCCCTCCCTTATAAATAAAAATGCATAACTTAAACAAAAAGTAAAAGGCTTCATAGTCATCTGATAAAAACAAGAACAACACGTGATTTTTGAAAGAAAAACTAGAAGGAAACCATAAGACTGTACTATAAACAATGATCTGGTATCCTGGGTATGTTGCTACAAGAAATGAATAAATTACTAACGGTGTACATACACACCTAACAATAATACACATGGGCAAGCCGTACCATTGCTCTGTAATTCCCCTTAATAATTGTAAGCTTCATAAGCTTTGTACCGTATTTTACGAACCCAAAGTATTAGTTGTAACTCACCAACAGCATATGAGGATGCCATCACATGCATAAATAGAAGCAAACCAACCATTCTAAATGTATCAGGTTTCTTCATCTTGTTACGATTAATTGAAGCCAATACCTATATACCAGATAGTCGAGTATCTAGAATTATATGCTGGCTATTTCCTTGTTATTGTGATTATTCTAAATATTGACGCGCGATTTATTTACATTCATGCTTTGAAACAATGAATGCATACGGACATTTCGACTTTTTATGGGAGTTAAGATGGTGTCGAAGGTCAATAGCACCCAGGCATTATATTACCGCAAAATGTATGCGTAGTCTCCCCACCTTCTGGTGTCTCTCTTAAGTTTGTCCATGTCTTGAAATTCAGTGTGTTTCCAAATTCGCATCAATTCAAAGAGACTATAGGGGGTGAATATTACATGACACCGTGACGTCTTCGCGTGTTAACCCATAGGAGTCGACATTTTATTTGGAAGGTCAAAATCAGACATAGGCCTATCCCTGAAAATTTACGCGACGTCTCCTCAGCTTTTTGAGTTTATGATTTGGTACTCCTGTCATTTATTCAAAATCATATGAGTCACATTTTACTCAGTTTTAATTCGCACTAGGTGACTTACAACCATTCTCAAGAACCTTATTTTCCCGTGTTAACCTTTATAGGGTCTGAGTTGTTTCTTTCCACTAAATGCGCATGCGTAGTTGTGTCAACAACAAAAACGAATCGCCTTGTGAAGGGGTTGGGGAGGCTTGCAAAACTCTTGAGCCTCAAATTTCACAAAATTCCTATTTCGCATTATTTAAATGCGATGAACAGTCTTACAAGACTTGTCTATGTGTATTAACCGTATGTGTATTGAGACTTTTCCTAAGGTCATGCAAAAGCACCTTGATTTAAGAACCGTAAAAGTCCTGTAATTTTATGCATGGTCTCTACAGCTTTTTAAAACTCTGTCATATTAGTCCATGTCCTCAAAAGTCACATTTTACGTAATTTCATACAGCGAAATATCATGGGAAAAATTGTCCTTCTCGTTTCTCTGCGTGTTGATTATTTCAGAGCCGGGGACGGGGATTGGGCCTAATTAATTTTAATATGTATCTTGTTTTCTTAATAGTTCTCATTATATTTCATAATTTGTCCCTTTTTTCGTGAGAGCATTGTACTTTCATATGTTTCCTTTAAACCATGAATTTCAAGAAATATTACCAATGATCTCTTTGGCTGAGTATGTTGTAATGCTTTTAACTGCCAGATGGAATGTTTTAGAATGAGATGACTCCCTAAAACCCCCATCACACCAAACTAGTTCTCACTACGTTCTGGAACCGTCCTAGAAAATCGTAATATGGGTTGTGGTCGGGGTAGGTACCCTGTCCACAGTCAGTTCATATCAAGTTTAAGTTTGCCATTTCCTAGCGGTCCAAGCCCGTCCGTCGTCTGTTTAAACCCGTTCTTAACTAGTTCTACCTCGTTCCCAATGCGTCCAAACCCATTCTACTAGTTTGTTCTAACTAGTTTGTAACCCTACCACCCCGTTCAGAGACAGATCAACTCGTCCTCGTCTCGTTCTTAGTGCGTTCGAACGCGCTCGTGTGCAATCCGTCCTTGCTCGAGGGCCATAAAACCCACCGCGATCTTGCTATTCCGAATTCCCGTTCAACGCTTCAAGCTGTGCAGATCAAGACATTTAACGGGATGAACCAGCAAACAGACCCGGTCGAGCTACTAACTGACCCGGGTGTAAGACTAATTGATGGTCGACCACGTCACGTTTTAACACGTTCCTATTAGTAGGATCGGAGTACGGCAATTCCGTTCGCAGTACGGCAATTTTCTCAAGATTCTCCTGCTTACATACAAGGCCTTTCACAAACTTGCTCCCTCATATATCTCTCAGAACTCATCACTCCTAAAATTCATACTTCATCTATCCGTCTCCGATCATCGTCCACAGCACATCTTCATCAAGCCCAAGGCCCTGGCACCCACACTTGCTATATCGTATATATTGATTACTATATGATTGTTATTAGCAAATTGTTATTAGAATTATGTATTATGTATAATGTTTTTGTAACTTGTCTGTTAACATGACTTTTTCATTTTTGTTAAGCGCTTAGAAACATTGTATTACGCGCTTTATTGATTTAATATACTATTTTATTAAAATGTATACAGTGGGGCGTATCCATGTGTAAATGATCTGTGGATATAATATGGTAGTCATTTGTACAAGTGCTATCTCCGGATTTTTTTGCGTTCTCGTCACCTTTTGAAACATGATTCCAAAGTAGACATAGACCCAGCGCACACTACACAATCCGACTGCGATCCTATTTGTAAGAATTTACAATAGCATTTTATATGAACATTTAAACCTTTATGATGTTAATGATCGAGGATCTGATTAGGCATGTGACTTAAAAAATATACGTTTTAGGGGATTTCAAGCTTTTTTGAAGGCGGAAAACCTAAATCTGCTCAAACTCGTTGTGACGTCAGACCAGTAGTATGTTTGTTTACGATTTGAAGCCGATTCGACCTTTATTCTGACCAGAAGCCTAAAAGGCACTAAAAGTCTGATTGTTTGTATTCTTATTATTATTTACAGTATAAAATAGCAAAATGTTCTCTATTTAGATTTTCATAACTAATGTAAAAAAACATTTCTTCAAACATTGGATTGCAGTCGGATGGGTTAATATACGCCGGGCTTAAGTCTTTCTCGTTCTCGGTACTATCAATCTGAAAATCCTGAATATATCTTCCATTCAAAGCATACATACTGAGCTCGTTAATACAAAATACAAAAATCTATATAGTTTTTTTAAATGATATAAGACAATATTATCTGAGTAAATGGTGTATTTCTTGATGGCGACCTCTCATATTCCCTTTCTGCTGCAAGCCGAAGATGGCGTGATCCACGAATCCATTCAAAGAGATTCGATCATACATGGTATATATGTATAATAAATCTAACCAAATTGTGAAAAACAAGCGTGAAAATGAATAATTATCACTCATTATCACTTACCATTGGGTGTTGTATTATCTTTCTCTCTTACTGTGTCACAAGATGTTTTGCTTGGTGTTACAGAAGGGTGAACTGGGGTGCAAAAAGGAAAACATTTTATATGGTAATCACGGTTTCTTGATTGATTATAATAACTAACAAATTAAAATAAAACACATTCAGAAAGATTACGTGACTGACACCGTGATTTAACAATTCTGCAATGCATTTTAACAGTGTCACATGGCTGTAATCATATTGGTATTTGTTGACAGATCAATGTCTCTCCAAATCCCCAAATCAATTTCCTTTAAACTGGGAATGAATGTAAGCCAAAGAGACATTCTTAAACTCGTATTACTATGCTAATGAGTATACTTTCACATTCGATAGGATAGTATAGACGTGATTGAAAGTGTACGAGACAATGTTATCTTGTATCAAATACTTGAAGTGATAAATGTTGTTACATGATGGAATCCTATAAATTTAAAGACAGGATAAGAATGAAGGAATAATATGCATCACTGATAAATGATGCAGATGATTGTTAGGGTTCATTGATTGTGGAAGGGAAGGGGGTTCTGCTTTGAATTACTAACAATTTTTTTTTTTACATTTTATGATATGCGTTCATCTTGTTTAACTGATAATCCAAGTTTTAATGGGAATGATTGAATACACAGATGATGGAAATGATGCCTTACCGGTATACACACTCACTGCAGTATAACCGCCACAAAATCTTGTCGTGTCCCCTCTGCAGGGCAAGCCACAGATCGTGTCATCCAGTTGCTTGTTCATACATGCTTGTTCACAGGAGCACAAACATTTAGAGCGATTGTAAACACCTGCCACTGTGAATCCAATTTCTTTACATGTTGCTGTGCAGGAGTCGGGTGTTATGGAAACTGAGATATTGAAGACGTAATCGAAGTGGAAGCATCCCTGAGGAAAGCAACCGATGTAATCACCATCTGTAAAAAATAAAATAAAAATAAATAAAAAAATTCTTTATCTCTCTAAAACGAGTAACACAATCATTTGATTCGTACTTCGCTACTTCAGAATATGATACTCTCTATTTCGTGATGAAATCATTTTAAGTAAATTATCATAGTAAATATTCATGCACAATTACATATGGCACGTTTACAGAGGCTTTGAATTTGTTAAACTGCTAAGAAGAAAATATGGGAGGTGGAAAAAATGTAATAGTTACAATTATATTTGCAAAACATAATTTGTAAGATTTATTTCTTTGTAATAATTTATCGTTTCTATTGTATAGTATTGTTAACATTTCTACAACGCATGTTTAGAGCAAATGTCATCCATGAGTAGCCTACGAATTCATTTTGTGTAATATTTTAAAGGGCCCCTCCAATCAAAACGGGCTTTAAAAAAAAATGGAAACAAAATGAAGAAGAGTTTTTGACGGAAATTCTAATTATGATAATGATTTTTCTTAGAAATCATCAATAATTCTGGAATCTAGCTTTAAAAATGACGACTCGCTCAGAAAAGCCAAGTTTCGGAGCTGTATTACGCAATATGATATGACGTCACTGCAGGAGAAAACATTGCAGGTACGCGTCGCTCGCGTCTTATTTTTTCGTACCATAGCGAGCCCAGATTGAGCTCGTGAAGGAAACCTGCACATGCGCACTCGCGAAGTAAACCAGTGCATGCGCACATGGAATCCGGTAGGGTTGTTAATAGGGTGATAGCAATTATACAACAACCTATCGTTAGCTCAATCGGTAAAGACAGCGTAATACTAATCGAACTTGTAGTTGACTTGAGGGTTCGAATCTCAGTTTATTCATTTGTTTTGCCTTTATAAATAGTGTGGCAAAGCAATAAATAATCAAAGCCTAATTATTTGTGACCTCTTGGCAAGCTTTCGTAGCTTGTTATGTATGAAATTGAGTTCATACTGGAATCTGGGCTCGCTGTGGTACGAAAAAATAAGACGCGCGCCGCTCGGCACCTCATGGAAAGTATACATATAACATATGTGTCTGGAGAATTCTTCCTCAGTTATGGAAGAATTTCATCGTGAAAGAAAAGGAGAAATGACTAAAGAAGACAATGACAGCGACGAAAAAGGTTGCAAGTGACTTCAATGATCAATCAGACAGTGAAGGACTTCGGGAAGAATTTGAAGAAATAACTTTCCTGCACTTGTCGTAAATAAGAAAATTGATAACAGAAACATTAAACCCTATCAGTTCGAGCCAGAACCCGGGCAAGAGCTCGACGAGGCGCATGAGGCAGAGGCAGAAGCAGACCGGTAGATCTAGACCTTTTATAAATTGTCAACTGACTGAGACTGATTAAATACAGACCAGTTCTAACGTTAGTCTAAACCACTCATCTAATGTACAAGGTTATAATAAATATAACTCGTACTCCAGCTAAGGCGCACGTACGGTAAAATTGAAAGTGCACATCGGAGTGACGAGCCGTCTAAACTGAAACTCTCTAACAGTTAGTATTCTAAGTGGAAAATTACCCCCAATGTTTTCATTTTCTCAGCTGCAGTCCTCACAGTTTTCTCCTCCTTTTCTGCATCCCGATCCTTCCTTGGTGGTTTTATAATAGGAATAGCATCGGGCTTGAGCCATCTTTTACGGCAAAACCCAAACTGTGAATGCAGCCCTTCAAAAGCATTATCGGGTAAATGGTCGCTGCAGATGACCGCCGATCGAGATTCGACGTGACCGGGGCCACTCTACTCGGCACGAGTAATCATCGCCCTAGCTGTCCAAACCCTTCTTAAATGTTCATCTCTCAGAAAGTAATGTAGGCCTACTCCGTCATTGTTTGTTTTGCTGCAGCCAGCGACAACACAGCGTGACGGCATTTTCACGGAGAAATAAAAAAAAATATCGTGAAAAACACAAAAATCACGGCAGATCCCAGCCATACAATTGAATGAACAAAACTAAGCCGCAAGCGTAAAGCACAAATGCAAAAATAGTGATAATACTAAACACCGTGGACTCTTCACCCACTCGTTAGATAGTTTGCGTTCTAAAGGAAACTGACGCCAGGCTGACAAGAATGCGCACGCAAAATAATGAAAGGACTGTGGTATGAGTTTAAGCAATAATCGTGTGCTCGCGACTTCTCCGTGAAAAGGAGGGTGATTTAGGCATCAAAATGTTTTTTAAAAGGCAAACTATAATATTAATTGAAAAAAGAGAGACATTTATCTGATAAAATAATATGCACTTGAGGACGTTTCTGGCCATTTCGTCATTTCTAATTATGAATTACAATGAGATTGTAAGATCCTTAGTTGTAGGACAAATACATGGAAATGACAACAAATGCGTCAACAAGCCACGTGACCGTATTTACATTTTTTGTCGAGGAGTGGAGTTTAGCAAGCGTTAGATCTGTGAAAATGGATGGTTATTATCATTTTTTGCTCAATATAGAGATTTTCTGAAAAATCTTAGGCTGGAATATTTAGAAGTAGAGGTGTGTTCGTGTTTTGAAAGGCTAAGTTAGTTGGGTTGGAGGACCCCTTTAAATCTATATTTTCCTCTGATCTCATGTAGCCTAGAATCATTATTGTTCCCTGATTCATCAGATGTTGTTAAAGGGAACAGAACCCTAAGAAATAACTTTACTTATTCTGAGATATTTATTATATTATTGTTCTTTACTCTACAAGATTCCCCACCAAAGTGTATGAGAGAGGTATAAAGCAAGATGCGAAGTCTTTTATCAAGTTAATGTATTCAAATTTATGGATGCTTCCTTCCGAGACGTGTGTGGTGATGAGGCATTTCATTCACCTGCTATTATCCTTTGTACTTACCAGAACGCAAATTGCATAAATAAGTTGGTGCTCTTCTAAGAATCTAAGGTGAAGGTTTCTCATAAATGAAATAGATTTGTCAACTGCAATAGTGTAGTATCTATACATGAATTTAGTTGCAATTGTTCCCCTGTTATTTATTTTTCACCAAATATAATTTCTGTCTGCAATATAATTTCTGTAATACATTTTCAAGAAAATGGCTGCGCTCATGTCATGCTAAAAGGTATCACAGCCAGGGGCGGATCCAGCCGGCGGCAAGGGAGGGGGCCAAAAGAGGGGCCCACTTCGTGCGAAAATTTGAAAATCGTGCCGGTCAATTTTTCGCTCAGTGGGTGGGGTGGGGGTAGTGAGCAAAAAAAAAAGATTTTGGCACCCGAAAAAAAATCTTCCACCGCCACCCCTTGGGCGCCATGGGGTAGTGAGCACAATTTTTTTTTTTTGGCACCCGAAAATTTTTATCCCTACGGGAAGGGTGATTTTTTTTAACCGCCACCCCCCACCCCTTGGGTGCCAGGGGAGGGGGCCCATCTTCTCTTTTTTTTCAAAAAAGGGTGTTTTTACCCCCCTGGATCCGCCACTGATCACAGCATGCCAGGAATATCTTCATTTATACATTTTCGGAATATTATACATCAAAGGGCAGGAATACATTTCATTTTTCAGAATACCTACACTTATTCTTTGGGGTTAGGTTTCCTCCAAAGATTTAACGGAAGTAAATTGTGATTACATCATATCATTGTTTAGTTTTAGTAAGCATTATACAATATAATCCACTACAGTAGAGTGTCGTGCCGTAAAACATTTAAAATTTAGGTAGCTGATATTGACTTGAACAATAGGATACTTACCTTTAGCAGATCTCTTACCTAAATCGGGTGAAGTAAATGTGGCGTTTTCATAATCTAAAATACCATTTACACTTAGACTTAGGGCAAATATGAAAAGAAGAATTCCAAACATTCTGATACGTAAGCTCCACAATCCTTCTTCTTTTATTAGGTGGTTGCACTTTCTAAACTAGACACAATAGTTAACAAAGCCATTCGAATTGTTTATGCAGACATAATCCTCGTTGTTTAAATATTGTTTTCAGCGATAATTTCTACAGTGATATAAAGCAAGCAAGAAACAATGGAAGGTGTTATTCCAGAGGCGGACTTGCGTTGTAACTAAATTAGCATCAGTTACTATGCGAGGAATATTATTTTTACATTAGCCACAAGCGTTATGAAGTAAGTACTGCCTACTTGATACGAAACAAGAGTAAATAAATATTTACATCAAGTCCACTTTCGAACAAAAATGGTAATTTTATTTTAAAAAATTGAAACTAGTGGAGCAACCCACCCCCCTTCCCACACGTACACACATTGCAATGCCAATAGATTTATTTTGAAAATAATATAATATAAATAGAACACATACGAACATGCATGAATGAACTATGCATACTAACACAAATCACAACTCCCTTGCCTTGGTTAAAATCACTTTTTATAACGCACTCTCTTTTTTGAAGTACTCTTTATCATTATACTTGTGTTCTCTATCACAAGTATTAATTTGTTACTGATAATTCCTTTTAGTCATACTTCGTTATGGGATTATGAATAAACTGGTAATTTAAAGTCAGCAAAGAAAGTACCTGAAAATACACATCATCAGCTCAATAAAGCTATAACCCATTAACAGTGATGGCCTTTATTGTTTTATTTTGATAAATTTTACGGGGGTAAGCGTTTTTAAATTGCTTTTTATCCCCTCAAATTTGATAATACCCAGGTATTTATCGTAGCTTTAAAGGTGGGTGAAACCCAAATATAAGTTGATTCCTGTTGATTTGCAGGGCTGAATACAACTCATATTTTGTTATTCAAACATCTAAATATTTTTCATAGATTTTTACATATTTTCTAAAATAATTTTCTCAGACCTGCTAAGCTCCACCCTAAAAAAATGTTCCAGATCTCATTCATCTTGTGACATCAGCTGTCGATCATTAGTGAGCTAAAAAAAAAAGACAGTGGTATGTAACTTCCCCCAGCTCAGCACATTCTCACAAAAGAATTGCATTCTTTCATACGATACCTCCATATTACCTTTCTTTTCCTGGTGATGCTACAGCACGTCTGACATATTAACAACTCCTTTGTTGGTATTGTATGGTCTATTGTAAACAGGTGGTGAGCTCTGGTGAAGCTACAAACCTAAGTTTCCGTGTGAGTTCCTGGCATTAATAAAACCAATTCTCTCTCCTTGTCCATTTCTCTCTCTCTCTCTCTCTCTCCTCCCCTTCTTCCTCTCTCTGGCTTCACAATGCCCTCTTTATTATGTTATTATATATCGAAAATTTCATCCGACCCATTTGCTCCTCGTCTACACCTTTGCAGTGATGCTCCATTGAGTATAGTAACTTGTCAATTATCCCATTAACGCCATTCTTGCTGTCTATCGGATTCTTTCTCATTTTAAAATGGTGGTATTTAAATAATGCCATTTTGTAACAGCGCCACGATGGTGAATTGTATTGGGAATACGAATAAAGAGGAATCTACGATACCTTTAAATGAAAAACATGGGATCTTTTTATATTGTGTATAATGATCCTGTTGTACCTACATAAAAGATTAATACAAAAGCACGCTTGACTATCCTTACAGTTACGACATTAGTTTTTTGTAATATCAAGTTATCTTATTAGTCATAACAAAAGATTTGTTAACTTTATAAACAAAAAGTTTTTCCCCTGTTTCATGAACTTATTGATAATCAACTGATACAAACTTTTTGTGAACAAAGCAGACATTGTAATACACAAATTGCCAACATACAATGTATATAATTCCAAACTTGTTTCTTCTGTCTAGATGATACATCAATGGTACATTAAAATAAGAGATACATGTAGAAGAATCACAGGGCTTTTAACTATTGGACACAGAAATAATTATTAATGTCATTTCAAGCTCATGTACAGTTTTTTTAAAAGCCGAAACTCTTTGTCACATTTACTTGTATTTAGTCGATTATCATTTACTTAATGTGCTAAGAGGTTTATTTTCTTTCGTTCTTTCGATGCTTTTTTAAATTTTTCCTTCGTTTTATCATCACCTAGGATGTTAACAAATTAGATCTGATAAACAGCAGATGAATTATGTTTACATCCAACCGTCAACTGTTTGTCCGCGGTTTTCAAGAACAGCAAATGTTCCCTTTGGCCCTGTGTAACCTAAATCTAACATTAGTTTGTTTCAAATCAGATCTCATGGATGGAAATTAAAATATCTCGAATCAGAATTTTTGATCATAAAGGAATAATTTTAGTATTTCACACGTTGTATTTCTATTTCCGTTTTGCTACCACTCCTGTCGCTCAAGTTTTAATTACCTGTTAGTACTCAACACACACGTGACAAAGTAATTTATTCTCTAAAGTGCCATGTGAACGAATAAACATTAGCCTAGTGACATAAATATTTCCTGGATATGCAATCAGAAACTGAAAGTGTTGTTCCTGAATAGCTCTTGTATTCAGAGAAAACTAGAATTCTGATTTATTTTTCATTCCTCCCTATCGACCAATCTTTTTTGGCAACATATTTTCGTGTCTCCATGTTTACCTGTCATGCTTGTTGCAGAATAATATAGACGAATGTAGTGTTTACGTATACTTTAACAGAAAATTAATCAATTCTTAAACGTAAAACTCAAACTCTGTTCTGCGGGCTATAACATAATTTATAAGTATTCTGTTACCAAAATTCACATATTCTGAAGGTAATTTTTATTTTAAGACATAGATTTTGCTGGAGATATTTACAAAAAAGAACAATAAATCATTCAAAACCGTGGGAAAACAGTACAGTTTGTATGAGTGGCATACGTATATACTCCTTCACGTGTGTGACAAATTAGATGGCTTAAAAATGTTGTTTTTAATTTATTTATACGTAAGGGAGGTATTTCTGGTTCGAATGCACATTGCAGTGGCGGATCCAGGGGGGCCCTGGGGGCCCGGGCCCCCTCCACTAGAAAAAAAACATGTAAAAACACCCTTTTGGGGGAAAAAATGCCACCAGCCCCTTGAGCGCTAGGGGAGGGGGGGTGGTGGCATAAAAAAATTGTGCTCACTACCTCCCTCCCCCACTGAGCGAAAAATCGACCGGCACGATTTTCCAATTTTCAATTTTTGGAGGCAAAAAAAAAAAAAATGCTCACTACCCCCGACACTGAGCGGAAAATCGGCCGGCACGGTTTTCAAATTTTCGCACGAAGTGGGCCCCTTTTTCGGCCCCCTCCCTTGCCGCCGGCTGGATCCGCCCCTGGCACATTGTACATTGCATTCACTGAGAACCGACAAGCAATGTTTAAGCAATTTAACACATGATACATATTCAATGACCTACACGATAAGATTATCAATTTCAAGTTCTAGCTATAGGCTATCATTCAATGCCTTCCTTCGCTTTTGGTAACTTTTAGATGGAATTTGAATTCGAAAAAAGGATGATTCGTCTGCTATCAGCTAAAGCAAAACTTTCAAAAAGGCCGAGGAAATGAATTTAGATAATTTTTTTTTCTAATTGGAGGAATTGAAAATAACAACTGTTGGTTTCACAGTTCACGACAGAGCTTACTATACAGGTCTTACCCAAAATGAACTGTGATGACTTCAAGCTTCAGGATAATTTATTGTCATGTAAAAAATACATTAAAATTGTTTTCGGACATTTGAAGGGGCATACATGTAAATAAATATATAAATACATACAAAATAATTACTTTTTAACATAACATTTCAAGGCCCTCTGTACTAGTTTACCCAGGAGGGATTAGAGGGATTAGCGTGGTCACTGACAGGTGGTTATCTCATCAACTCAGCTCTCAATTAACATAAGAAAAAGAGGATCATGGGGGACCAACAGGCACCGCTTAGTCATTGTTTTCTATATAGAGGGAGCAAGTAGCTACAAGTAGTACAGTGTGGCTTTAACAATCATCAATAATCACAATATTAAGTATATTGCATTAAAAGAATAAAATGATATTATACTAGCTGAGGGAGACAGTGCAATTAAAAAGCTTGTTTTAATCTCGTCCATCCAGGCACGTCCACGCCAGAACACCCTCATAAATACACATGAAACACCCCTACACACATCTCTTACACACACGCAAAATATACTCATACACTCCCCACACACACGGACACTGTAATCAACTTGAGAGGTGCTCTGGCATAGAAATGCCTGGATGATATAATTGAGACAATAAATTATCTACCGAATATGGGTATACAATTTTGTTTAAATATGACACGTCCATTAACACTCTCAAACACACTGGCACACACTGACACTAGTACATGTATGACAATAGTCTTATTGTATTAAACGAAATAATCACATTTCTTCAACAGCAAGTCCGTTATTAATTTTTTTCTTTATTTTGTTTCATAATGATCGAACTCGAATAAATTTGTAAATAAGCAACTTTTCGTTTCTACATTACAGAAGTGTACAAAGGGTCGCCGACCTGTTGATTGACTTTAGTTTTAAATGTACAAAAGGACATTTGTAGCTTTCATAATAGCTACCACAGTACTTTTTGTAATTCGTGTGCGTTTAGCTCTCTCAATCCATCTTAGACGACAAAAGAAAACATGTTATTGAAATGCTGGAAATATAGTAAGGTATTCGTGTGATTTAATTTCACATAGGCTATTTGGATTCAACAATGTATCAATCATATTAAACATGGTATAATCATTTCTGGCCCTGTTAAATGAAGATTCAAATTAACTGTAAACTCTTAGGCTTTTATGTTTTAGTAATAAATTAATTAATTAATCAAACATTTACAAATATTTTTGTCTAAATAGCAATTTACATCATTTACATCATCACCATACAAACTTACTTGAATAGTATAAGTACTGACATTTTACAAAACACTGCAACAACATAATCATCGTCCGTTGAGAGCTGTGTAAACATATGATTAATGGTGTTCACTTTCACAACACACAATCTACATTGTACAAGCTTAGCTTTTTACTAGATTCCCCCATATTTCACTACAAATGTATTTGCCTAATTTCAGTTAAAATACCATGCAATTGTATTTATATCTCCTTACATTAATTCGACTGTATTTTTTTTAATTTCATTGCCTGATATTATTGTATGTATTTTTTAAAACACCTATCGAAAGAACAATTCTTTTCATTCTTATTGTTCATTGCTTTTGATTTATGTAATGAATGTGAATGTGAAATGTGAAATAAACTAAAGCTGAAAATGAAACTGAAACTATATACATGTATTTCTATTTACAATCTAATTTTAGAGTACTTTCTTGGACCAATAAATAGGAGTATAAATTAATATAATATTGACACAAGGTTGAAAGCATATTGCATTTTGATAGGCACAAACACATAATTAAATATGAATGCAAACTTGTAAAATATGTAGTATCGTGGGGATGTCATGATTGTATATACAAAATCAAGGTGCAATAAATAGAAATATAGATTAATATATAATATTTACAAAATTTTGAAAGCATAAAGCATTTTGATAGACCCAAACACATAATTAAATATGAATGCAAACCTTTAAAATATGTAGTATCTTGGGGATGTGATGATTGTTTATAAAAAAATCAAGGCGCAACGAATAGATATCTTAAAATATAATATTTACACATGGTTGAATGCATAGTGCATTTTTATAGACATTTTGATAGACACAAAAACAAAATTGAATATGAATGCAAACTTTTAAAATATGTAGTATCATGGGGATGTGATGATCGTATATGACAAATCAAGGTGCCATTGACATTGTAAAGCTGCTATACCGATAAGACAACGTGGATATAATTTTCTTTATATCATCATTCATTGAACAAAATAGAATCAAATTTAAAAGATAAAATGTGTACACTGAGACATGATAAATCGTTCAGAACCTAATAATAACATTTTCATAAATACAATATTCAAACAAGGTGAAATATAGCTTATAACAGCTCTGATCTTTGATAAGAAGTATTGGCACAGTATCCTTTTATAAGCCAAATTTTAAAACTTTAAGTTTGGCTTGTTGGAAAATAGGTCGAAGCCTCTACCCGCAAATGGACATTATGATGATCCTCATCAACAATTTAGGAACCACTTGTTACCTTTCTTTTGTTTGTTTGTTTCATTTGTTTTAGTTTTTGCTTTTCGTCTTGCATTTCCTGTTCGAAAACGTTGACATAGTTGATCCAATGCATTTGGCAGTGTCTTTTCAAGGTGAAGACACACTTACTTTAGCAAGAATAATATTCGGCTGTGAACCAGAATTACCACGCTAACCTCGCTAAGAACCTGAAGAAACAACCGGGGTCCATGATTAGTAGGAGGGCTCAGCGGGAAGCATCACTTTCGTCGGAGAGGCAGAGCTATGTGAGCTGAATGTACTGATGACTGATGCTGGACTGAGGCGGTCAGCGGAGCCCGGTCGGCTGTTGCGGCCGGCGCTGTCGGGTCTTAACCGCTGCTGCCTAGGACTCGCTTTGCCTTTCAAGCTGGCTAGCCGTACTACCTGGCTTAGGTTTAGCCTGGCTGATCTGAAGAACAAAAAGAAACCAGGGATAAGAGGAAGGTGTGTTGATACATATATTATGTAAGTCTTGAGATGAGACAAGGAGTTCTCAAGATGGATCATGCCATTGAATCTTGACGCAGTTTTGTTCTAGTAAAGACTCCTGTAAATATTAACTTCCATTAATAAGCCTCCGTATCCTGACTACTACAACAGAACGACAACCAACAATATAATAGGAGGGGTGAACAAAAAACTGAACTTGAATACAACAAACAATCAAACAAACAAACAAACAAACAAACGCAATGACGATGGCAACAACAGTTTTCATTTACACCCGAGTGACAGTCAACTGGGCCTACAATATCTTCAAAGGATGCAAAATAATTATTTGACATGTTAACGAATATCATGAGAAGCACTGATCCACAACATCTGTAAAATAAAGTTAGTTATTGGAAATGTCTGCAAAGCGTTATATATGTATAATAAATTATGCAGTGAGCCAAAATGCCAAAGCTAAAAGCTCGAATCTGTTTTTATATCCTATTTGAAGAGGTCAATATTATTATTACCTGGGTCTTATCATGAGGGCGTCCTCACACGTTCCTTCATCTTTCTCATCAGCCTCTGACCTAATCTCCATCTTCTGAACCACCAGCCGCATCAGTTCGTATTGCTTGTCCATCATACCCGACATATCCTTCAGTCTGGAAAGGAGAAAACATACATTGACAATTATTATAAAAATCGAAGTATAAGTTAAAACTTACACGAAAAATCAATAGCAAATTCATTGCAAAGTTATTCAAATTTCAAATTTCGGGAAGCCCTCATTCACGAGGGTCGAAGGTGATGATGATGCCACGGCTTTCGTTTCTTGGCTTAACAAGTTTGATTACGCCTACTCGTCATCCAAGCCATGCTAGGCCGACCACTTAGGAAATTTTGAAATAGAGTGATGCGTTACTAGTGCCCTTTAAGGATATATATTTCCACTTGAAACAAAAAGTACCTACAACCACTTTTTAATGACAATAGTCTGGTATTAAAGAAAAGGCAAATTACCGTTTCAACGTCTGCCTCTAATCTAAATCTCATTTTAGACATTAATCTTTAGTTTGACAGGCCTATCAAAACTGTGAGTATAATATTAAACAAAGAGCAATACCACCTTTACATGCCCCAAGATTATTATGTCATTATTATGATCATTTGATAATGGGTAACATGTCTTACTTGCGCTTGAGTTTGGAGACCTCTCCTTGGAAATGTCTTGGGGTGAATTCAGAATTAGCAGAACGCTGTGCCTCCTCTTCTTCAGAACTCAATGTTGTCACCAAATGCATGCAGTTCTAAAAAGAAGAACAAAAATGAATAAGACTATGGCAACATATTTGCTGGGCAGGATGGGGGATGACTTTAAAAATATGAAAAGGTTTTTAAATCGTTTACGTCGACGGCTTGAGAATCTTAGTAGGCTGCTCTACAAACAGGATGGGGAAGGGCGTGGGTGCTATCACACATAGGGGCGATAACGAACGTATAGTATGATTGCATGTCTATGGTTCGAAGCGCACTATGTCTTTCCTCCGGCTGAAAGGCAATATTTGATATCCTCCGAAACGATTAATACTCTTTATCAAGTAGTCTAGGCTAAATACAAATGCGATTACGTTCTACAATCCGGTAGTAATGGGTTTCAAAAGTGTGATTCGTCATGACCCCAGGGCGTTAAAAAAATGTTGTATTGCCCTTTGCGACCGACCCCAAAATCTTGATTTTTTTTTTTTTTAACCGTTTTTTTATAGAAAGAAATGTTTAATAAAGAAAGAAATATATGTACTATAGCATTCAAAACTGAGAAATACTAGCCCAAAGAGGGAAAAAAAGATTTCCGACCGGCCGACCCATGTTTTGGCACCTAAAGGGCAATACAACATCTTTTTTTTAGACCTATTAAAATTAAATATAAACGGTGAGCAAAGACGTTTCGTAAAGTATAGCAAGTTATAGGCCCCTTCAACATATTTTGAAATTGATTTAATAGAGCTACTTCATTCAAGTTAGTTAAGAATTATAACAATGATAGGGTATATAATAATTGATCAGAATTAGATCCAAGACGCCGCCCATACCTTGATCATCCATCCAAGTTGTTTGTTGGGGTAAAGGGTGACGAAATCCTTGTCGACTCGCATGATGAAGCTGAGTGGAAGTCGAGTCTCGACGTCGGTATACTGTTCGACCTGCATGGCGAGTCTCTTAAGCTGAGCGTCGCGCTGGACGGCTGCGATGTCACCGACAGCCAAACCGATCTAATCACAGGAGAAAATGCATGGTAAACCAGTAATTTGTTTGGTCTATGGCTGTCCAAGTACAAACAAACAGTCTTATATGTCTCAAAGCACAAACAACAACAATTTAGTTTAGCTGGAGAATGGAAATATCCCAATAAATTCATTAAAAAGGCCCTTGTACTGGTTCGAGGGACGATACGTTTATTTTACTTATGATTGCGTGTGTATTATATAGTTTGCTCGATATACTTTCGAAACGTCTGTGTTTTAATAGCACATACTGTGGATGCACCCAATATTGATAACCAATAACCTATTAAAAGAAGGAGCTGGGATAAGGGATAAGGGGTAGGAGTGTTCGACAATCTTATTTCAAACCTTCTTAGATCTTGCAAAACATGCGTTGAGATGTTATTTTTTACAAAGTCCCTACTTTGTCATCGATACTATATATGAAATAAAAATACTATCCTCTTTATCCGCGTCTTGGAGAAATTTAAAACATAAATGAGCAGAAGTGTGCCTCAATTTGTATTATCAAACCTACATTAAGACACTCTTTATGATCGCGCTTCTTAAAAAAATGACCCCTCCCTCAATTAGTTGCGCATCCAAAATCAGCTTTCATATTTTTGTAAAGGCTCCACGAGTTTTAGGAAACATTTATATAGTCATGTTCTGTTGAAGTTCTTTATACTTTTCTAATTTAGTATCAAAGATAAAGACCTTTTTTAATGTTCTCCTCTCTACTTTTGCATAAAAGTAAACCGTTAGTCTTTCTTACCAGGAGGTTCATCAATAAGATTGGCAGCAGCACACAGAGAGCGAGGAGGAAGAGGAGTGCAAACTCTGAATAATGTTGGGTGTAATCATTGTCATCATAGATAGGGAGAACAAACGAATTGATGTAGTCTAGCTCCCCCATCAGCATTGTGATCACACGCATGACGGCATAATGAGGTTTGTCGAAGGCATTATTGGTCTGAAATTCAGATTTTAAGAAAAGAAATAAAGAAAAAAGGCGATCATCCAAATTTGCTAAAACACAATTTCAAAGTATTGATTAACAATTCAAATATTATTTATTCATTGTTAACGTATAAACTACATGTGTTCGTTTATTTTATTTTCAGCAGAATTTTGCTCAGGGATTTCCATATTGCTTACGGAATTTAAAAAAAATGTAGAGTAATGATTTGGACTTGAACCTATCACCGGAAGGTCGAAGGTGCACATATCTTAATTGTGAATTAACTTATTTAGTTAATAAATTATTTAGTTCCAAGAATATAAAATTGAATGTAAAAGAGTCAGAGTAATTTGCAAAAGGGGTGGCCTAAAAGCAGCAAAAACAGTGGCCAGTGGTAGTAGGTTTCCTATACAGGAAACTTCTTATTGCAGCGCAAATAAATACAAATATATAATCAATATCATAAACATAATGCTAGAATCGAAACAGTAATGTGGTCGGGAAGAGCAAGAGAATGAAGCTAGAGGGAAAGAGAGAGAGAGAGAGGGGGATAGAGAGAGAGAGAGAGAAAGAGAGAGAGAGAGACATAGAGAGAGTAACAAGAGATAAAATATTGTCTGCTGAGAGCCCAAATTATAGTCATTATTTAAGGAATAATATGCGTTACCGCCCTTCGTGCTTTTACTAAACGAAAACAAAAATGGGCGCGAGATGGAGATAACAAAAATGATATCACGGTCGAGCAACCCACCTCTTGTTTCATGAGAATGTAGAAGGACATTCCGAATGCGACGACGAGGATCATGAAGACGAACATGACACGGACCAAGGTCTTGAGAATGTGAAGGAACATGACCACGTAGATACCAATGCTTCCAACCCTATAGGTTAGACAAAAATAAGGATGTAGGAAATATTTTGATGACAGTAACATTTTCCACATTATATATGTATATGTAACAGCATTACAAAACGAAACACTGGATACAGCTTGGACATGTTACTTGAGAGTCTTTGTAACTGGGATAGCAAACTCATTTTCTTTTCTTCACTAGCGTCTCTAGACCATTTTCAATACTGTTGGTGGGGGAAATGGGCGTGGGTCGTACCAATGTTGCCGACAATGTAGCAACAAAAATCAAAACAAACACCAAAATAGAAAGGATAAATAAAAGAATAAACATATTTCAATACGCAGGTAAATTTTAAAACGGGTTGACAGGATTTTAGATTTTACCAACAGACACTCCAAATTACGTCCCACAAAGCAAAACAAAAGAAAAGAGAAAAAAAAGTGAGGGCAAATTTTTTGATTATCTGTCTCTGGCCGAAAGGGCTCTTAAATCCTTGATTATCTTTTCCAGTTTTTAAACATATTCTTTAAATATCCTCGGCACAAGGATATGTTTTCGATATTTATTTTTCTGTTTCCCTTGGATGGCCTTGATAGACATGTTTGACTGTACAACTTACTTTTGTTGGTTTAGTAGTAGGTTGAACCAAGCGAAGAAAATGGCGAATGCACCGAATACCCACTGACTGTGAGTTGTTTGAGTGTCATCCCGCATGAGGAAAGGACCGACAAACATAGCGGAGGTGATGTAAAGTGCCCATTCCATGTAGTTAGTCGGGTCGATGAAATAACGCCATTTCTAAGTCAGGATAAATAGGGGGAAGTGAATAATAATAATGGTAATTATAACTAACTCAATTTATAAAGCGCAGCTACTAACCTCTGAAGACAGCAACGGATTAGACTTTTCTTATGTCTAGTGGTATGTTATTCCACAGCTTTGGAGCGGCGAATCTGAAAGCGCAATCTCCAAGCGTTACTTTTGTTTTTTATTTGAAGTAGCTTTGGAAGCAGCTTGTCGGTGTACTTCGTAAGTTATGAGCATTAGGTTGTGATTTAAAAGATAATATTCAGACAAATAATTTGGGGCTTGACCATTCAGTGCTTTGTAAACAAGCAACATTATCTTAAATGCAATTCTATGTCTTATTGGCAACTAATGTAAGTGAAACACAAAGTGTGTTGTTGTCATGATAATTATCTTTCTGATCATACAGCGTTTTTCTTATTTTTGCGGATAGGGAATGGAGGGTTTGGCAGGTGACCCCGCAAAGCCCAAACTGACATTATCTAAATAAAAGAAACGTAAACACCAAACTTAATTGTGCCCCATCGATTGTACCAAACAATCTCTTTTGTATTGCCTTTCAAAGCGGAGTGGTTATTCAGATTTATTTAACTTGCGAAATCGTAGGCGTTACTTTGGTATTGTCTCGAAACATATTCGGTCGTTGGGAGGGGGTGGGCGGATGGCAGATGGACTTCATCCCTTGCCCCCATGTTTAAACGAACCAGTGATGAACGTCAAATTGATTGGGATAATGGCTTTTGATTCAACAACATATACCTACCTGCTGAAATAGTTGCATAAATTCTTTTAAGCTGTTTATCCCGCAGTAGAAAATGATAATTATGACGCTGGTAAACTGGAAATCCGTGATCTACAGAATAAGAAGAAATGGATGAAGTAAGTTGTTTACAGATCAATGTAAGCCCACCAAATATGTGCTATTTCTATTCGCTGCCGCAAATACGTATAATATTATTGTCTTTCGGATGTTTAATGAGAAATAATAACATTAAGACAAAATAGATTAAAAAATACAAAAACAAATATGTTTTTGGACACGTCTTATAGCAGAATCATAAAAGAACCAATTGAGTATAATTATGATACATGAAACATAGCCAATAGGCATCATAACCAATAGATGCATTCGTAAAACATGCATTTATTTCATCATCATCTTCAATCTTCATCAACATCATCGTTATCATCAACGCCACCACTATTACATATATCCTCCTCCTCCTCCTCCTCCTCCTCCTCATCATCATCATCTGAATAATCATTATCATTATCGGATGCAGATAAAATATTATACATCTAAAAAAAGATTAAGATATTTCTATATGAAATGTAAAATAAATACATCTTTTCTCTTTGTATGAATATTGGTAAGGTTGAAGGTTTTGATGTTGTGATAGGGTTTATGATCGGTTGTATTATCATCACCACCACCATCATCACCAACATCACCATCATGATCATCGCTGTGATCGCCGTCATCATTATAACCACCTTCATCATCATTATCATCATCATCACCACCACCACCACCATCATCATCATCACCATCATCATCACCATCATCATATTTATCACCAATCGTTACCGTTATCACCATCGTAACCATGCATCACCACCATCACCACTACCATTATCACCATTACCACCACCATGGTCCATGATAATCATCTTCCTCTTCCTCATTATATCATCGCCACTGTGGTGCAGATACCCTGAAAACTATATTCTTCAAAATAAGTCACATAAAGACCTACATACCTCGTTTGTTTTCATATGAATATCAGGTTGGTTGGCCATTGTCGCGTTGTGATTATGTGGTCTAGGATCGGTCGTGCATACGAAGCTGGTTAATATGGCCAAGAACACCAGGTATATTGAGGTATAGAAGGTGTGCATCATGGCGCCGTATGCCTTCCTGCACGTTCGGAAAAAAGAATATATAAACGATGCTTGTAAATAATGTATACATTGAGTTTACTTGACAGAAAGGGTACAACGACAGCGACATAACTACATGTAACTACAATATTCTGATATGATAAGAGCTTTTGCAGGGTATATATATTACTGTGCGGTATCTTTAGATTGATTCATAATGTAAACATATGTATATTATACATCGAAAAAAGATTAATGGCTTTAAGGCGTTTTCCTTTCTATTAATGCCGCAGCTATGACCAGGGCGACGAAATGGATATGATTATAAAGTTTGACCAACGTCCGGACGCACTGCTAAGACTAGCGTTGTTTTGTTTTTGTTTTTGCCTTCTTTTTGTCGAAGATGATTCAGATGTGGTTGCACTATTTTACTTTGTTCTTGGAATATTCTTGGTTTGGGTCTAATATCTTTA
Organism: Mesocentrotus franciscanus; assembly: GCA_037976565.1. Lineage (NCBI taxonomy): Eukaryota > Metazoa > Echinodermata > Echinoidea > Camarodonta > Strongylocentrotidae > Mesocentrotus > Mesocentrotus franciscanus. The sequence continues at coordinate 22,607,297 of CP137678.1, forward strand.
TTTACCATTTCATGTCCAAATACTTGATGGAGACGGGATGACTTAGAAGCTCCACACGATTGTACTTCACCATAGACTGTTGAAAAAATTCATGAAATACAAACACATCAAATATCAGTGTTAGCTTTATAAAATAATATCAATTGGGATGAAGATTATTTGACGACTATTAACGTAGACAAGAATATGCATTGATCATTTAGAAATAAATAACCGAAGAAAATCAACAAAACAATGGTAACAGCATTTTTCTCCTGAATATTACATGTATCATCACTAATAATAATTTCATGAAGAGTATTACTATTTTTATCACCGTTTTTGGTCATTACTCCCATGATAGCATTTCTCTTAAATAAATTGTGATGCATTCACTACTAAAAACTATTGGGAAAGCAAGTGTGCGGAAATCTCTCTAAAAATGTGGGAGGGCACATATTTTCAGGGAAGCAGGCATTCAAGCAAGCAACTTTTTTTTAAAATTGTCTGTAAAGTAGTGGATTTCAGTGATTTATTCTGGGGATAATATGTGTATAGCTGAAAACACTGTTTCCCGAACAGGTTGTTTAAAGCCCAAGTCCACTCCAAAAATATAATATTCAGAAAATATTATAAATTCTTCAAAATTCAAAAAAAGTTTGGGGGAAATGTCATGCACGCAATATGATACAAATTATATAACCTGGCAAAGGCATGGGGAAATCAAGTTTTGGGGATAAAAGGGAAATTAATGGGATTAAACTATGTAAAGCAATTGATAAGTTGTGAGGACATGACGTCACAAACTGATAACCATCTTGGCAATTTGTGTTGTGATTCTCATTGTTCCATAGTTTTACATACTTTTTCAAAAATTCATAACTTTCTTATTAGTTATCCGATTTTGCTCAAACTTTTTTTGATTGGTTTGTCTGATTTTTCTGCTTTTATTGAAAGTAAGTTATTTTTGGAGTGGACTTGCCCTTTAACACACAAATAACATGCATAGATATGAATATTTTTATGAGATAGTGAATTACATTCAAGGTACACAGAGGATGGATTTCACCGTAATTCTTGAGCCATTTACGACGGCATTTCACCGGCACTTGCAGATATTTGAAATCATATCGTCTCTGAAAAAAGGAGAATGAAACAAATATGGAAAATGAAGCATTAGTACTGCATATTGCAATGGGGTGAATTCAAACGCACACATTGTGTTATGACAACCCCTTTTGTGATTAGCAGTGGGTAAAAAAGTACAGGGCGGTAGTACTACCATCATCATCATGTTCATGATTAACATTGTCATCTTCGTCGTCTCCATCGCCATCACCTCCACCATTACCATCACCAAAATTGCTACCATCATTTTCATCAATATCACCATCATTATCAACATCATCATCATCACCACCACTACCACCATCATTACCATCACCACTATTGCTACCATCATTTTCATCAATATCACCATCATCATCATCACCACCACTACCACCATCGTTACCATAATAAACACCGTTATCATTATTATCATCATAATTATAACAATCATCATCGACATCAACATTATCAACATCATCATCACCTCTATTACATAACCACCGTCATCATCACCATAATCATCGTCATCATCATCATCATCATCACCACCATCATCATTATCACCACCTTTGTTTGTACGTTATCATTTCAACCTCATTGATAATTGTTAAAATTATCTTAATCTTCGACGTCATCATCATGTACGTATACGAGTGCATCGTCATCTTCGTCATCATCACCACACATTGAGAGGACTTACCCAGTATTCGGGATGACCGGGCTCGAGATCGGACACTGTTTGGCAGCGATCCAACACTCTCTGTAGAATAAACAGCAGATGACAGTCATTGAAAGGTTTTCAAATCGAAAACTCACAATATAGTCAGCTGTTAATATACATGTACTACATGTAATTAATAGTAATGATAATAATAAGAATATTGATAATAATGATGATGATAATGTAAATAATAATAATAATGAATATAATAATGAAAATAATGAAAATAAAAAAAATGAAAAATAATAATAATACCAATAACAATAATAACAATAATAATTATATCAATCGTAATAATAAGATGTCTCGTTTACCCAGGGTAGCTTCGTAAGTTTCAATACTGAGGGCAGAGCTTCTATGATACCGCGCTCACGAATTCAAGAAATGTCTTCCTACCTGGTACCCATTTACTATATATATCATTATATCATACGCAAACCAAGCCAAACAAAGTAAATCTAGGCCTAGATAATAATGTAGATCTTACCGCGAAAACATCGGGCATATGTTGAATGAGTCGAGCTATTGGGTTTTGATCACACGTTGTAGACATCAGTAGCTCATCCCAACTTGGGGATGAACAGGAAAAAGTAACACAAATACGTTTACATACAGTATCTAATATATTCAGCATAATCTTAATATACCGTGGCATAGTGTACCATTAGGGTGATCCGACATTAAAGGCAGGGTATTTTAGCGACATCGCTACGACTGACTGCTACAATGTATTGTAAATAGCGCCATTTTTCGGTGAAGGCGTACACAGAGCAATTTCCGGTTCCTGTACACAAGCATCATCACGAGCGCGACATCAGTTGGTGATGCATTGTGGGACATGGCTGTCGACACATCGAGGCGTTGTGAGCAGCAGATGTAAATCTAAAGTAGTGTCAGTAGAATACACTTCCTTGAAATGTCATTTTCGCTCTAAGGGCAATAGACATTTTCAATAATGTATTCCAATTTTTGCTTTTGCTCTCTAATCCAATTCATCTGCTATGGATAATGGTATCTTGCTATCTCTATAGATATGAAATCCACTTTCATGCCTTTGCTGTTGCTATGTCTCTGTCAAGTTTTCAATTTTTTTAAAGAGAAACATGTGACACTGAATTCATAACGCTAAAATGCATGACGAGCATTTCTAGTTGATATAAACAATTAAATAAACAAAACACAAAGAAGTGCACTACGTAACCTTCTTGTGTAGTGTTTTTTAATAACTTATTCTTTCTATAATTTTAAATTTGCACTTTCTATCCAAATATCATTAAATTGTATCTACTACCATGACAGCTACCTCGTCATCATCAAAGCTATCAAGCTTACCGTTCATGCAGAACGATGGCGACTGCAACGTCCTTGTTATGCGTGTCAAAGATGATGTCCATGATACCATCGCCGGCACAGTTGACGATGTCGACAGCGGCCCCGTGATCGAGAAGGTAAGTCACAGCGTTAATCTGGCCTTCCTGGGCCGCGAGCAGTATTGGTGCATTCTACATTGTCAACGGTTGAAGAAAGAGTTATTAAATTGAACAATAATGATAATAATAATGATAATGATAATAACAATAATAATGATATTAATGATGATGGTAATAATACTAATAATTCTAATAATAATTATAATATAAATTATAATGATGAGAAGTTGGGCCCTGCAATTATTATTGTTACCCCAGCATTGCCAGAAACTTATTTAATAAACCTGTAGAGAGAGGCAAATGTAGTAAGCACGTGTGCAAAGCTACGGGAAAATGACTATTGTTTCTCTCATTTTTCTACTTCTATTAAGGAGCTTAGTATCAGGGTGGAATTCCTTTAAAGGCTGTACTCACCCCACAGTCATCGGTTTGGTCCAGCAGATGTCCATGTGTTGAATACAGGATACCCATGGTTTCCTTGTAGCCGCCCACAGCAGCTAGGTGGAACGGCGTTCTGCCTTTATAGTCCCTAAAAACAACGTAAGATTAAACCCAAATTTAACTCAACTTGAACTTGAAAAGGAAAGCGTGGAACATTGAGAAAAGTAAGCTTTGAGCAAGGAAATTTGACACCATACGGGTGTTTACCCAATAACAGGTATTGTCAGTCACCAAGAGTGGACTTGACTTTTAAGACAGGCAAGTTGTGTGTAATGCACTGTGTCCGATCCTACCGCAGTATGGAATCCTCATCATATATTATCAAATTCCCTCACCTTCGAGATAGAGGCAAGTAGGAGGGACCCCAGGTTCACTGCTTCAGAGACCTTTGCACACACAAACACACTAACTGTTAATCCAACCAAATTTGGTGTCAGCGAATTATGATGCAATACACAAGTTATGGAGACATGGACTACTAAGTGGCTTTAAGAACTCCACTCGTGATTGGTACTGACTTGGGCATTGATTTTATGTAAATTTGATGCAGGTAGAAAAAGAAAAATGTATTTGAACCAAAATCACCCTTACTTGTGAAGCAGAGCACCTCTGAGGAGCAAAAGCTGTACCACCTTCTGATGGCCGTATAAAGCGGCGATGTGTAGGGCTGTCATCCCCTCTCCATCCGTATCATTGATGATGTTCGGTCCTATCTTGCTATCCAGGAGTCGCTTGATGGAGTTCAGTCGTCCGTATCTAATGGAGAGGAAAAAAAACAGGAGTCAGTATGAATATAGTATACTGCATTGGAGAGCTATTCTCAGAGAGAGAGAGAGAGATAGGGGGATGATGATGATGTTCGGTCCTATCTTGCTTTCCAGGGCCCTGTTTTATAAAGAGTTGCGATTTAACTAAATCATTTGCAAGTCCTCATATCAATCGCAAGTTTGCAGTCTCCTTTCTCTTATGTACGTAGTTGAGATTGATGACAATCGCAAATAAGTTATTGGGTTCTAGTGACCGTCCCTTTGACTTATGAGGGAAATTAAGAGTAGATGACTGTGATGTGTTGTTGTTTCGGAGAGAGACCCTGACAAAAAGAAATGCAAGGAAAAAGATAAATTGATAGATAGATGAATAAATAGATGGAGAGAGAGAGAGTGAGAGAGAAAGAAAGAAATAAATGAGAGAGAGAGAGTAATTAGGGGGTAGATGTGAATATACAGAACCGCTTTGAGAGAAACGTAGATAAGGAGGTACAATATGAAAGAAGAGGATACTTATAGCGAGAGAGGAATAGTAGAACGAATTGGAATTAAAGAGATGGGGAAGAGAAAGAGGCGGAGGGTAGAAAGAGAGAGAGAGGGAAAGGGGTGGTATGGGAAGAGAATGCAGTGATCTAAAGGAAATGTCAAAGACATAAGACCTTCAAAGAATCAAGGAGACTGACCCCGTGTCCACACACAAACAATTCATTGTATAGCTATCCCGAAACGGTATAGCTATACTGTTTCGGGATAGCCATACGATGAAATCGTTTGCGTGTACGCTTACTAACGATACGTAGTATGAAGAAACGTCGTGTAACGAAACGTGTGTCTGGGCATCGTTTCGAACTAGAACTCGATAAAGAATCACGGAATGTTTTGTTTGTGGACGTATGGTCGAACTAGAACGGTATAACTGGGCGGGGCTTAACGTGAACGCGCGCGAAGGGAGACCTCTCATTTTCGCTTCCGTTTCATGACGAATTCACTCAAACTATGTAGAGTTTCGGGATTACTTGTTCTTGTGTGTGGACACACTGTTCGCTATACGATGATTCTTTATACGACGTCTCTTGTGTACGTTTCGCTATACGATGTTTCTTTATAAAGTTTCGGGATATTTTTTTGTGTGGACACGCTTGTTGTTGTTTTTATGGCGTTTTCCATCGTCGTTGGATGATTTTCGCCAGGCAATGTGAGAGGGCGTAGTTTCTGGTCATCTCTTCGTATTTTTGCTCTGTTGGATCGACGATAGCCTATGGTGTTGTGTTTATGAAATGAATAATAATTAATAATGTCAGTAAGATTTTAGTAGTTATTTTATGTATTGTTATGTAGCTTGTTATTTTAAAGAATAAATTAGGAAGGAAGGGATGAAGGTTGAATATTAGTTGCGTTCAGTTCATTATGCTAATATGTTATGATGCTATTAAAGACGTTAGTTTTAAACCTCTCTTCGTCGTCAAACAAAAAGTGAAATTATCCCAAAACATAACAACCACGATGCTAATAAATAATACAGCGAACCGTTATACAATAAAGCCGAGCATCACAGTTAGCTGTACCTTCCACTGCCTTTTAAAAAGATTTGTAGCTTACATTGAGTGATTTCAAGTTTGGTGTTGAAAGCTGGTGTTGGTGTTGTGAGAACACCAACACCAGCTACAACACCGAACTTGAAATCATGCTGGTGTTGAGGTTGACCTCGGAAAATATGACGCATTTCCGTTAGTCTGTGTTGAGGGCTGGTGTTGAATGTCGTCTGCTGAACCGAGTATCGCGGTTGGTGTTGACGTTTGTAATTTTCCCATTCACCAACACCAGCCCCTAGGGATTGGGAAATTCATGATTTCAAGTTTGGTGTTGGTGTTGGTGTTGCAGTATACCGCAGGTAACTATGCGTGCATCTGTCAAGAATCTTACGATCAAGCCAAGGTAAAATCCATTTTCCCGTCAAAACAACTGTAAATCATGGAAGCTATATACGTTTTTCAAGAGAAATTATATTTTCTCTATTCATTTTTTAATATGACTTTACATTTGATATTCGATATGATGTAATTCATTGGAATTTCTGAAAGGATTATGCTTTTATCGCAAGACTTTTCGCCTGTAGAGTGACGTCACTCGGCGTTGAGGCTGGTGTTGAGCTATCGATAACGTGATCGGTATCATCCTTCTAAACTGACCATCGGTGTTGGAGCTCGGTTTAGCGGCCTTTCCACGCTCTCAACACCAACACCAACACCGAACACCGTACTTGAAATCACTCATTGAAGTTTACGACCCCGCTTTCTTCATTCGATTTGTTGCTCTTATATTATTTTAAACATAAATTATGAATCACCCAGAAACAAGCCTGGACGTACAACTGACTATTTTATCAATACCAAAAAAACAAAACCAAACAAACATATACAGAACTTACCTGGCGGCAAAGTGTAGAGGGGACTGCTTTGCTTTGTTTTTTAGATTGACTGTAGCTCCGAGATCAATCAGGCTTTCTACACATACGATGTTTCCTCGTTGTGTAGCATAATGCATCGGTGTACAGCCGTGAGAGTCTCGCTCGTTGAGTAGGCTTGCAAACGTGTCCTGTGAGAAAACGTGTTACGATAAAGTGAAAATCGTATATTACTTATTAAAAGTGTGTATTTTTTTCCTCAATAAATCGAAAGTCATGTTGATAACTTTGTAATCAGTTATTTCGGTTTTATATTTGCCAAAAAATTAAGAGTCATTTTTGAATGTTTACCTTATTCATATATGCATTAAGCATGTAATTTGCCTTTTCTATACAATTTCATGTATTGCTTTGGGAAAAATGTATCAAAAGTTAATGTATCAAATGTAAATGAATTAAATGAAAATATCACCAATGAATGTGAATGTTTGAAATAATAAATTACAAACAATACATAGTAGTGAAATTTGAGAGCAAAAATCATACAAATTAAGGCAAACAGACATTTTTGATAATCTGCGCAAAACTGCAAGCTGACTATAGTAAAAAATTTATTTGATGTATTTTAAAACTCAACTCTCATTGTTGAGCTTTCGTTTGATTAGGCCTGCTTCACGGTTACAATAAAAGTTCAGTGTATTGTCTAGGTCACAAATACACCGGGCCCCCGTACGATTTTCCCTACCCGGCGGCTTGCCGTGGATTTTAGAGACCGTACGGGACCCGGTGCACTGAAATATGTGTCCTCTGACATCCGCGCCTCCTGTATTTAAAGCTGCGTTGTACATTGATAATTGACCGACAAAATCGTGAGGACCCATCCAGGCACCGTCCGGTGCCCCACGGGCCCTTGACGGGCTTTCTTCGAGCTAACGGTCAGATGACGGGAGCAGCCATCTCAGCACCACGGCGCCCATACGGCTGGTGAAAAATGTGCAGGCGCCCGTAGGAACTGTGTAGAAAATGTAAAAACAGACATTTTGGGAATTTTCGGCCGGTGCCGGCGGCCCCGTACAGCTCCTTCGGGCGCCGGGACATTTTCATCTGACCTTGAGGCCGTAAAGCCCGAAACAGGCCCGTGGGGCACAGGGTCCCGTGCGGGCCGGATTGTGCCCGGACGGACCCCTCACGATTTTTGTCTCTCAATTTTCAATGGAGGCGCGGATGTCAGAAGAAATAGTTCATTACACCGCACGGCACCCGGACGGACGCCTTGAGGACCCCGGCCGGGCCCCGGGAGCCATGGAGTGCACCTGTTAATCTGACGGAGCCCGAAAGATTACCGACCGGCCGGTGTCACGGGCCAGAGTGTCCGGGTGGCGATCTGTGTCCGCAGACACAGGTCGCCGAAAATTGGGTGGCGAGACGCGTCTTACGTCGGCGATATGTGTCTTAGGTCGGACACATGTCGCCGCTTAAGTCACGGCGAGATGTGTCCACTGGCGAAATGCGTCCTGAACCCTACAACTTAAAAAATCGACTTAAAATGTATATACCTCCACTCTGCTCCACTTGATTGTATCTTACCATTAATATTGTATTTTTATGTAACATAAGACAAGAGAGATGTACTGTTTACTCCCAAATCGTTTGTTGGCTACAATTTATATCAAATTAATAACACCATAAAAATGGCTAAACGTACGAGTCTAGCCCCAAACGGAACAGTACTTCACCATACAATTGGCTGTACGTACGAGACTAGCCCTTGACACTAGCGACCAATAAGCCTGCGACCAATACGTTGGAAGCCCACAATGTTAGCGCTTAATGAGGAAGCCAGCCACCAAACGGGGTTGTAGTGTTTCCAAATCGTCTAATCGAAAAGGAAAAAATACCGGTTTGAGCCCAACTTCAATCTGAAACGGTGAAACCCGGAAAAAACTGTCGGCATGTGACACATGTTTGGCAGTAAAGAACAACTTTACCGCTTTTACATGGTGTGGATCAATATGTAACGGAAACGTCATACGATTTTTTTTTGAAAGACTTCAAACTTAAAGCCGAATTGTTGCCATTATTGTGTAGATAAGCCCTCGATATGCCGGTTTGAGCCCTAACTTCAATCTGCAGAAGACAAAAAAAATATTGGCACGTGACAAACATATGCGCCCTAATTAGGAGTAATGATCAAAAACATTTAATTTGATAAGCTCTTTATCTTATTGAAATATTATACAATACTTTATATGGCCTTTAAATCTAAATACTGTTAATTTGAGTTATATATTTTATTAAACGTTATGCGTTAATTAATGGCCGATTTCCATCTGAAGCTCTAATATAATTTACCAACTGTGAAAACCTGGCCAAAAATAACTTGAAACTCAAGTATTTCATATTTTGTTTAGTTCAATCTTTTTATTTAGCAATAGTTTGAAAATGCTTAAAATTACCTACATCTATTTGTTTAAGTTTCTAAACTCAATAGAATTGCATGTTCCTATAAAAAGGGCGTATTATATAACCTCAACTTGAAATTGAAATGTCAAAATTCGATAGAAATGCGTGTTCCTAAAACTAAAAGGGCATATTATAATCTCAAATCGCTATTCGGGTCGCTATTCATACAAATTAGATAAGCAATGAACAAAATGGTAATAACAAAGGGAAATATTGGATGGGGGACGCCCCGCGGCTGTGGCGTAGCTGCGGGGGGGGGGGGCTACACATGGCCCCGAATATTTGTCTCTTTAAGAAGTATATTTTACCTTTTATCTTTGATAATTATATAGAGACATCCCCATAATCTAGCTAATATATTTCCCTGCTCCTGCGGTGACGAAAAAGTAGTAAAACATCTTATCATATCATAATTTGTCCGCCTTATGGGAAATGTTGCCCCACTACCCTGCCCCCGACTAATCTTATCCAGGCTTTGCCACTGAGACATTAAGTAGAACAAGCAGGCCCACTATCACTGAGTTTGCTATTTCAGAAACTAGTAATTGTTTATAAACGAAAATAATGTTTTTGTAGCAAGTAGGTTTAAGTAGGACTTATGGACCTACAAATCATTATAGCCTCAGCCATATCCAGGCATCCAGAAGCTCTTCAATTAATAGCCAATGAAGACTGATAGATTTTCGTTTTTCCAGGAATTATCATACCTCAGGATACGAGTAATCATATTGATTAACCTAACTTCATTTATCCATAATCTTGATTTCCTGAAACTTTCCTAACACCGAAACCAAATGGGTTTGGACCGGACCATGAGCCTAGTTACTGCCCGGAGAGGGATGAGGGGGGCACTTCAAATTGTTTTTTTTGGGGGATAGGGGCTTGAACACTTTCGGACCTTGAAGGGTTTTTTCGCGTCATGTAGCGTAAAAATTGGGGTAGGATATATATAGCCCAGGCGCGGATCCACGTGGGGGGCGAGGGCGCCCGACGGCCCCCCCCACCTGGCAAAAAAGTTTAGAGAAAAGATGGTAACTACAAATTTTCCTTTTCGTTTGCTCAATGGGAGGGGTTTTGAGTTTTTTTGTTTCTTTGTTTATTTTACTTAGTGCTCACACTACTCCCCCACTGAGCGAAATATCGATCGGCGCGATTTTTACATTTCAGGCCGCCCCTATTGGAAAATCCTGGATCCGCCCCTGCTAAAGCCCTCGTAACATCAATAGCCCTCGTAGCATGATTATAAATGGATTTGAATAATTATTACATCATTACATGTATATTTTCTGTGTTTGCTTTGAATTTATGTCTCGAATTAATTAATGTTTACCTTTTTCTGAACCTGATTGCATATTTATGTTTAAATTCCGTATTTTTCCTGTGTTTGTTCTGTATTTATCATTATATCCTGCCTCCTTGTCGCTACGAGGGCTATATCGCACCCCTAAATAAAAATAAATAAATAAAAAAATCTCTCACGCCCCCTCACCGCGGCTACGCCACAGCCGTGGGGTGTCCCATATTCATTATTTCGCTTTCTTATCATTTTGTTCATTGCTTATTTCATATTCATTTTTTGAATGAATAGCGACCCTCGATCACCCCGTATTATATAGCGACCCTCATTTCGTATTATGAATATAATATAGCGACCCTCATTTCGTAATATGAATAGCGACCCTCATGTCCTATTATGAATAGAGACCCTTTTCTCAAATTATGAATAGCGGTCCTTATGAAAAGCGAGGTTACCCTCGTGTTTTGCTATGATATGAAATCTGTTATTTTGCTGTGACATTGGAGACTCTGGTGAAAGCTTTTGTCCAATCTTTCTTCTCTTTATCAATATCATCCATGTTACATTTTCACTTTTTGTTTTTTTATTTCGAAGACACCATAGCCTGAATTCTATCATTCTTTTGTTGCGCTAACTACGACCAAAGTCTTATTGGTCGCTTGATCGAAATATAGAAGAGATCTTTCTGTGCGGTGAACTCTGAGTCTAAGACCCAAGAAACTCGAAGGTGAGTCGTGCTATAATTATCCATATATTTAATATATTCCGCTACAATCATGACTGCCATGTACTTTAGATACATTTCTATTTTCTAGTGCTTTCATACTATTTCAGGATTTCATACTAGATCTAGATGTTTTGGAAATAACATACTGTGCAATCTACTCGAACTTTTCAGTTTTTGTCGTCATGAGCTAGTTTTCAGCCTTACCCCTTACCTCCCGGGAAAGTCTTCCCAGACTTTAGGGGACAATCTCGGGAATTTCCGTGCAAATTAAAGAATAAGAAGAAGTTCGAACTCATAGACCTAATTACATTTTTAAGTTAACCGTTCAATTTCGTAAGTTTCTTGCATCAGTGATCAGAATAAATTCGAGTTATACTGCAACAGATTACCCTATTCCAATCTAGGTGGGTCTTAAATGGTGGATCTATTCTGAAAAGTGAAATGAGTCGTTAATTATACAATGGCAATGGCACTGCTACTGCTACTACTAGTACTAGACTCTATACTATACTATAGACTTTGTATGTAGGCCTACAGTATAGTGCTAGTGCTATCCTGCTACATGCCGTACGCATGCATGCATATCTGTGTGTGTTTAAAATAGTCATCGAAGTAGTCATCGAAGTCAAAGTAGTCTAGATCTACTGCATGTTGCCTGCCCGGTTTCCGGTCACATGAGCGGTTTTTCACAGATAACTTCTCTGGCAATGAATTATATAGGCGCTAATATATTCTACTACTACTACATCACTTTGTCGCGAAAATTCTAACAAATCATGCGATGCCATTCTTTCTCGTGAAGTTCCAAACATTAAATGTCCCTAGTTCGCCGTCTGCGTGGAGCATTTTTCCTGCCCTTTTCCACTCTCAGAGTCGGACTCGAGATCAAGGCTTTTTAGATAAATCTCAAATAATTTGTCTTGATGAATTAATTTGTTCAATTGCAGTGTTTCTATCTCCCTGATCCAAGTGTTATTATTAATGCCACTCTATAAAGTATGTGTTCATGGCATGCCAAAGTGGATGAGGTATTGAGTTGTACTGAACGAAACAAGATGACTGTCATTTATAATAATAATACATAAGATTTGTAAGGCACCAAATCCACTTGACAATCAAATGCTCAAGGTGCAGCTTGTGCAAAAGATGAAATACATGATAAATAGACAAAAGTACAATAGGAAAGGTATGATGGTTGTTGACAAATTCAGTTGGTCATGTCAGTTCTCATTTGCGAATATGTAGAACTGTGATGGGCTAATGTAGCTTTACAAGCTCAATTGATGAGATAAACTGAGCACAGCATAAAGGTATATTTTGTGGGGCAGTTTTTAAACAAGAGCGCTGTCTTTTCGTTAAATTAGTTGTCTGTGAACTGTGAAAGATAACAATAATAAGACAATTATTAAAAGATGACCAATTTTTCTATCGAATGCGAAAACATGTCAAAATGCGGATAGGGCCTATAGATGTAGGGAAAATTATGAGAAAGATTTTATCTTTCGTTTCGATATCTTTTCCTCAGATTAACTTTAACAGAAGAACCCAACTCATGGAACTTATTATAGACATTGCCACAAATGTTGAAGATGCAAGATGGTATGGACACCTAAAGATTTCACATAAAAATTGACAGGTATAGGCCTACATGTACGTCTATTTATAAACATGATGGTGTAATATTCAGTGATCTTGAAATTGATTTTCCTTAATATATGTAGGTAAACCATGAAAAGATATATAAAAAGAGATACAGTCAAACCTGTCTATAGCGACCGCCTAAGGGAAACACAAAAGTGGTCTTTGTAGACAGGTTCCTTTAGTACATGTTTCAATGAGAAACCATTTTCAAGGGAAACAAAAATGTGGTCCTTGTAGACAGGTGGTCTTTGTAGACAGGTGGTCACTAAAGCAGGTTTGACTGTATATGAGTACAATTGTGGAGTAAATGTGATAATTTTGGATTGTTTTTCAAAATGTTTTAAACATTTGTAAATAGAATGTATGGAAGTGATTCATTTCTAGGATGGACTAATGTGGCCACAGTAAAGTGGTATCATTTGAAAAAATTTATATTGTGGGGTGTCAGGAAGAGTTTGGAAACAATGTTTCCAAAGTCAGTAGATTTACAAATTTGTCAGAAACAAGTTCTGTAAATGACCTGTCACAAATTTGTATGAGGAGGGAGGGGGGACAGAAGAGGTAAAATCTTGATCATCAAACACTGCCCCCACGTGAACATGTATTCTTGTTGAGAAGACTTAATGATGAACATTAGTGCAATTATAATTTGTGTATACTGCTTTTACATATTTAATTTTTCTTTTTTTTTTTTTTCATTTTTTAGGATGATGCTTTCCCATAGGAGATGAACGCCGATGGAGCAAGATGACAACTTGAGGAGACAAAGGCAGAACAACAAAATAATGGGCCGTTTTGGAGAGGTACATGGTTATGAAAGTTTCCTTCTACCCTGACAACAATCTCTTTTCAAATTTTCCTTTTTCTGTTTGTTGAGACCATTGGAGTCCAGATTACAGGGACTCCATGTGTATACAGACAGAAATGGGGAAATCTAACCATGATAACAAGTTGATTTGAATCATAGTAGAAATATCATCAAAAAACAAATGAAGGTTATAGAGTACCGAAGTGTGATGTATTGGCCAAGTTGTCAAGGGTGCTGGTTCCAAACAATTTTGTGCTAAACAATGGCGTGGTGATAACACCAGCGCCACACACTGAATTTGCCCAGGTCCATCCCGTTGCTTGAATGATTTTGCGGTGAACCTCATGCGCAGGCTCTGTTGATTGGAACCAGTAACCAAGACGACGATGAAATATGGCATTTATAGCCCTTCGGTACTATTAAGTTTGACAGTTTGGTTCATTTAATAAATACATGTAGATGAAAATCTAAGAAATTATTTATTAGCTCACCTCAGCAAAATGCTCAACTTGACAGGAATCGTCCTTGGGAAAGGAAGTATCTAAAGTTGTTGATATGAGGTAACCATCTGGCATGGGGCAGCCCCCCAGGTGCCCCAGGGTCATATTTTGATATACTCTTACTTCTATAAAAGGATTGCTGGAATTTAAGCAAACTTGATAGGAATTATCCTTGGGTGAAAGGGATCTAACTTTGTGAGAATGAGTCTCTCTGACATGTGGGCAGCCTCTCCCCAAAATTGCCCCAGGGACTACGGTTATAAAATTTCAATGTCTTCCTTAAAAAAAACTACATATAACTTTCACAAATGTATTTTTCTAGAGAGAGGAAGGGGATGGTACTGGATGTGGATTGACATACTACCTCTCATGTAAGCATAATGTCCGCGAAACTCTTGATTCAATTTTTCAACTCACACTGAAATAGCTACATGTGGTTATAATGGTTTAATTGCCCTAACCAACCCCGCCCTCCCCCCCCCCCCTAAAATAAAAAGAAGTTGTTTTCATTTTAGGTAAAGTAAAATCTTGATCATCTACCCATGGACCTACTACGAACACTGCCCCCAGCTGAACATATGTATCCTTGTTCAGAAGACTGATCAACATGAGGGCAATTATAATTTGTGTATAATGCTTTTGCATTATTTTAAATTTTAGGATGATGCTTCACCATAGGAGATGAACGCTGATGAAGCAAGATGACAACTTGAGGAGACAAAGGCAGAACAACAAAATAATGGGCTGTTTTGGAGAGGTACATGGTTATGAAAGTTTCCTTCTCTAACAATCTCTTTAAAATCATCCCTTTTCCGTTGTTGAGACCACTGGAGTCCAGATTAGGGAATCCATGTGTATACAGACAGAACTAGGCAAATCTAACCTAATCTAACATTTATTTGTCAAATAAACCCAACTGTCAACCTTAAAGGGAGTGTAGACTGACGAGACTAAGTGTCTTTCCCATGGCCTGACTCGGGCTAATCGAGATTAAGTCGCTGACTACCGTTAATCCAGTCCATTCGTTTACGTGCAGTTGTCCAAAAGAAGACGTAGATGGCATTAACCAGTATTTGCCAAGCTACACGGCCTTTAATAAAAATTGATTTGGTAATTCTCAAAAAAACATATTTAAATATTACATGTACTTTCTATTAACGGATGGTTCCAGTCAAGTATGGTTAACCTCACATTTTCAGAGATTTCGCTGCAAGTCTTATGCACATTCTGATACCATTTTCGTCGAAATCCGATATACCTGTAAGGTGTAACATTACAATTAGTATGCGCATGTCATCAAAAAGTGCAATACTTGCATATATTCATGTACAAGCAGAAATGTGTAGCGCATATCACATTTTAAACATCTCTATGCGCTTCCAAATTTAGAAATTATTAACCGGCTTTAGCTGTGCCACCATTACGGCGCTCTAGCATTTCAAGGAATTAATTCCAGCCATTTACCTCACCCAGGTCGAGTGTGGCAAATGTAGATTAATGTCTTACTAAAGAACATTGGTGATGCAGCGGAACTCGAACAGCGGACCTTGTGATCCGCAGTCCGATGACATATCCACATATACAGGTTTAGATGTATTTCTTCATAAGTGGGAGCTTTGAGCTTCTCTAGTTCTGGTAGCAAAAAAGGAAATTGGAATGTTACTTGTTGAATATGTCCTTATACATGTAATGTTCCAAATTGCATCAAAAGATGTCAATTGTATCAAAATGTGCCAGACATGTTCTTGTTCCGTGCATGATTTCTGATGAATTTGAATTTTCTTTTTTCTTTTCATGCAGCATTCAAATGGACTTCCAATCCAGCTCTTTTTCATTGGTAACTAGGCCCAGGCTTTGACGGCTGTAGAAGGAGGAGGCATCAATCGTCAGACGATAGCAGTTTGCACCTTTTTTCTTTTCATGCAGCATTCAAATGGACTTCCAATCCAGCTCTTTTCATTGGTAACTAGGCCCAGGCTTTGACGGCTGTAGAAGGAGGAGGCATCAATCGTCAGACGATAGCAGTTTGCACCTGTGCTCGGGCTGCCCCCCGTCATTTAAAATGTGGGCATGTACCGTTGATCTAAATACAGTGGAACCTCGTTATAATAAACACTATAATTATCCAAATGTAATTTTGATGGTCCCACTTCTTTGTATTCTGGTTTTGGGCCCTCATATAACAAGGCTCCAATATAACTACAATGTAGGTAATTTCCTTGTGACTTCTCTTTACCAATCATTAGTCATTATATAAATGCACCATTTTCTATGAAAACTTAATTTACCACTGCACATGTGCAAGGAATTACGCAGTCAAAGATGTACATATTATATTATAATTTGTGTTTCAATCTATCACTTCCAGTTTTATATTGCACATTTTTTTGCATACAAAGCCATTTTTTATTTTAAAAATTCAATCTCGTTTTCTAAATTAAATATCAATACCATTAAGTAATTGTTGTACTTTTCTATTAAATGTAATTAGGGATGAATACATGATTGATACGGTATAATTTGCCATCATTATTTCACATAAATATGTCTTGGTAGTTAAAGGTACATGTAGTCCAGAATGTGTGGTGAAGAATATAGACCAAAGGAAGAGTGTAGGGTGGGTTGTGAAAAATTGTTGGGTGAAACGTATGATTGTGAAAGGCAGAATGGAAGGCCCATAATGAATATGTGATTGTGAAAGGATGAGAAAAAGGAAGGGAATACAGGAAGTAGATTGAATGCACTGATTTATAGTAGATGTCATTAATGAATTACAAATGAATGAGTTAGGATAACATGTGTGAATGAAAGTTGACCGAAGGATACGAGAGCTGAATAAACACGTACATGTATAATACATTCATTCACATTCCTCCATATATTACCCAGGGGGCAAACTCCCATATTTTGGAGGAACTCGCATGTCGAGATATAAAAAGTAGTCCTATATAAGTGCATCATATGACCACTTCGCAACATCCCTATGGTGGACTACTTTTATAGCAAATGCATGGTGGGCCCTTCCAGAGAGTGCCTAATGTGTTTGTGTGCTGGAAAAGGGTATGGTGGGGCAGACAAAATCTGCATCACCCCACTCTTACATGCAGGCCCGCTGAATGCTTTTCATAGTGGGTGGGGAGGCTATATATGAGTATATATGATCAGGTAGAGCGTAGCGTAAATTGGCGGGGGTCAAGGGTGGAGCCCCGGAAGCTCAGGGGTATGGGCATTTAATTCAGTCAGATGAGCATATTTTGATACCTTATTTGTGACACTGGCAGGACACTAATTGGCGGGGGGTCCAGGGGGCGGAGCCCCCGTAAGCTAAGGGGTTTTAGGGAATAAATGAGGTCAGATGAGCATCCATGCAGGGGCCACCTTAGTGCCATTGGTTGGGTCGTGGGCAAAGCCCCGGAAGCTCAGGGGTTTTAAGCGTTTAATTAAGGTCAGATGAGCATATTTTGATACCTTATTTTGACACTGGCAGGACACTAATTGGCGTTGGGTCCAGGGGCAGAGCCCCAGAAGCTCAGGGTTTTAGGCATTTTATAACGGTCAGATAGCATTCAGGGGCCCGCCTTAGGCCCTAGGTGGAATCCAGGGGGCAGAGCTACCGGAAGCTCAGGGGTTTGAGGCTTTAATCAAGGTTAGATGAGCATATTTTTATGTATTTTGTGACACTGGCAGGTCACTTTTCTTTCTTTCTTTTTCTCTTCTTTCTATTTCTCGTTAATATACTTTTTCAAAAAGGTGGGGGGGCTCGAGGCCCCGAGCCCCGCCGTTCCTCGGCCTTGACATTTAGGCCTCTAAATAAGCATATTTCTTGCCTGACTGTAAATTTAGGAATTTGTCATTTTCCAACAAACGCATAAAAAGTATAATTTACTAAAAAGTGAGGAAAAATCTCGGAAAACTATGTGATCATTTCAGCAACATTTGTAAATCACCGGTATCGAATTAGAAATAAACCACGTTTGAATTATATTGCCCCGCCAAGCTCCCCCTCCATAGTGCGCCATATGCAGTGCCCCCCTCGAGCCTCACCTTGTTGCATGGCGGGAAAACGCAATTGATCTCTCCTACCTTTCTTCTTTCTTTTTTTTTCTTCACTTTCTCCTCTTTCCCTTCCATTTCCCTTCTCTCTCTTTAGGTTTGCTGGGGAGGAAGCCTGCTGCCCCTGATCGATCCACACGTTGTTGGCGGGATTCATCGCAACTGATCTCCCTTCTTTCTAATCACCTTTCTTTCTTCTTCCTCTTTTTGTTCCCTTTTAGCTCTCCTCTTTCCTCTTTTTTGGCGGGGGGAGGGGGGAGAGGCAAGGGCCTTTTGCCCCCGATCCACAACTTGTTGGCGGGAAGATTGCAACTGATATCCCCTTCTTTTCTTTTCTAATTCTTCCTTTTTTTTCCTTCCCTTTATCTCCTCTTTTCCTTTTTTTTTATTTCCTTTCCTTCCTTCTCTTGTTTTTTATGGGGGGTAACAGCCTAGGAGGTAAGGCCCTTTCCCCCCCATCTCCTTCTTTTCCCCCTTTTTTCTTCTTCCTCTTCTAACTTTCCCTTTCTCTCCTTCCCTTTCCTTCTTTTCCTTTTCTCTCTCTCTCTATTTGGCGGGGAGGCCCACTCGGCCCCTGGATCCACGCCTGGGGGTCTGAGTTGGAGCACAATTCATTAAAATATATAATGTGTTAGGTATCATATTTCATTAAATTTTTGCAAACATATTATGATCTTTATAATTCGATATTCATGTCCTGTAGGTAGCAAGTAGTGCTATTTATTAAGCTTCAGGATTAATTTTTTTAAGTCGTAATGACCTGTAGCACAGAAAG
>CP137678.1:22626912-22733500 GCA_037976565.1 Mesocentrotus franciscanus
TCACTCATTGAAGTTTACGACCGCTTTCTTCATTCGATTTGTTGCTCTTATATTATTTTAAACATAAATTATGAATCACCCAGAAACAAGCCTGGACGTACAACTGACTATTTTATCAATACCAAAAAACAAAACCAAACAAACATATACAGAACTTACCTGGCGGCAAAGTGTGGGGACTGCTTTGCTTTGTTTTTAGATTGACTGCTAGCTCCGAGATCAATCAGGCTTTCTACACATACGATGTTTCCTCGTTGTGTAGCATAATGCATCGGTGTACAGCCGTGAGTCTCGCTCGTTGAGTAGGCTTGCAAACGTGTCCTGTGAGAAAACGTGTTACGATAAAGTGAAAATCGTATATTACTTATTAAAAGTGTGTATTTTTCCTCAATAAATCGAAAGTCATGTTGATAACTTTGTAATCAGTTATTTCGGTTTTATATTTGCCAAAAAAATTAAGAGTCATTTTGAATGTTTACCTTATTCATATATGCATTAAGCATGTAATTTGCCTTTTCTATACAATTTCATGTATTGCTTTGGAAAAATGTATCAAAAGTTAATGTATCAAATGTAAATGAATTAAATGAAAAATATCACCAAAATGAATGTGAATGTTTGAAATAATAAATTACAAACAATACATAGTAGTGAAATTTGAGAGCAAAAATCATACAAATTAAGGCAAACAGACATTTTTGATAATCTGCGCAAAACTGCAAGCTGACTATAGTAAAAAATTTATTTGATGTATTTTAAAACTCAACTCTCATTGTTGAGCTTTCGTTTGATTAGGCCTGCTTCACGGTTACAATAAAGTTCAGTGTATTGTCTAGGTCACAAATACACCGGGCCCCGTACGATTTTCCCTACCCGGCGGCTTGCCGTGGATTTTAGAACCGTACGGGACCCGGTGCACTGAAATATGTGTCCTCTGACATCCGCGCCTCCTGTATTTAAAGCTGCGTTGTACATTGATAATTGACCGACAAAATCGTGAGGGACCCATCCAGGCACCGTCCGGTGCCCCACGGGCCCTTGACGGGCTTTCTTCGAGCTAACGGTCAGATGACGGGAGCAGCCATCTCAGCACCACGGCGCCCATACGGCTGGTGAAAAATGTGCAGGCGCCCGTAGGAACTGTGTAGAAAATGTAAATCAGACATTTTAGAATTTTCGGCCGGTGCGGGCCTCCATACAACTCCTTCGGGCGCCGGGACATTTTTTTTTCGCCTGACCTAAAAAGCCCGAAACAGGTGGTGGGGCAGTGCAGATCGTGCGGGACTCCGATTGTGCCCGGAAACCCCTCACGATTTTGTCCTCAACCAATGGGCCGGATGCAGAAACAAAAGTTCATTACACCGCGTTCACCCGGACGACGCCTTGAACCCGGCCGGCCCTGGAGCCATGGAGACCCTGTTAATCTGACGGGCCGAAAGATGACTGAGGCCGGTGTCACGGGCCAGAGTGTCCGGGTGGCGATCTGTGTCCGCAGACACAGGTCGCCGAAAATTGGGTGGCGAGACGCGTCTTACGTCGGCGATATGTGTCTTAGGTCGGACACATGTCGCCGCTTAAGTCACGGCGAGATGTGTCCACTGGCGAAATGCGTCCTGAACCCTACAACTTAAAAATCGACTTAAAATGTATATACCTCCACTCTGCTCCACTTGATTGTATCTTACCATTAATATTGTATTTTTATGTAACATAAGACAAGAGAGATGTACTGTTTACTCCCAAATCGTTTGTTGGCTACAATTTATATCAAATTAATAACACCATAAAAATGGCTAAACGTACGAGTCTAGCCCCAAACGGAACAGTACTTCACCATACAATTGGCTGTACGTACGAGACTAGCCCTTGACACTAGCGACCAATAAGCCTGCGACCAATACGTTGGAAGCCCACAATGTTAGCGCTTAATGAGGAAGCCAGCCACCAAACGGGGTTGTAGTGTTTCCAAATCGTCTAATCGAAAAGGAAAAATACCGGTTTGAGCCCAACTTCAATCTGAAACGGTGAAACCCGGAAAAAACTGTCGGCATGTGACACATGTTTGGCAGTAAAGAACAACTTTACCGCTTTTACATGGTGTGGATCAATATGTAACGGAAACGTCATACGATTTTTTTTTGAAAGACTTCAAACTTAAAGCCGAATTGTTGCCATTATTGTGTAGATAAGCCCTCGATATGCCGGTTTGAGCCCTAACTTCAATCTGCAGAAGACAAAAAAAATATTGGCACGTGACAAACATATGCGCCCTAATTAGGAGTAATGATCAAAAACATTTAATTTGATAAGCTCTTTATCTTATTGAAATATTATACAATACTTTATATGGCCTTTAAATCTAAATACTGTTAATTTGAGTTATATATTTTATTAAACGTTATGCGTTAATTAATGGCCGATTTCCATCTGAAGCTCTAATATAATTTACCAACTGTGAAAACCTGGCCAAAAATAACTTGAAACTCAAGTATTTCATATTTTGTTTAGTTCAATCTTTTATTTAGCAATAGTTTGAAAATGCTTAAAATTACCTACATCTATTTGTTTAAGTTTCTAAACTCAATAGAATTGCATGTTCCTATAAAAAGGGCGTATTATATAACCTCAACTTGAAATTGAAATGTCAAAATTCGATAGAAATGCGTGTTCCTAAAACTAAAAGGGCATATTATAATCTCAAATCGCTATTCGGGTCGCTATTCATACAAATTAGATAAGCAATGAACAAAATGGTAATAACAAAGGGAAATATTGGATGGGGGACGCCCCGCGGCTGTGGCGTAGCTGCGGGGCGGGGGGGGGGGCTACACATGGCCCCGAATATTTGTCTCTTTAAGAAGTATATTTTACCTTTTATCTTTGATAATTATATAGAGACATCCCCATAATCTAGCTAATATATTTCCCCGCTCCTGCGGTGACGAAAAAGTAGTAAAACATCTTATCATATCATAATTTGTCCGCCTTATGGGAAATGTTGCCCCACTACCCTGCCCCGACTAATCTTATCCAGGCTTTGCCACTGAGACATTAAGTAGAACAAGCAGGCCCACTATCACTGAGTTTGCTATTTCAGAAACTAGTAATTGTTTATAAACGAAAATAATGTTTTTGTAGCAAGTAGGTTTAAGTAGGACTTATGGACCTACAAATCATTATAGCCTCAGCCATATCCAGGCATCCAGAAGCTCTTCAATTAATAGCCAATGAAGACTGATAGATTTTCGTTTTCCAGGAATTATCATACCTCAGGATACGAGTAATCATATTGATTAACCTAACTTCATTTATCCATAATCTTGATTTCCTGAAACTTTCCTAACACCGAAACCAAATGGGTTTGGACCGGACCATGAGCCTAGTTACTGCCCGGAGAGGGATGAGGGGGCACTTCAAATTGTTTTTTTTTGGGGGATAGGGGCTTGAACACTTTCGGACCTTGAAGGGTTTTCGCGTCATGTAGCGTAAAAATTGGGGTAGGATATATATAGCCCAGGCGCGGATCCACGTGGGGCGAGGGCGCCCGACGGGCCCCCCCACCTGGCAAAAAAAGTTTAGAGAAAGATGGTAACTACAAATTTTCCTTTTCGTTTGCTCAATGGGAGGGGTTTGAGTTTTTTTTGTTTCTTTGTTTATTTTACTTAGTGCTCACACTACCCCCCACTGAGCGAAATATCGATCGGCGCGATTTTTACATTTCAGGCCGCCCCTATTGGAAAATCCTGGATCCGCCCCTGCTAAAGCCCTCGTAACATCAATAGCCCTCGTAGCATGATTATAAATGGATTTGAATAATTATTACATCATTACATGTATATTTTCTGTGTTTGCTTTGAATTTATGTCTCGAATTAATTAATGTTTACCTTTTTCTGAACCTGATTGCATATTTATGTTTAAATTCCGTATTTTTCCTGTGTTTGTTCTGTATTTATCATTATATCCTGCCTCCTTGTCGCTACGAGGGCTATATCGCACCCTAAATAAAAATAAATAAAAAAAAAATCTCTCACGCCCCCTCACCGCGGCTACGCCACAGCCGTGGGGTGTCCCATATTCATTATTTCGCTTTCTTATCATTTTGTTCATTGCTTATTTCATATTCATTTTTTGAATGAATAGCGACCCTCGATCACCCCGTATTATATAGCGACCCTCATTTCGTATTATGAATATAATATAGCGACCCTCATTTCGTAATATGAATAGCGACCCTCATGTCCTATTATGAATAGAGACCCTTTTCTCAAATTATGAATAGCGGTCCTTATGAAAAGCGAGGTTACCCCTCGTGTTTTGCTATGATATGAAATCTGTTATTTTGCTGTGACATTGGAGACTCTGGTGAAAGCTTTTGTCCAATCTTTCTTCTCTTTATCAATATCATCCATGTTACATTTTCACTTTTTGTTTTTTTATTTCGAAGACACCATAGCCTGAATTCTATCATTCTTTTGTTGCGCTAACTACGACCAAAGTCTTATTGGTCGCTTGATCGAAATATAGAAGAGATCTTTCTGTGCGGTGAACTCTGAGTCTAAGACCCAAGAAACTCGAAGGTGAGTCGTGCTATAATTATCCATATATTTAATATATTCCGCTACAATCATGACTGCCATGTACTTTAGATACATTTCTATTTTCTAGTGCTTTCATACTATTTCAGGATTTCATACTAGATCTAGATGTTTTGGAAATAACATACTGTGCAATCTACTCTCGAACTTTTCAGTTTTTGTCGTCATGAGCTAGTTTTCAGCCTTACCCCCTTACCTCCCGGGAAAGTCTTCCCAGACTTTAGGGGGACAATCTCGGGAATTTCCGTGCAAATTAAAGAATAAGAAGAAGTTCGAACTCATAGACCTAATTACATTTTTAAGTTAACCGTTCAATTTCGTAAGTTTCTTGCATCAGTGATCAGAATAAATTCGAGTTATACTGCAACAGATTACCCTATTCCAATCTAGGTGGGTCTTAAATGGTGGATCTATTCTGAAAAGTGAAATGAGTCGTTAATTATACAATGGCAATGGCACTGCTACTGCTACTACTAGTACTAGACTCTATACTATACTATAGACTTTGTATGTAGGCCTACAGTATAGTGCTAGTGCTATCCTGCTACATGCCGTACGCATGCATGCATATCTGTGTGTGTTTAAAATAGTCATCGAAGTAGTCATCGAAGTCAAAGTAGTCTAGATCTACTGCATGTTGCCTGCCCGGTTTCCGGTCACATGAGCGGTTTTTCACAGATAACTTCTCTGGCAATGAATTATATAGGCGCTAATATATTCTACTACTACTACATCACTTTGTCGCGAAAATTCTAACAAATCATGCGATGCCATTCTTTCTCGTGAAGTTCCAAACATTAAATGTCCCTAGTTCGCCGTCTGCGTGGAGCATTTTCCTGCCCTTTTCCACTCTCAGAGTCGGACTCGAGATCAAGGCTTTTAGATAAATCTCAAATAATTTGTCTTGATGAATTAATTTGTTCAATTGCAGTGTTTCTATCTCCCTGATCCAAGTGTTATTATTAATGCCACTCTATAAAGTATGTGTTCATGGCATGCCAAAGTGGATGAGGTATTGAGTTGTACTGAACGAAACAAGATGACTGTCATTTATAATAATAATACATAAGATTTGTAAGGCACCAAATCCACTTGACAATCAAATGCTCAAGGTGCAGCTTGTGCAAAAGATGAAATACATGATAAATAGACAAAAGTACAATAGGAAAGGTATGATGGTTGTTGACAAATTCAGTTGGTCATGTCAGTTCTCATTTGCGAATATGTAGAACTGTGATGGGCTAATGTAGCTTTACAAGCTCAATTGATGAGATAAACTGAGCACAGCATAAAGGTATATTTTGTGGGGCAGTTTTTAAACAAGAGCGCTGTCTTTTCGTTAAATTAGTTGTCTGTGAACTGTGAAAGATAACAATAATAAGACAATTATTAAAAGATGACCAATTTTTCTATCGAATGCGAAAACATGTCAAAATGCGGATAGGGCCTATAGATGTAGGGAAAATTATGAGAAAGATTTTATCTTTCGTTTCGATATCTTTTCCTCAGATTAACTTTAACAGAAGAACCCAACTCATGGAACTTATTATAGACATTGCCACAAATGTTGAAGATGCAAGATGGTATGGACACCTAAAGATTTCACATAAAAATTGACAGGTATAGGCCTACATGTACGTCTATTTATAAACATGATGGTGTAATATTCAGTGATCTTGAAATTGATTTTCCTTAATATATGTAGGTAAACCATGAAAAGATATATAAAGAGATACAGTCAAACCTGTCTATAGCGACCGCCTAAGGAAACACAAAAAGTGGTCTTTGTAGACAGGTTCCTTTAGTACATGTTTCAATGAGAAACCATTTTCAAGGGAAACAAAAATGTGGTCCTTGTAGACAGGTGGTCTTTGTAGACAGGTGGTCACTAAAGCAGGTTTGACTGTATATGAGTACAATTGTGGAGTAAATGTGATAATTTTGGATTGTTTTTCAAAATGTTTTAAACATTTGTAAATAGAATGTATGGAAGTGATTCATTTCTAGGATGGACTAATGTGGCCACAGTAAAGTGGTATCATTTGAAAAAAATTTATATTGTGGGGTTTGTCAGGAAGAGTTTGGAAACAATGTTTCCAAAGTCAGTAGATTTACAAATTTGTCAGAAACAAGTTCTGTAAATGACCTGTCACAAATTTGTATGAGGAGGGAGGGGGACAGAAGAGGTAAAATCTTGATCATCAAACACTGCCCCCACGTGAACATGTATTCTTGTTGAGAAGACTTAATGATGAACATTAGTGCAATTATAATTTGTGTATACTGCTTTTACATATTTAATTTTTCTTTTTTTTTTCTTCATTTTTTAGGATGATGCTTTCCCATAGGAGATGAACGCCGATGGAGCAAGATGACAACTTGAGGAGACAAAGGCAGAACAACAAAATAATGGGCCGTTTTGGAGAGGTACATGGTTATGAAAGTTTCCTTCTACCCTGACAACAATCTCTTTTCAAATTTTCCTTTTTCTGTTTGTTGAGACCATTGGAGTCCAGATTACAGGGACTCCATGTGTATACAGACAGAAATGGGAAATCTAACCATGATAACAAGTTGATTTGAATCATAGTAGAAATATCATCAAAAACAAATGAAGGTTATAGAGTACCGAAGTGTGATGTATTGGCCAAGTTGTCAAGGGTGCTGGTTCCAAACAATTTTGTGCTAAACAATGGCGTGGTGATAACACCAGCGCCACACACTGAATTTGCCCAGGTCCATCCCGTTGCTTGAATGATTTTGCGGTGAACCTCATGCGCAGGCTCTGTTGATTGGAACCAGTAACCAAGACGACGATGAAATATGGCATTTATAGCCCTTCGGTACTATTAAGTTTGACAGTTTGGTTCATTTAATAAATACATGTAGATGAAAATCTAAGAAATTATTTATTAGCTCACCTCAGCAAAATGCTCAACTTGACAGGAATCGTCCTTGGGAAAGGAAGTATCTAAAGTTGTTGATATGAGGTAACCATCTGGCATGGGGCAGCCCCAGGTGCCCCAGGGTCATATTTTGATATACTCTTACTTCTATAAAAGGATTGCTGGAATTTAAGCAAACTTGATAGGAATTATCCTTGGGTGAAAGGGATCTAACTTTGTGAGAATGAGTCTCTCTGACATGTGGGCAGCCTCTCCCCAAAATTGCCCCAGGGACTACGGTTATAAAATTTCAATGTCTTCCTTAAAAAAAACTACATATAACTTTCACAAATGTATTTTTCTAGAGAGAGGAAGGGGATGGTACTGGATGTGGATTGACATACTACCTCTCATGTAAGCATAATGTCCGCGAAACTCTTGATTCAATTTTTCAACTCACACTGAAATAGCTACATGTGGTTATAATGGTTTAATTGCCCTAACCAACCCCGACCTCCCCTAAAAAAAGAAGTTGTTTTCATTTTAGGTAAAGTAAAATCTTGATCATCTACCCATGGACCTACTACGAACACTGCCCCAGCTGAACATATGTATCCTTGTTCAGAAGACTGATCAACATGAGGGCAATTATAATTTGTGTATAATGCTTTTGCATTATTTTAAATTTTAGGATGATGCTTCACCATAGGAGATGAACGCTGATGAAGCAAGATGACAACTTGAGGAGACAAAGGCAGAACAACAAAATAATGGGCTGTTTTGGAGAGGTACATGGTTATGAAAGTTTCCTTCTCTAACAATCTCTTTTAAAATCATCCCTTTTCCGTTGTTGAGACCACTGGAGTCCAGATTACAGGGAATCCATGTGTATACAGACAGAACTAGGCAAATCTAACCTAATCTAACATTTATTTGTCAAATAAACCCAACTGTCAACCTTAAAGGGAGTGTAGACTGACGAGACTAAGTGTCTTTCCCATGGCCTGACTCGGGGCTAATCGAGATTAAGTCGCTGACTACCGTTAATCCAGTCCATTCGTTTACGTGCAGTTGTCCAAAAGAAGACGTAGATGGCATTAACCAGTATTTGCCAAGCTACACGGCCTTTAATAAAAATTGGATTTGGTAATTCTCAAAAAAACATATTTAAATATTACATGTACTTTCTATTAACGGATGGTTCCAGTCAAGTATGGTTAACCTCACATTTTCAGAGATTTCGCTGCAAGTCTTATGCACATTCTGATACCATTTTCGTCGAAATCCGATATACCTGTAAGGTGTAACAATTACAATTAGTATGCGCATGTCATCAAAAAGTGCAATACTTGCATATATTCATGTACAAGCAGAAATGTGTAGCGCATATCACATTTTAAACATCTCTATGCGCTTCCAAATTTAGAAATTATTAACCGGCTTTAGCTGTGCCACCATTACGGCGCTCTAGCATTTCAAGGAATTAATTCCAGCCATTTACCTCACCCAGGTCGAGTGTGGCAAATGTAGATTAATGTCTTACTAAAGAACATTGGTGATGCAGCGGAACTCGAACAGCGGACCTTGTGATCCGCAGTCCGATGACATATCCACATATACAGGTTTAGATGTATTTCTTCATAAGTGGGAGCTTTGAGCTTCTCTAGTTCTGGTAGCAAAAAAGGAAATTGGAATGTTACTTGTTGAATATGTCCTTATACATGTAATGTTCCAAATTGCATCAAAAGATGTCAATTGTATCAAAATGTGCCAGACATGTTCTTGTTCCGTGCATGATTTCTGATGAATTTGAATTTTCTTTTTCTTTTCATGCAGCATTCAAATGGACTTCCAATCCAGCTCTTTTCATTGGTAACTAGGCCCAGGCTTTGACGGCTGTAGAAGGAGGAGGCATCAATCGTCAGACGATAGCAGTTTGCACCTTTTTCTTTTCATGCAGCATTCAAATGGACTTCCAATCCAGCTCTTTTCATTGGTAACTAGGCCCAGGCTTTGACGGCTGTAGAAGGAGGAGGCATCAATCGTCAGACGATAGCAGTTTGCACCTGTGCTCGGGCTGCCCCCGTCATTTAAAATGTGGGCATGTACCGTTGATCTAAATACAGTGGAACCTCGTTATAATAAACACTATAATTATCCAAATGTAATTTTGATGGTCCCACTTCTTTGTATTCTGGTTTTGGGCCCTCATATAACAAGGCTCCAATATAACTACAATGTAGGTAATTTCCTTGTGACTTCTCTTTACCAATCATTAGTCATTATATAAATGCACCATTTTCTATGAAAACTTAATTTACCACTGCACATGTGCAAGGAATTACGCAGTCAAAGATGTACATATTATATTATAATTTGTGTTTCAATCTATCACTTCCAGTTTTATATTGCACATTTTTTGCATACAAAGCCATTTTTATTACAAAAATTCAATCTCGTTTTCTAAATTAAATATCAATACCATTAAGTAATTGTTGTACTTTTCTATTAAATGTAATTAGGGATGAATACATGATTGATACGGTATAATTTGCCATCATTATTTCACATAAATATGTCTTGGTAGTTAAAGGTACATGTAGTCCAGAATGTGTGGTGAAGAATATAGACCAAAGGAAGAGTGTAGGGTGGGTTGTGAAAAATTGTTGGGTGAAACGTATGATTGTGAAAGGCAGAATGGAAGGCCCATAATGAATATGTGATTGTGAAAGGATGAGAAAAAGGAAGGGAATACAGGAAGTAGATTGAATGCACTGATTTATAGTAGATGTCATTAATGAATTACAAATGAATGAGTTAGGATAACATGTGTGAATGAAAGTTGACCGAAGGATACGAGAGCTGAATAAACACGTACATGTATAATACATTCATTCACATTCCTCCATATATTACCCAGGGGGCAAACTCCCATATTTTGGAGGAACTCGCATGTCGAGATATAAAAAGTAGTCCTATATAAGTGCATCATATGACCACTTCGCAACATCCCTATGGTGGACTACTTTTATAGCAAATGCATGGTGGGCCCTTCCAGAGAGTGCCTAATGTGTTTGTGTGCTGGAAAAGGGTATGGTGGACAAAAATCTGCATCACCCCACTCTTACATGCAGGCCCGCTGAATGCTTTTCATAGTGGGTGGGGGAGGCTATATATGAGTATATATGATCAGGTAGAGCGTAGCGTAAATTGGCGGGGTCAAGGGTGGAGCCCGGAAGCTCAGGGGTATGGGCATTTAATTCAGTCAGATGAGCATATTTTGATACCTTATTTGTGACACTGGCAGGACACTAATTGGCGTGGGTCCAGGGCGGACCCCCGGAAGCTAAGGGGTTTTAGGGAATAAATGAGGTCAGATGAGCATCCATGCAGGGGCCCACCTTAGTGCCATTGGTTGGGTCGTGTGGGCAAAGCCCCCGGAAGCTCAGGGTTTTAAGCGTTTAATTAAGGTCAGATGAGCATATTTTGATACCTTATTTTTGACACTGGCAGGACACTAATTGGCGTTGGGTCCAGGGGCAGAGCCCCAGAAGCTCAGGGTTTTAGGCATTTTATAACGGTCAGATAAGCATTCAGGGGCCCGCCTTAGGCCCTAGGTGGAATCCAGGGGCAGAGCTACCGGAAGCTCAGGGGTTTGAGGCTTTAATCAAGGTTAGATGAGCATATTTTTATGTATTTTGTGACACTGGCAGGTCACTTTTCTTTCTTTCTTTTCTCTTTCTTTCTATTTCTCGTTAATATACTTTTTCAAAAAGGTGGGGGCTCGAGGCCCCCGAGCCCCGCCGTTCCTCGGGCCTTGACATTTAGGCCTCTAAATAAGCACATTTCTTGCCTGACTGTAAATATAGGAATTTGTCATTTTCCAACAAACGCATAAACAATTATAATTTACTAAAAAGTGAGGAAAAATCTCGGAAAACTATGTCGATCATTTCAGCAACATTTGTAAATCACCGGTATCGAACTAGAAATAAACCATGTTTGAATTATATTGCCCCCGCCAAGCTCCCCTCCATAAGTGCGCCATATGCAGTGCCCCCCTCGAGCCTCACCTTGTTGCATGGCGGGAAAAACGCAATTGATCTCTCCTACCTTTCTTCTTTCTTTTTTTTTCTTCACTTTCTCTCCTCTTTCCCATTCCATTTCCTTACTTCTCTCTCTTTAGGGTTTGCTGGGGAGGAAGCCTGTTGCCCCCTGATCGATCCACACGTTGTTGGCGGGATTCATCGCAACTGATCTCCCTTCTTTCTAATCACCTTTCTTTTCTTCTTCTCTTTTTGTTCCCTTTTAGCTCTCCTCTTTCCCTTCCTTCTCTCTTTTTTTGGCGGGGAGGGGAGGGGAGAGGCAAGGGCCTTTTGCCCCCGATCCACAACTTGTTGGCGGGAAGATTGCAACTGATATCCCCCTTCTTTTCTTTTCTAATTCTTCCTCTTTTTTTTCTCCTTCCCTTTATCTCCTCTTTTCCTTTTTTTTATTTCCCTTTCCTTCCTTCTCTCTTGTTTTTATGGGGGGTAACAGCCTAGGAGGTAAGGCCCTTTCGCCCCCCATCTCCTTCTTTTCCCCTTTTTCTTCTTCCTCTTCTAACTTTCCTTTCTCTCCTTCCCTTTCCCTTCTTTTCCTTTTCTCTCTCTCTCTATTTGGCGGGGGAGGCCCACTCGGCCCCTGGATCCACGCCTGGGGGTCTGAGTTGGAGCAGTACAATTCATTAAAATATATAATGTGTTAGGTATCATATTTCATTAAATTTTTGCAAACATATTATGATCTTTATAATTCGATATTCATGTCCTGTAGGTAGCAAGTAGTGCTATTTATTAAGCTTCAGGATTAATTTTTTTTAAGTCGTAATGACCCGTAGCACAGAAAGACTCGCATCACAGTGGACCAGGAAATGCTAAGTAATAAACATGATATAGCAACATTGTATCGGAAAAGCCCACGATATTCAAATAAAAACATAATGTGGTACAAGGGTGGCGGAGCGTCTTTAAAAGTTGGGGCACCATAAAAGGGCACTTTCTTGAAGAAAGAGGCACTTAAAAGATAACCTCAAAGCAAAATATACAATTTTCAAACATTGGTATACACATGTACCCTTATAATTATTGTGATTGATACATTTCAATATCAGGGATGATTTCACTGTTTATTATGATTTTGCGGCTGGGTGTGATGGTCTGAATTTCCATTTTCGAGTGAGCAATGAGAGCGAGCAAAAATTGTAAGATTTATGAGGACACAATTAAAGAGGACAAATCCAATCCTGATGGGGTTTTAACCACAATCTCATCATGAAAGACTGAAAAGATTTGTAAATACATGATGTAGTTACATAATTTACAGCAACTGAAAATATGCGAGAACATGGCAATGAGTTTGAGGGTGAACACTCGAGAAAAAATGCTATTAGTCGCTTTAAATTAGGAGCACATGTTACGTAGAAAGGAAAAAGGGGCACTTATTACAAAGGAAAAGAGGCATGCATCTATCAGATTTTAATAAGGGCATTATTCTATCAGAGGTTAAAAGGGGTATTTATGAGACGTGGAAAGGGCTCTTAATAAAAAGGAACAAAGGCACTTGTAAGAAAGGAAAAGGGATCACTTGTGAATAGTAAAAAGGAGCACTAATCAGAGATTAAAAGGAGCACTTATTAAAAAGGAAAACGGGCACATGTCAGATTTGAATAGGGGCATTTACACAGTTGAAAAGGGGCATTTGTAAGAAGGGGAAAAGTGTCACTTATCAGAAGGACAAAAGGCAATTATATGAACAAGGAAAAGGTCATATGTCAAACTAAAAGGGCTATTTATTTGAAGAGGAAGTAAAGGGGACATTTTTCCTCTGTAAAAGGGGAACTTTGGGGTACTTGAAAAGTGTTGGGGCGTGCCCCGGAGGGATCGGAAACATATTTGTTTCTAAACAGGGGCACCGTATCTGAAGTAAAAGGGGCACTCGAAAACATGGGGGCATTTTTGTGTTTTTGTTTCTTTTTTTGTTCTAAATCTTGCCTTTTAAGTACAGTCATCAAAGGTGTTTCAAATATCAACATTGCATCCTCTCTTTCTCTCTCACCCTCATCTCCTCTCTCTCTCTCTCTCTCTCTCCTTTCCCCCTCTTCCCCCTCCTGTCATATAACTTTTTGATATCTTTGTATAGAATAATCATTTTACAAAATATTATAAAGGAAACATTTCACAAATCAGCAGTCATTCTTTTCGCACATCACATGATTACGCCTCGTCAAATGCTCTGCAGTTTAGACATTCAAAATTTTAATATATACAATAACAGTTGAGTTATGTATTATATCATATTCTCACTGTCATATAGGCAGAAAATATTTAATAAATACAAGATAATATAATACAATTTTAAAAAGTTTTCCCACATCACCTGTTACATTTTTTGTTTAACTTCAAAGTTTCTAGGAATAGTAAGTAATGATATCTGCCTCAGCAGCGTGCATAGTTATTTTTAAATGGTTAAATTATGATGCAATAAATGCACTTGCATTTCACGGGTTTTAGGAACGTTATTAAATATATTTTTAGACAATATCATCATCATGTAAAAGAAAAAACATCTAGTTCCTTTAGATGGGACACGAAAGTAAAACAAATCGGCCAGTACTGCAGTAGACACTTTTCGCCAATCGCTAGCAGACTCATCTCGCCGATCGGCCAGTGGACACTTTTCGCCAATCGCAGACTCATCTCGCCGATCTAGGAGACACATCTCGCCGGGGGAATGCGGCAAGATGTGTCTGTAAGACGCAGCTCGCCAGGCGAGATGCGTCTGTACAGACGTGATTTCGCTAAGACACATCTCGCCACGACACCGGCCGGCACCCTTACGGGCGCCTTGTATTTTCACTTGACCTATTTTCACCGGGCGCCGCAGAATATGTGACCATATGGAAGGTTCCCGTACGGTCTCTAAAATCTACAGCAAGCCGCCGGGTTGGGAAAATCGTAGAGGGCCCGGTGTATATGTGACCTAGGCATTACGATGCCTCATCTTGATGAATTTTGAACCTACCTGCGTGTTAGCAAAGACTTTGATGAGCTCCTTAATGTTCCCGCCGTGTATAATGGCGATGTGTAGAACGTTGCGACTTTCGGCGTCTTTTACGAACAAATCGGCGCCTTTCTGGAGGAGATGCCGGGCAGACCGCCATGCTCGCTTCGAGGCCGCCAGGAGGAGTGGCGTGCGATTTTCGATGTCCTCGGCGTCCATATCTGCGCCCTGGAGTTAAGGATGACACAGGAAATATAGCATTTGAGAATGGCCGGAAAAGGGTGAATAGGGGATTGATAAATATGGGAAGATTAATGAGATGGGAGAGAAAGAGACACAGAGAATACAAAAAGGCGATTGAGAATGAGATACCAGTTAGCAAAGTAGGAGGGAGAAAATTTAATATGGAAAACAAAATGACAGAGGCAGAAGAACAGCAAATGCAGCAAAATGAGAGAGAGAGTGAGAGAGAGAGATGATTTCATAGGCTATACAATTTTGGATGACTTATCCATGATCTCTTCAAGTATTTACAGGAAAAAATTATTTGTTGTAGTCTGCATTTGTTTAAAAGCTTGATTATCTATACGTTTCTTAATAAAATAAAATGGAAATAAATATATTCTTGTATCAAACATAAAATCAAATCAACGATTGATTTAGTACTAAACTCACCTGTTCCAGTAAGTACTTGACGACATCGATGTGATCAAACATGGCGGCCCTGCATGATTAGAAGAAATATCAAACGTTAAATATGGTATGAGGCCAGTTATCAACTCAAATCATAGTTTTGGGGGCTTAAAAAAGCCCTCGGAGTATTTATATTTTTTCTGCATAAAGACTTTGCCATGTCTACTTATATTTCCCGAAAATATGCATAATCTGTATTAAGTAAGCAAGTTCTAGTTTCTTTCTAGACAGTAAAAAAATAATGGAAAATTTACACATTTCTTAGAACCATTCTGCTACCCACTCATCTCTTCACCATTTCAACCCTTGTTCCGCTTTCTTTATATACCTACAGTTTTGTTACTTCTGCTATTTGTACCTACGTATGTAGCGGGGTTATTCATTATTTATTTTGCTTTGCCAATGAGTTGTCAGTCTCATAAAGTTTGACAACGTAATCTCTTCTCCAACTATTTCCTTTTTCCTCATCTCTCTATCTTTCTCCTTTCTCTATCTTTTTGATGCCCCAGCGAGTTTTTATTTATGTAGCGGGGTCGTCATTCCTATATCTTGCATTTACAAAGAGTTTTCAGTCTCATATAGTTTGACAACATAATTTCTCCTCTCACTTTCTTCTTTTCCCTACCACTCCATTCCCTCTAGCATAACTTTTTTTTTTAAACAGCTCTAGCGAGTTCTTACTTGTGTAGTGGTGTCATCATTTCTATATCTTGCATTTCCAGTGTGTTTTCCGTCTTGTAGTTTGGCAGCATAATCTCCACAATGCGTAATGCTCCTTGTCCGCAGGCTAGATGGAGCGGGGTGCATTTGTTATCCTGTCGTCATGGCAACGATGAGTATAAAAGAAAAGCATTTCAAATAGAATATTAAAATGTATTATAATGTCTTCAAAATAATTGAACACAAAATAGCTCATATATGCTAATATTTATCTTAGAATTTAAAATATAAATATCCTAACAATTTGAAGAAAACAAATGTACGTATTCCACAAAGAAAAGGAAATATTAATTTTCTAAGGTAAAAATTTCAATACGAGGTACAAATAAATCAACATATATCAAATCAACAGCCATTCCTATCTGCCACCGCCCCTCTCCCCGAAAAAAAAATAGAAGAAAAAAATAGCGGGAGTAATTCAAGACAGTTTCCTTAATGTAGTCCCCTCCCTATATTGGAGAAACCTGGACCCGCCCCTGCGGATAATCATGATGTCAATAATGGAAGAGTACTTAATCAATGTTAGTAGATCACTCACATCAAGAGATATGAACACAGTTGGAAGGCCGTCTAGGCATGCTTACTAAGATGGCCGGGTAGATACATGAATACAAACCTATTACTTACTCTCACGTAGATAGTACTTATGTATTTAATAAATTTATCCCAAGAAACCCAAATTCATGGACACTTTTATCGTGAATAAAACATAATTGTTGTTTGCAATATTAATAGCTTAACAATCCGAACCCCCCCCCCGTATAAGACAGTTACCTGAATTTAGCCCCATCCCTATTTCAACGAATCCGGGAACAGCCCCTGCTAATGATCACGATATCAGTACTGGGAGAGCACTTAATCAATGATAGTAAATCAACCACATCATGTTTATAAAAACACTAGACCTTTTAGGCATGTTTACTAGGATGGCGGAATAGATTACGTGAAATTAATCGACAAAGAAAAGGAAATATTAATTAATGCTCGAAGTAGTTATTTTTTACTTCACAAGTTGATCTCTAAAAAGCTTAATTCAAGGGTTCGTCTCCAGAGAAACGCATGAGTGTTGTTTACACGAGTTATTGATTAACATGGCTCCCAGTACAAGTCATTTTCCTGAATTTAGCCCCACCCCTATGTTTACAGAAACCTGGACCGCCTCTGCGAATGACCATGATGTCAGTAATGAAAAGGTACTTAATGAATGTACGTAGATCACTCACATTAAGAAGATCAAACCAAAGAGATGTTGTGATATCTCTTTGATCAAACACAGTGAGAAGGGCTACACATGCTAACGAAGATGACAGGGTAGCTACTTGAATACAAACCTAAGTGTCCTCGAAAGTATCTACAAATCTACTTGATAATTAGATCCCAAGAAACGTTATTCTATGGGCTCTTTAATCGAGAAACGCATATTTGTCCTTTATACGACTAACTGAAAACAGGGGGGCATTTCATCAACATTTGTCCACCGACAACTGTCGGGGCCGACTAAATTTGACTAATCAGAGGCCTGGAAAATAGTCGGTGACAATAAAATTGTCGGTGAAAATGATATTAGTCGGTGAAAACCACCGACTAATTGTTTCATGAAATGCCCCCCAGGAGGTGCCATAATATGGGAAAGCCCGTACCCATTACGGTCATCACAGAGAATAAGAGACACGAGAAGACATGCCCTCTTTCCTTAATCTTTGTGTGCATAGACGAGAGGTCCAAAGGCTTTTACATTTTTCACAGAAATGTGCATCCATTTTATGAAGAAATTACGTTCATGCGTGGGGAGGCCTATATAGAGGGCAGCACACGTACGTGCGATCAAAGAGATTCGATCATACACAGCATGCGATACCTATACCATCTTGCGAAATTTTTACGCGCGTAGCGTAATACCCGTTGGCTCAGTGTTATGTAGTGATCGCCAGGTTTCCTACTTCACGAACGACCGAGTCTAGTCTTGCGCGCCCGATTTATTCCAAGTTTCGATTGAATGTTTGTAATTCAGTTTTAAAATATCAAATTTATTGATATGTGATTAATTAAATACATTTGAATTATGCACATTATTATAGTTCTGTAAAATATATTTATTTACAATTTAATCTTGCAAGTTTTATTCGATATTTGATGGGAATTCGAAGAATATATTATGTATTACGGTCAATATCCGGGCGTTGTTAAATCACTTTTAGCGAGCACGCAACGTACGCGTACATGATATTTCACTTTGTACATGCAAAAACGTACACGAAGCCAAATAACGAGCGAATTGTCAGAAAACTGAGACAAAATGAAGGAGGAAGGAGACAAAAGAGGTGAAAAGCAACATGTACATAGACCACATCATCGGATCGACCTGTACGATGTACATGACGAATGGAGGAGGCAGATGACAACTTTCTTCAGTACCAACTGCAGCAGCAAGCGAAGTGACCCAGCATCTTGCTGGAAATGCACACTCCGACTCGACAGCGATGCTGCAGATTACGCGCGGTACTCCGAAACCGCTCCGATGTACACACTGAGTTTCCTCGGGAGATTACAGCCGTGTCCGTGTGCTGCCCTCTATATACCCACGCATGAGATTTTACCATAGATTCAACTAATCTCGGATCCCGGATTTACAGGCCGGGAGGAAGGGCAATTCATGTAAGTCCGACAAATCTGTGACGAGCAAGCAGTCCCAAATGTGTTTTTTTTTTTGTTTGGGGAAGAGGAGGAGGTTCTTAATGCGGTTTCGATGTGCTGCAGGAGGGCCGTTATAGGACACATATCTGTAAGTTGTTCGTATACATATCTCAGATATGCTATTTTTAGGCTTTTGTGTGTGTGTGTGAGGGTGGGGGGTGGGGGGTTGTCCCTTGTTCCACCACCCTCGTATAGAGAAATCATGATATGATATCCCAAAACAATCTTACCTGTTGAAGGGGTTAATCACGAATAGATTCAAATATAAATATAATTAACAATTCAAGATAAGACGTATAGACACATTCATTACATTCCAAAATACTCATTGATATGTATACATGTATGGTTAGGAAACTAATCAACTTCACATCTGAAAGTGTTAACTGAAAGTTGATACAAAACTATTAGTGCAAGCTAATATATATATATATATATATATAAAAGAAAAGATGATAGAGTTGTGGACACTGATATCAGCTAAACATTAAACGTGCAATCAACAGTGGATTAAACAAAGTGCATACGACAGGACCATCTCCATGAATGTTATACCTGTTGCACGTCCAGTGTGGCGCCAAATTCTAGGCACACCTGTACGGCCGTTTCACAACCGCCGTTCACAGCTGAATGCAGCGCTGTGTTCTGTTCCTTGTCTTTATAACTCAAGAGTTGCCATCGCTCGTAGCCACATTTTTCGGCTTCGGGAATATATGGGAAGGGGGGAATGAGGAAATATGGTTTGCTTAGAAAAGACAAAGTTGTTATTTGTTAAAAGAGCCCACTGATGTTACATACCGAGAGGTGCTAGTAATGATCTGATTGTGGGAAATGAAAGTGATTAAAGTCCATACGCATAGAGAAATAATTACACTTTTTATTTTGGGGCATTTTCTGACCCCTGCACATTGCAGAAATTATATTTAAATTCTAATAAATTTGCCAAAAGACATGAATGAATTGTGCAATGAGTTATAACAGCATGGGAA
Source organism: Mesocentrotus franciscanus (assembly GCA_037976565.1). NCBI lineage: Eukaryota > Metazoa > Echinodermata > Echinoidea > Camarodonta > Strongylocentrotidae > Mesocentrotus > Mesocentrotus franciscanus. Next base: position 22,646,532 of record CP137678.1, read on the forward strand.
AATGTCCTTTCATGCTCTCGTATCCATACCCGTCGCTTCTTAGTGGAGTAGCGAGGGACCAGGTATTGAAGGGGTACTTAAATCACAATCATGGGGGCACCAGCCTTACTTCGTGGAAAAGATTCCGATCAAAAAAGCCATGGCTGATATTATGGCGAGGGTTAGGAAAAGCGTCCAATCATCTTGTTTTATCACTCGTTTCCTTTTCTACTTTCCATTTATCTCTTTCTCTTGTTCCTTTTTCTGTTTTTTTTTTAATATCTAGTTTAATTGGGATTACGGTCACGTGCCCCAATAGCTACACCATCAATGCTCCTTCAATCAAATATTACCAATTCCTCTCAATTTGCAACTACCAGTTGGTCCCAGCTTTATGAGTTAACTCAGTGTTTACCTGCTGTATATCCAGGCAAGCGCCATATTCTAGACATATTGCTACCGCCTCTTCGCTCCCTCCATTCACGGCTGAGTGTAGGGCCGTGCATTGCTCTTTATCTTTTTGGTTGAAGATCTCTTCATTAGTGTAGCCCACCTTTTTACCTTCGGGGACGAAAGTTTGGTTAATAAACATTTGGGAAAAATTACGACAATGATTAACCAGAATAGTATACCCGGACGTTGTGTGTCCGGACAGGTTGTGTGTCAGGAGAGTCGATTTCAAACGGTAATTTGAAGAAGTTTGCACGCAATATTTCATACATCTTTTAAGACTTATGTTAGACAATATTATTAGGAATACATTTTTATGATGGTTAGTGCTACTTCATGCATACATATACAGTTATACAGAAAATCTTGTTATGGTAACAAATTCTAAATACAGTGCTGACAATCTGGTAGCTCCTCCGTAAACTGCTCCCCCCTCCCCCTTCGTCCCCATCAGCCCTAAGCAAACATTTACTCTACTAATAACATGAATATGAAATCTTTCCCACCCTTTTTCATGACTTGGAAATCAATTTAGTTTCTTTGGCAAAGTGAACATGTCTTATATGTGCAAACTCCCTGCCTTATGTATGTTTAAGGTTTTGCGAATTTCATTTGCTCCTTTTTTAATATTCAATGTTTTAATGATCAATTCGTGATACTTTCCCCCTTCTCATATCGACTTAAAATATGATTAACGTACAAACTCATGTCATACTTTAAAGAGAAGGACGTTCAATGATATTGAATTTGACTAAATTTGGTATCATTGCAATCGTAACATTTGTTTAACTTGTAAATTCGAGCGAAAATTATAAAAGTTGATCAAAATTGCCGAAATATCAACCCACTCAAGACCCCGAAAATAATCGCAATACAGCTGAATTTTCAGTGACGTCACCGAATGAACAATGGGCCGCTCAGCTGAACTGATTGACGACGATGCGCGACGTACGTGTGTGTGCAAATCACTTGTATTGCATTGGGGGCCGTACCCATTCATAGCCGACGTAGTTTACCTTCATCAAAATCCCCTGGAAATATCGATATGGACGAAAACATACTTGATTTGAGTTTTGAGGATATAGAAGAAGGAAGACTCTCGGACAACGACAATGAAGATTATGGATATCTTGACCTAAAAGTAGAACTAGAAGATTTTGCCGATGTACGCTTGCGCTTACGTACGGTACTACATGTATATAACCAGCCTGCAGCGCATGCACGATAGCTGGCTTGCCATATAGCCATAGCCAGCCCGGCGGGCGATCGAGCTAGCCGTGAATCGCGAACCAGACTGATGTCGGTCTTCTCTCGATTTCCCCGTTCCCCATTTATCTGGTACTACGACTTGATTTATCAAAAGTCATGAATTAATCTGCCCAATCATACATTTTCGTTATGAATATCTGGACAATTTTATGTAAATTTGTTGCCTATTTTGCTCCCGAAGAGTCGTTAGGTCAGCATGCAAAATGTCCTTCGCACTCCGAGATCAGACACGTATACGCTAAGATGCCCTCAAAATATGTGACTATTGTTTCAATTTTTATGCTCAAAAGTGACGGAAATAACATAAAAATCAAACAAACATTTGTAGAAAGTATTATTTATTAGGTGTATCTCATTTAAAGTGTCAAAATAAAGGAAATATCACCACTGGCGGTAAAATATACAAACAACGTTATACCTATATCTAAAAATAGCAATGGGCATCCAACATATTGTCCCGAATGTGTGAGGTAGGGTAGTTCATTCAGTGCACGTCACACTATCGCATGCGTTTTATCGCCGTCATTTCAATTTGTGAGTGGGTTCTGGAAAGGGTATCACAATTGCATTTAATTTATTCCTCACACTAGTGAGGGCTTAAACAAGTACTTTACCCATTTTCGGTTCTCAGCAATCCGTAGAGGTATAATTATTCATTTTTAAAAATTTCAATGAGCCTTCTTTTTAAAGTAACTCGGTAACATTGCCTCAGATTCTGAAACAAAATCCTGGATTTAGCTCATGCTGCAATCATAATTATAAACCTTTAGGCCAGTCAGGAATCCCACGACTTTTACAAGCCAATCGCCTGTCTGATTATCAAGATTTTTATGATTGGAAATCGAAATTTCATTTTTCGTTTTCCTAACGGTTTTTATAACACTACAGTCTATTGGGGAAGATGAGTATGGTAAAACTGGTCACTCAAAGATTTTTACCTTTTTGAGGCCCTTCATGATCATTTTGAAGCGCAATTTTTTTAGGGCTTCCATATTACACCATATCACAGACACTGATAACACGTAGGGCCATGCATCTCAGATTTAATATTGTTAAACGATGCCTTTAAGACGATTTTTCATGAATGGAAGACATGTTTGTCAACATCTTGTAAAGAATGCCATGTTCACTTTACTTTTTGTTTAATTTAATCGTTCGTTCGATCGTTCGTGTGGATATCAAATTTGATATTACCTTTTAAGAAAAAAATAATCTTGTTTTATCGACTCTCATGAAGGAATCATTCTTTCCATTTGAGCTACTTTGGACAAGTTAGAAATGCAAAGTAGAGCTATACAATAAAGTTTTGCTGAAAAAAGCCAAAAAAATGTAAGGTAACACATATCATCATCATCATTATTATTATTATCATTTTGATTATTATTTTGTAGTATTATTATTATCATCATCATTATTACCATTATTATCATTATCAATATTTTTTTATTTGTATTATTATGAAGTTAATAATTATTATTTTCATTATTATCATCATTATCTTTATTGCGCTGTTTTGTCAAATCATACGATTTATTGCATACGTTTTGTGATACTCGATGATCTATATATATATATGATTAACTTTGTTTTTATATGCTTTGATAATTACGGTTTACTTTGAAATGCTTCAATTACGTGCTTTACAATTTAAATGCCAGGAATATATTTCACTTTAACAAACACACATATTGAAATGTTTGAATTAACTAGGCTTACAGTTATCCCCACAATGGCGCTCTTGTCAACATTGTATTTGGAAATTGATCAAGAAAAATGGACTCGGCGCGGCGGCGCCTCTTAGCAGACAACCCTTCCTACTAATTGGCCAAATAAGTCAATACTCCAAAAGGATCACACTTTTCATTAAGCAGATTAATAGGAAGCACTGTCAGAACACGAGAAGCGAGTAAATACACCAATATGATGTGATATTTCCACTGATTGTAATGCAGATAGTTGCTTAGTACTTGGCTTTGACGTCTACGGCTGGGTGTGTTTAGACGGCGCTATTAGAAACATGCGATTTACGTTTAGTCAGAAAACTCAGAATTAAAGTAACTTAGAGTGAGGCTTCAAATGTTAATGGCTGGATAATTCATATTGGTCCGTAATCTGGAATGAATTTTGCGATTTTTTTTTTTTTTTTTAAATAAAAAACAAAATCAGTTGCAGAATTATGGTTATGTTGTTGACGATTGCAAATTTGGCAGCTTAAACATCAGAGCATTAGTCGGGGTTCAAGTAGTGTTAAATAATAAATAGTATTAAAACATTAACATTTTATTCTTACATCTCCTGAAAAACACGGAATTACTGGTGATATTGTTTTAGTCAGATTCTTAATACATGTATGAATAGAATCCTTGCTTTAATTAAAAGCATTTTGCCATCTAAACACAGTCAGAGTAAACATTATGACCGAGCATGATTAAAGGCCTACTCAGTCTCCGCTTGTCGGAAAACTTAAAATAAGGTAATATTGGACGATTTTTCTACATTGGGATGGATAAAACAGAGAAAGAATCAATATTCTGTTCATAAATCTCCTGTAATACACGGAGTACTAGTTCTACATTGAAATGAATCATATGCCATGCATCTAAACACAATTGCAGAGTAAACAAAGACTAATACAATGATTAAAGAGAAGGTTCATTGATTTTGAAATTAACTGAATTTGGTATCATTGCAATCGTAATATTACACTGAGTAAAACTATCACATTTGTGTAACTTGTAAATTCGTGCGAAAATTATAAAAGTTGATTAAACTTGACGAAATACCACCCCACTCGAGACCCCGAAAACATCGTAAGTTAGCTGATTTTTTAGTGACGTAGCAAAATGAACAATGAGTACAATGGGCCGCTCAGCTGAAATGATTGGCGACGGTGCGCGATGCAGTTTGCGTGCATATGTATTGCATTGACTATTGAGTACCGTACCCATTCATACCCGACGTTGTTTACCTTCATCAAAGTCACCCTGGAAATATCGATATGGACGAAAACATGCTTGATTTGAGTTTTGAGGAAATAGAAGAAGGAAGTACCTTTGGTTCTTAATCTTAGCTCTAAGTCTAATCAATTTTATAACTCCCAAATACGTCGATGTAGCGTTCACGTTCAGGTATACCGTATATAACGTAGGCCCGTCTGTGCAGTATCTACGCGTACGTACGTACAACCTGCCTGCATCCAGCGCAGCTTGCTTGCCAGCATATCACAGCCAGTCGGCCCGGCGCTTGAACTAGCTGTGAATCGCGAACCGGACTGATCTAAGTCTTCTCTCGACTTCCACTTTCTCCATTTATCTATCAAAAATCTAAACTAATCGGCCTAATCAGACATTTTCGTAATGAATATCTGGACAATTATATGTAAATTTGTCGCCTATTTTGCTCCAGAAGAGTCGATCGTTAGGTCAGCATGTAAAATGTCCTGGCACTGTCAGATCCGACACATACACGCTGAGCTGCCCTCAGAATATGTGATTATTTTACCGATTTTTATGCTCAAATGTGACGGTAAATAACATAAAAATCGAATACACATTTGTAGAAAGTATTATTTATTCAGTGTATCTCATTCAAAGTGCCTAAAATAAGGGAAATATCACCACTGGCGGTAAATATACAAACAACGTTGACCCATATCTAAAAATTGCAATGGGTATGCAACATATTGTCCCGAATGTGTGATTGTAGGTTGTTCATAGTGTGACGTCATTTTATCGCATGTAAATAACGCCGTCATTTAACTTTGTGAGTGGGTTTTGGAAAGGGTATCAAAATTACATTTAATTTATTCCTCACAATATTGAGAGCTTAAAAAGTACTTGAGTCATTTTGTTAATGTTCTCAGCAATCTGTAGAGGTGTGATTTGCCTTTTTTTCCAAATTTCAATGAACCTTCACTTTCACTCAGCCTCCGCTTATTGGTACAACTAAATTCAAGTAATTTGGTCAATTTTCTGACCCAGATAAAACCATTATAAACAACAGTGTCTGTTGATACGTTTCTTCAATTGTCCACTATAACCCATTTTTTATTTATATGTGTACAGTCCTCCTCGCTATCTGTATTTGCCTTTAAAAGCCATGACTTAACGCCTTCTTGGCACTGAGCAGTATTTCACAAAAACATAATATTTCTCCCATAAAGCTTACCTTCCGTTAGTAGTATATCCAATACCCTTCGTGAGGCATGTGTAGCAGCACAGTGGATGGGGTACACTCCGTTGTTATCACTCATACATAGCAAGGGTGAAAACTCAATCTAAAATGGTTTTTTAAAAAAATATGGTAAATAATAAATAATGAGTAAATGGTGAAAATTAAAAGAAATAACAGGTTTTTGACATTGAGATTTGTCCACACAGGTTTCAAGATATTGTCTCTGCCTAGTAAGTTACTGCAGGGAAAGAAGAAGAATAAAAACTTGTGATTGATAACAATAGTTAATATGTTCTCCATCAAGCCTACCATAATACAGAAATTATCTTGTCTCCTCCCTTCGAAGGATATCCGATATGAAACGACTTGATTCAGTATTTTCTCGTCAGTTGATGAAATACCGTTTGGTTGTCCCACAATAAAATGTAATGATTTTGGGGGGAAACGAAGGTGGGTAGAGCATAGTAGTTATACTGAAAATTGTGAAAATATTAGACAAATAGCAATTTTTTACAATTTTTTGTTTTAAAAAAACCAGACTTTCGCACTAGTTTTAAAGAAACAAAACTTGTTACTGTCTTGTTTCCGCCATACCAGTGATGCCCATTATAATGAATATGACAAATAAAAGTTATCTTTTTCGAATGTGTTAAAAGAACAAACAAAGAAATATAAAACAAACAACTAAAACAAAAAAGCAAATACAAACAAACAAACAATGTACAATACAATGATTTACCAGTTTCTTTGCTGCTTCTAAGTTGTCTTTCATCGCGCAATAGTGCATTGGTACTTGGCCGAACTCTCCCCTTATGTTTATCTCACAATCAGGCTGACGGCACATTGCCTGAGAAACAAAAATACACATAAAACTAATTTGAAAAATGCAATCAATTTAGTAGAAATGTCTCTCAGACCGCAATACTTTATGATGAGTTTGGACTATCCTTAATTTTTTTTCCTGGAGAGGGCCCTTTCTTCTTGGAAAAGAAAATCCAACATTTTACATTATTCTAGCGAAAAAATGAATATTTCTTGGAATATATATACTAAGAAATAATAACAATGTAGATCATAACAGGAAGGTGAACCTGACTCACTGAAGGATTACATTTTATCAAATGTAAACAATAAAGTTTAGGAATAAATGCATTCTATGAATAATATGTGCTAACTCGTGAAGGAAGGAGCTTGTGTTAGGTATGCCCGTATAAGTTTTCATAATTCAATGTTCAATGTTTGTTTTTTTAATTGGAAAGAGAAGACCTTTTTGAGTGTGTGTACGTGTGTGAGAGGGTGTGTGTGGTCCTATGTTATACAGTAAATTTTGAAATCATCCTAGGGATATCATATTTCTATAGAAATATGTGTCCTCGAATATGTAATAATATACTCATGTGTAGCATCCTTCAAATGAACAATACACATTACTCTCATAAATTGACTCCTAATTCATTTGATGCTGCTCTTAAATTTGATAAATCAAACTCCTTAAAGTTATCTCACATTAATGTCCGCTCTTTGTCTTAGAGTTTTGAATCGTTTTATCCTTTGATTAAATTTTTATTATAATTCCTCGATTTACACCACAAATGTGTATAGGTGCATGTGTGTGTGTGAGCGTGGGCACGTGTGTGTGTGTGTGAAAAAGATGGAGAAAAAAATCTCGAGAACAAAGTGAAGTTAAAGAGAGTAGAGATTCACGTCCTTCCTTGAATAAAAATAAGTTTCTTGAAAAAGAAGTTTTTATTCCATTTTGATGTTAATATAATAATCATTCACCTCTATTGCTTCCACGCAATCGATGTCACACGCCAAGTGAAGAGGCGCCATCTTTAACTTGTTCAATATGTTTGTCTTAGCACCCATCCCGATGAGCGCATCGATGATCTTGGCTTGCCCGCTCTCCACGGCCCAGTGTAGGGGTGTGTTACCCTCCTCATCCACCTCATTAATATCTAGTTTTATAAATAAATACGATAAAGATAAAACACATTGAATTACATAATTATTGAAATATAGAAGTGTAGTCCTACCGTTGCCCACGCCCCACGGCATCTATATCTGGTATTATCATGACGAGAGAAATTAATCACCTCGTCTAGGATAAAATCCTTATAGAAGTAAAAACAGCTTCAAATATATGTATGACGGTTATTTAAGCGGAACAAACCAAAACAAAATTAAATTATCATTTATTATGTAGAATGTAAAACTCAATTTGTAACTTCCTTCTTCCAATCTTCTCTTTCTTCTTATCTTCCTGTAACTTTCTTTACCTTACCATATCTTTATATTTCCTCTGTCCTCTGTTGTTGAGAATGTATGTACGATGTTTTATTTTATATGAAATAAGTTTGTATCTTGTTTATGCTATGTATTTATTTGGGGATCATTCTCATCAAGCCAATTCTGGCTTTCATGATTCCCACTTCCTTTTATCTTATGTTGATAATGAACGAACATGTATATACTTTTGATGTTTATTTAAAAGAGAGTGAGATTAATGAATTGAAATGAAATGAAATGAAATAAATTCAGATATAATTGAAGCTTTTCGTCTTTGACTTGTCAGAATAAAACAGTGAGAAACATCGATATCCAATACCCCAGTGGCGTAGCTCCAGGGGCCAGGTAGTGAAAAGGAAAGAAAAAACCCGATAAAAAAGTAAAAGGTACAAGAAAAGGGTAAAAGGATGAGAAAAGAAGACACCCGGACCACTCTCGCACCCTCCTCATAATCAGTAGCCTTGTAAATTAGCACCCCCTAGTTAGAGATCGCTGCCACAATCGTTCGAGCCCCCTCAATGGATGGACAAACGCTACGTCACTGCTATACACTCTTTCCAGAAAATTAATGACTTCAGAGGTGACCGATTGTATAGGTATAGTTATCATTATCGGTGGTATGGGGTCAGCACTTGATACCCCAGTCACATTAACGAGCCAACGTCAACAGAGCGACGTCAGATCAACCACACCCCCAATAAAAATGGATAAATGAAATATATATATAATTATATATATGTAAGTTTGGTGTCGGTTTGACGCGGTGGACTGGGATAATGAAATCAAAGGTTCGCTCATTAATCAAAGTCCATTTGCGGCGAGTGTAGAGTGGTCGACTGAAGGGGGGGGGTAGGGCTTCATAAAGATCTAGAGTAAATAAAATGACTTGACAATTACGGACATGCCCTTTTGCTTTCTTCCTTTGTATGCACAATCCCAAATCCCTGCATTAGCTTACACGAGGCCGCATACATCCATCTCGTTGCCTTAGCGACGTACACCGTTATCCCATCCTCGTTAAATAAAGAGCCGATGATAAAAGCGGGAACTGTCTGCTCCAATGCCCCATAATGAAGATAATATATTGGACAGATTTTGAATACATTGAGGGTGGATAATTGCGAGTCTTAAATGCAAATTTTCATTTGTGATTTAGAGTGCATTTGCGTGCGAGAGAGAGAATGGGGGTAAATATCCAATCCTTTTAGAAGGGAAATGCTTACGCGGCAGTGGGCAGTGTATACGGGACAATGCCCGAAAGCCATTTCAGCTGTCATTTTCATTGTGATGAAAAATCAAAGTCAATCTTTCAAAGGTTTAAGCATTCTGCATTTGAATCAGAAATGACTATCTAGCGCTTAGAGACTTTGGTGGTAGGCACTTTATAATCAACGTTGTTATTATTATTATTATTATTATTATTATTATTATTATTATTATTATATCAGTTATGATGCATGATGACATATAGTTCTGGTCTTGTAAGATGTAGGTCGATATGTGACAGATACAAATATGATTATGATGTACTGAACTTAAAGGGCAATCAAACCATAGTCATACGTTCATTGGTGTGAAAGCAGTTAACAGACTGGCGAAATTTAAAAATAAATAGGCAAAATTGGCAGTTTGATCGGTGGATTGTGACGTAGTCGCGGATAACTCTCTCGTTCGTCATTTAAAAAAATATAACTAATTACTGTTTTTTGCTTTAGTGCCTTCTCCCTTGGGGCCTTGGGAGTCTACTCAAAATATATTATGTATACGATTTCTAAAGAGAAAGGACCCTCCTGAGTCAAATCAAACATGTTTGTTTTTTACGGAATTGTAGTCATTTGCTGTGCTGGGAGGTGTTTCACAAAGACTAAGATCGACTTTAGGTTGGACTTAACTATGGCAGGCCGTTCTTGCCACTGATTGCTCTCACCATTGGTCTCTCAGTTATGATCTTTAGATAATATTTTTTCCTTCAATAATGAACTATCAAAAAAGGTAAATTCTGTAGATTTGTGACCACGATATGTACGTCCCTTGATAAACCAATGTCAGGAATGGTTAGAGGAACTAATGGCATGAACGGCCCGTCATAGGTAAGTCCAACTTAAAGTCCATCTTAGTCTTTATGAAACCCCTGGTGAAACACTCCCCAGGAATGGGAAAATTGTCCGCCAGTATACATCACATAGACATTAACGATTCATCCAGTTTGAAGAACCCATACCATTAATTTTTACAACTTTCAAAAATTCATAACTTTCTCATTTTTGTTCGATTTCATTCAAACTTTCACCAGTCTACTTCTCTGATGTTCCTGCTTCTTCTAAAGTAGTTCGCTATCAAGGTTAGATTTCTCTTTGATGTTTTATGATCAATTTCGGATACGCATCCCTCCATCATATCGATGATTATGAATAAGCCTGCTGCCTGTCTCACGGTGCTATCAAAATGTCACTTCTTAAGTTTTCATATCATTTCATTGAGAAAAGGGGCGCATTCAGCTTCTATTTATTAAAGGTTACCTTTCCCTCTCCGTTTCTCGATGGAAGGAGAGGGGTGGGGTGCGTGCCCCCTGTAGCTTCGCCACTGGCTGTACACCAGCATAGCTGATTTCTTTATAGGATAAGGGAGAAGTTCAGCCCACTTCTTTGCGGCAGCGGCGGGGCGGCGGGGGGGGGCGGTCGATTTTTGAGGGATCTTTGCTCGGGCCTCGGGCTCCAATGGAAAAGTCTAATTGTTTCAGACAACATGATTGCAACGAGTTTTGAAATATTAACCTCGGGTAATTTCAATAGCCTTGAAACAACCGCATGAACAGGCCATTTCCGTAATGTTATCAATTTTAACGCACAAATCTTTGTAACGTGCCTCATTTCAAATTATTTCAAATAATTGTATTTCAATAGTGAGAATGCGAATTACATTCATTACGTGTTGTAAGGTAGGACATGGCATAATATTTGTCCTACCTAGCAACAATTAATGTATGCAATCGCATTCTGACTACTGCAATAAAATTATTCTTAACAGGTGAACGAAATAATTTGTAACGAGGCACTTAACAAAGATTTGTGCATTAAATTTGATTACATCACGAAAATGGTATTGTGCGGACATTACAATGATCTAATACATGATCCGAACATTATTTCTTTAGGATAAGCATGCAAAAGGGTATGGACATTTGACATTCAGGAGATTTCTCGAAAGTCTTTGCGATCATGTTGGAAGGAAATGAATTGTGGGTGCGTTCAACTTACCCAGCCCGCGATCGACGAGGTAGTCCACCAGGTCTTTTCTGCCGGCCTTGGCGGCGTGGTGTAGGAAGCTCGCTCCTTGCCATCCAAGGCGTGCAGCCGCTCCTGGTCCAGGTTGAGGCCTGTGAGAAACTCGTCGAAACTTAGATGAACACCCTGGTGATTGGAGGCATGGTTAAAGAGAGAGAGAGAGAGAGAGAGAGAAGGGGTGGGGTCAAGGGAGAATAAAATTTGTGTTTCAAATCATATTAAGATTCTCCCTCACCTTTTCTTCCCCCTTTCTTTCCTGACCTATATAATGGAATTAATCAGTAAACCACTCAAAAAATTGAGAAGAAGCAATTTTTCATAGCTTTCATTGCAATTATTATCATTGGTTTCAGATTTCGGTTATCTAAATTTCATTGCAAGGCTTTCTGGAAACCGTGCAGAAGGCAATTCCGAAAGTTGTTAATAATTGATTTTTTTTCATGAAGAATTCACGACTACCACAAATACATGTACATTTATGATTGCATTCCGTCATCACTCCGCCGTTATAATTTCCAAAATCCAGGTAGGTCCTGCACTTACCATTTTATAAAGAATACATAAAAAGATCTTAAAACTATAAATGGATTTGATTTTACTTGATTTATTTATGATTCAATAAACATAACATTTGTAAATATTGATTAAATAAAAAGCAAAGAACAGTGTATGAATTCTAAAATCAAACAAAACTAAAAATGCCAACAAAATAAAACCGGATCATTATTGACCTAAAAGGATGCACTTGCAAAGAGGGGGAAGCTATAACTTGTAACTGCATGCCCTAAGACACTGCCACTTAAAAGTACAGAGTTTCTGGTCAATCAAATTATAAGTGAATCATAATCTGTTCGGGTTCCTTACGAGACTACATATCTTTTTCTGAATTCTCAATTTGTCCGGTCATTTTATGTCAGAAATAATTTTGAACATTGAATAACTGAGTGTCAATCCCTGCCTTAAAGTGACTCAGTAACATTGTTAAAGGTTGATGAAAAAACTGCGTAATTTTTGTATGAAATGTTACTTATTATATTCCTTTTACTGTACTAACCCTCTAGCATGCAAAAAATCCTGAAAAAAATTCTCAAATCACTAAGATATTTATAGTTTTCTTTGAAGGCGTCACCGGTCAACACCTTCTATTGAACAGTAAATTCTCCCAACCATTTTTGAATTTTCCCACACGTTTTTTTCCATGAAAATAAGCCATAAGACAGGATCTTAAAAATCTTTGAACACTTAAATGTCTGGAATGATATTTAGAGCCAATTCATAGCTTTGTTACAATTAACATTCACCTAAAATTTATATAAATTGTAATAATATAGTTGGGAGAATTAAGGAGTCGATCAGATCAGTTTTCCGAATTTTTAACGTTAATAATGGTCTGTTTTCACTCAAACTTTCAGATTCTCTTTAATTATACATCTAGCATTGAAGTCACTACCTTAGCACCATTCCTCTCATCTGAACAATGTTACCAAGTCCCTTTAAAGAAGACGATACAGATGCCTTCGATGGATTCTTTATTAACGAGTCTGATTTTGTGTCATCATGTAATACTTATTTTGTATTTCACACTTATTCCATACTTTTCTACCAAAATATTTGTCTCATAATTCCCTTTCCATATGATCACTTCCCTTTTTATAATTTCATATCATTTTAACTCAATTGTACAAATTTGAACTTGCAAATGAAATGGATATGAAAAGATGCACATTCAAACACCAAGCTTGAGCTCACTGTTCACTTCTATGATCAGGAAATGATTCAAGACATGATACCATTAATACTCAATGAGTTGATGGATTCAACTCTTGGGAACGTTTAAGTTGTTGACTTATTAAATATTTGTATCACTAGGAAACGTTGTAGTCGAGCTGCTGCTTTCCAGAAAGCTTGTCAATAATTATGTTCGATGCTTCAGGAAAAAAAGTGTTGCAGCAAAAACAATTTGGGTGTTTGACAATGCATGTAATATATGAGCCAATAAACACTTTACTTTAACCACATCCATGTCTTCACCACAAGTATTCACCTTTAAAAAGCCTATAGAATACCTAATGAAAAGCACAATTACCTCCAATGTAACAAAGCTGTAAAATGAATTATGAATGTCCTATCAAGTGTCTGATTTTCCCAAAAATTTAATTTGACCTGTTTCTCTGATACTTGTGGTTGTATTGAATGCAGTTACTCTATGGTTAATGTTTGCGTTTGTGGGTGTGGGTGATTTATCGGTTTGTACAGACGTGTATCAATCAGATGCGATTATTTATGTATTGGGCCCAACTTGTTTCACGTCACCATTTGACAGACGTGACAGGGTCCCTCTCAAGTTTTAGGCGAAGACAGAGAGCAGACCGCACCACTGGCTGAACTACTAGACCAACCCCTATCTCCCTGTGAGTTAGGTTATAAAGGGCAATTCAACCTTTGTGATAAGTGTATTCGTGCAAAAGAAGAAAAATAGAGAAACATAATGGCTAAAGTTTGATTTAATTCGGACAAATAACAAGAAAGTTATGAAATAAATGTTTGAAATATACAGTGATGTATCAGGTCATTAAATTTATGCGAATCTTTAATTGGCAATTTTATCAGTGTATTGTGACGTATGACGGTCTACTCTCCCGTTTGTTAAATAATAAAACATCATTAATCTATTTTTCTCCGAAGCACCTTCTCCATTGGCGGCGTTTCTAAAAATAAATTATTAATAGCATATGGTCATATTTCCTCCAACAAAAGTTTTCCTGAGTAATGTATTTTTAAAATATAATTTTAGTGTGTTGGAACAAGTGGGAGAGTTGACCGACACTTTATCACAGTGACATTACCGATTCCGCCAATTTGAAATTTCCATAATATGTATAGTGATTAAAGCTTAACAAAATTAACAACTCTCTTTGTTCGTCCGCGTTTGTTAGAAATTTCAGCTATTTTCTGTGACATGTTTCGAATTTCAGGGCATTTGAAGAGCAAACCTTTTCAGGGGAGCTTACTGCTCTGATACACTTCCAATTTGACACAAAATAATGAGAAAAGGTCACAAAATGTTTTTCACCTTGACCAGAACTCGACCTTCTCTTAAAATTTGAAGTTCCCTGTAACTCACCTCTTTTAAGCCTTCATCGGCATCCCAGCAGTCTTGTCCTGTTCCCAGGTCTTCTAAGACACACTCCTCCATGACATGAGCATTCTTGTACATAGATTGAATCATCTTCATTGCTATCTTTGATTTCCTAATCGAGCCCCCGAATTCCTGGAAAGAAAAGAAGAAATAATACTCGGCGATCGCCAAGATACTGACGAATTTTTGTTGTAGATGACTTTCAAATACAACTACTAATTCTATTACTACTACTATTTCTACGACTATTACTACTACTACTACTACTACTACTACTACTACTACTACTACTACTACTACTACTGGTACTACTGTTATTACTACTACAACTACAACAACTACTACTACTACTACTACTACTAATCATAATAATCATAATAATCTTGGTTTATATCGCACTTAATACATCTACGATGTCTCTATTACTTTCCAAAAATATCCTTATCCCGGTCATCGGATTCAGGGTTGCTCGCACATACACAATATATGCCATTTCTCCACTACTTGGGGAGCATTCCGGCTAGGCAACTTTTTACAGACGCTTACAATGCTGAACTACCTACAATGACTTTCGTATCCTAGCGGGTAAACCATTTAACACCAATCAACTTAATGATGAACATGTCAATTAATGTAAATAAAGAGAGACAATTTATATTGGTAGAAAGGATTTTGATTAGGGCACAACATTCGGCCATTAGGTGCCAATATCGATGTTGATAATTCTGTTATTTAGGATAAGTTAAAATGAAAATGTAAATGTCAGTCCGAAGAGACAGAATACACAGATGATAGGATTTGAATTAGTTTAGAAAGAAGTACAAAATCTGGCCCTATTCAGATTAATTAGACTAGTACACAAACTTGGTTTTTAATAATCTTCAGTTTTCATCATTATTGATTAATAAGCTAAATGCCCAAATTATTTTTTTCAAATCTTTGTAGAGAGGCAGTACTATATTATTCTTTATTTTCATTTTAATGACTACGTCGTGCTTATGGTTTAAATAGTGTAGAATATCATAAAATGACAATTGACACTGTCTGAAAATGAATGTACGTACATGAATTTGAAACGAGGCGCCCGAATAATTAATTCAAAAAATCTTATCTAGTGTGTTATGACTATTTATTTGTACCATAATTGAAAACAACATTCGTTTATTGCTCGCTTGAGAATGTGCCCTTACGTGTTTACATGGAACTTGACCAGTGATAGAGTGATGGAAAATTAATATTCTGTGATGAACGTGGGATTTGGGTGACGCGAAACTTTTTATATCTTGTAAGCTAGAAGGGTGCTCTGGCTGAAAAAGGCAATTTACTTTAAACATGCAAAATTCTCGTTTTCTGACATGTTTCAGATACACGCGATGACTAAATTTACCAAGTTCCACTGGCAGCATATCAATAAATTGCGTCATTATTTCAACACCGCAAATAAAGAGAAATGCAAAGACGACGCGTATTTGAGAAGGCTATTCATGAGAATTCGAAGATCATGATAACAAATCTCTTTTAAAAATGGTTTCACGGGAACAGAACAAACAATCAGAGAATACGAAAACACGACAGAAAGGTTACGAAAACACGACAGAAAGGTGTCTTGGGCATGGGACAATCCCTTTCACATGCGGATTTAAAAGCCAGATGTGCCCGTTTTGAAACTCAAGAGACATACCTTTAGTAATACACAGCCAACAAAACATGCCCCTTATATACATATATATATAGTTATTTATTTATTTATTTATTTATATATATAAATATATGTATGGCGTCGAGGAATTGTCACCGGAAAATGATCATTACCTTTATTATCGACGTTCTAATCCAATCTAAAAATAGATGTAAATATTCCCGATGATTGATATCATAGCACTCAGGTTTAACGTACAAACAAACACACAAACAGACCCCCTAAACAAAACAAAACACAAAAAATGTGGTTAAATCTTAATGAATGTTACCTTCCTGTCCATTTCCATACTTGGTGAGCAGTTACCACAGCTATTTGACACGTTGGAGTCCTCCTGATCACCAGGCGTCGTTCGGCCCGAGAGGTAGTTCCACTTCGGGTTCGCTTTCAAAATCTGTCCAAGGGTTCTGCGTTTCATCATGGAGACAAAATACGATTAGACATTAACAAAACTACACCTTGTATTCACAATGGTATCTACATTACACTCCCTATCCGTCCTAGTAACTTCTCGTACGCTTGCCAGTTTCTTGGTAAATGTGTGATTTCGTCCGATTATCACGAAGATGCCTGCCTCGTTCCATGCAAATTGAAGAGTTAGTATTTGATTGATGTCTGAAGCTGGAATTAATTAAAGCGTGCGAGAGCAATGATAGTCCAGGCGCGTATGGGGCGGTCGCCCCCCAAAAAAAAAAAAACGCCAGCCAAAAAATAAAAAAAGAGAAGAGAAAAAAAAAAGGAAGAGGACGTAGGAAGAAAAAGGAGCAGACAAAGAACATTTTTGATTAATGGAACGTCAAAGCTTCCGCGCTTCGCGCGGGAGAAGGGAAACTGGATTCAGACCAGGATTAATTGTCGAGAACGGTACAACGAATCGTCTTCTTTCTCTAATAATCTGATGAAACGTTGAAGCTTTTGCGCTTCACGCGGGAGGGGGGAAACTGAATTCAGACAAGGATTATAAAGAGTCGAGAACGGTACAACAAATCGTCTTCTTTCTCTAATAATTTAATAGAACGTCAAGGCTTCTGCGCTTCGCGCGGGAGGGGGGAAGTGAACTGAATTCAGACAAGGATTAAAAGTCATGAACGGTACAACGAATCGTCTTCTTTCTCTAATATTTTAATGAAACTCCCCCTTCCTGCACCCCCCCCCCCCCCCCTACAAGCGCTCTGTAAGTGATTCGCCCGCTTCGCGGGCTCACTACCGCCCCCCCCCCCCTAAAATTAAATCCTGGCTACGCGCCAGTAATAGTCTACAATTCGAAGTCACCAGTTGAAAGAAAATTTATTTCATGGCTACTTTTGCGGGTGTATTTAATGAGCTCGACTTTTTTCCCGGCGTAATTATAGACCGTCGTCAAAGAAAATGGCGCTATATAGGATTCGCTAGACATTATTATTACAAAGCTGTAAGTAGTGCGATCCTCCTCGAACATTCTGCAAATTTATACACTGTCATTAGGTGGTGATCGTGCCCGGAAGCCACCCGCTGTTATTAAAGAGAAGCTTGCGTTCCGGGAAAGGTGAACAATATTTGTGAACTTTTTGATTCTTTTATGTTAGTGGGGAAGAGTATCATTAATACAAATGTCCGCTGTAAAGGATGGCTCTTCAAATGCAATTATATTCGAAACATGACAAGTAACAACTAAAGGTTGTGGACCACAACTTTCATGTCACATGTTTGTGTAGTCCAATATACATATTTCTGTGTACAATGCATGTGACTTTTAGAAAAACTGGGTCAATTTCTTATCATTTTGATGATTCCAAAAACCTCATAGTATACACCGATACTTAGATGCTACATGATCAACCTTTTCCAATCGCTTCCACACAGTTTCTTTAACAATGCAATCACATGACCAGAACTCAACTTTATCTTTAAGACGCAAGCTATTTACCGACTTCTTCATTAACAGATAATGTGCTGACTCATGCCTCCAAACCGACTCCACACCGACTCCAAAGCGACCGATCGGGTTAATATAATGTTATGTTTGGTCTTGTGTCGGTCTGGTGTCGATCTCGTTTGTGTGACTGGCGTATCAGTCCCTTTGTTTGCTTAACACAAACGTGTGTCGCTAATTAGTTGAAAAGGAACTAACAAAGGCCAACGCAAATGGTTTATTGTAGATTATTTACTTTCGCCTGTCAATTTTTTTTACAACGCGCTGTGGGCAAAGTGAAAACGATACCTCTTCAAGCATCTTCACCGGTTTATTTACATTGGGAATTCAAGCAGGTCTAAACAGTCACGGAAGACAAATATAGGCAAACAAAAATCGTCTCGACCTACATCGGATGAATACAACTTGTCAATGTTTTCACAAATGGATTGAAGTTCAAGGAAACTAATATTGCATCAAAATGAGCACACAGCATGTTAGAATGACTGAGGCGGAAAGGGGGGAGGAGGTCAGGCGCGGATTTATAAAAACATGGATAATTAGTCCATTTTTTCAGTGAATTATCCTATAATATATTATGAAGATGTGTTTCTATCCATTTTTAACCCATTCATGCAGTGAAATGAACTATCAGGAATATGTGAGAGCAATTGCATATCAATAGCTTAAAAGCTCCATGTTCAATTGAAAGATTTATAAAAAATAAGTAACTTTTGCACTAAAACTGTGAATATATAAGATTTTGCTGTTTGAAGAAGTAAATTTATACCAGTTATTGTGCATACCGGAATTAAATATTTTACTGAGGTATTCTTCAATGTATTATCTTTCAACTGGGCAAGAAAAAGAAAAAAATCACCAAAAATGAGTTTGGGCGCACTTTGGCTCCTCTCTGGCCCACTGTGCGTCTCGGCGTGACGGACATGTGCGCTATATAAAAGCCATCATTATTATTTTAACTTCACAAACATTAATTGACGCAACACGGTGGACGAAAAAGCCTGCTTTAGAAAAAAATAACAAGAGAGAGAATAAAAAGAAAGACACAAATAATACAAAAAACAAATCTGTAAACATATACTGCAAACCCGTGCCCTGCCTTCTAGAGAGCTACTAGTGGTCCGGATTAATTTTAAGTCGTGCTCAGCCTTTAAATTTCCAATCTCTTTAGATTAGTTAGTTAGTATGTGTGCGCGTGCTTGGTGTGTATGTGTGTGTGTGTGTGTGTGATTGGGTTTCTACTGACGTGCATCAATTAGATATGAATCTCCGGGACTGGCCTTAACGTCACCATCCGAAAGACTAGACTCAGTTTCGAGCCGGGGCCCGCATGAGCCAGTTTGTAGGCGAAGACAGAGAGCTGACCAAGTGTACGTACCGATAGACCAACTCACATCTTACTGTAGATACTTGCGATTGATATATAATTTTTAAAGCCGTCCATTTGTATCAATGATAATTGTTTAAGAAACGTGGTCTTCATTGTGTGATAATGACATTATTTTTTTTTTCTCAGGTGAATTTCGTGAATCTCAAGTGGCGTATCCAGCATAAGGAGACGATGGGGAACACCCCCTCCAATTACAGGCCAGCAAAAAGACTTACAACTCTTAAAGGACCTTTACACCTTGTAATGATGCCCCCTCCCCTAAAATGTGAGATGATAGTTAGGTTCTCGTTGTATATTGCACTTTGGTTATATTATTGCATCATTATGTTTGTAAAATAATCCGACTGATTTTCCTAATCAATATGAACGGAAACAAACAATGATGTAAAATATTGTTGAAATAGAATGAACTGGAAATCACCAAAACCACGGATTGACAGGTTTTAATGGCAAAAATTCGAATGAATCAACAAATATTGTTGTAAAATATTAGAAATTCCCATAGCATTCTACACAGCTGTGTAGACGAATGCAAGTTGAAAAGTCAATGATATTGATGATGATAATGATAATGCTAATAAAAATAATAATAATAATAATAATAATAATAATAATAATAATAATAATAATACTAATACTGCTAATAATTCTAAGTTGGATATCAAAGTCTCAACTAGAATGATAAATTCGAACCAAACAAAACAAAAATCATCAAGATGGTCCCTGGTTTGAAAATTGAATTGTAACGTTCCCGATCACACCAAGGAGATACTAGGCGAAAACTTCTTGATCACACCATACGAATATTGACGTGTGAAGATGAATTTCAATATGATTGCCTCTCTTACGATTTTGCCCGAGAAATCTCTCGAGTCATCATCCCGAGCCGTTACAGTTTCCTGACAACGGACAAAACTAGCTCCGTTTGTCGTAAATTAACCACAGGATTCGTCGAACGTGAATAAGCAAAAGTAGTGGCGCCAATAACATAGGAGCAAAGGGATGTAACTTTACGCTTTTCAGAAATGTCAGAGAACTTTAACTGCATTATCTGTCGTGCGACCACGCATCCGCAATCATGTAATTCTACCCCCCCCCCGATATTCATATAAACCAGGACATAAGTTATTGCCCTGTTACATGTGTTAAATACATGTATGTATATATTTATGAGGATCTCACCCCGTTCAAGACAGATGCATCGTTAATCATGTCAATTGCAGCAGGAATTGATAAACAAAAAAACCATCTCACCTACTAATGAAGTACAAATCCGTCTTACAACTGATTCCTTTATAGAAAAATATGATAATCAGCGTAAATCCTGGTCACAGTTAAAGACCGTTACATTATCCTTCACCCCTGAGTACCCCTTTCAAACCAGACAATGTCATCTCCCAATGTTGGCAAAGCGAAAATCGTTATTTATACTGGTATGACGACGTGCATGCATGGCGCTTCAGTCGCATCGTCAATTATGATGGTCAAGAGAAAAACAGAACCGAGTAATCTGAGCTTGAGTAGAATGACCATGACCACGCATTTGGCTTGCTTAATGGGAAATTTACTACGGATGCCGAGCTGCCAAGAAAAATTGAAGGGAGAAAAATGCATTTAATGCTAAATATATTACTCATTGCGGATGTAGTATCGAAAATAATATCGCTAGTGATATCACTAGCGATATTATTTTCGAAAAATGCATTTGTTTACCGATTAACAATCACTGATCATTGATAGAAATATCACAAGTCAAAACTATAATAATTTTCATCGAACTCTACCTTGTTCATTGCATAAGATGTAATTGTCTCTTTTATGATTTTAATGATTTTTGACACAAAACATCCATATTCTAGTTGAATATTATTCAATTTCCAACTTCCAGGACCTCGTTTGATATGATTTAAAGTCAAGCTAAAACAAACCAATGACTGATCTTTTCGATTACCAGAGAAAATATCAGATTTATGAACTAATGACAGCAGGTCGGAGGATATAAAAAAGAAGAAGTCTAATCTACCTTGTTAAAGGGATTCGGCTGGCGCCATGTGTAATATGTTTTCAGAGGATATCTAATTCTCCATGAGGCGCATAGACCTAGTTCGCTGTTTATTGTTTTATTTATTCACCATGTAAAATAATTGTTTACAGATAACAACTTTCATTGGGTTACATCGAGATATAAAAAGATAGTAGGAACAGTGCATAAACAAACATGTTTGAAGCGCAACGTCCCTAAGATAACATAGCTGATAATTAATAGGTTGTGATAGAACATGACATTCTGTCGTTACAAAAATAACAAATAAATACCAAATAAATGTTTAAATCAAAATCATGCCCCTTAACGTATTTGAATAACAAGCAAAACAAGGGAATACACATCATTACCTCTTCTTGACAAAAATAGCACTATTATAGTGTACCTCACAAGTTAACAAACATAATTGGAGAGAAATAATTCCTTCAGTTTCTTTTTAAATAACAAAAGGTTATTTACAAGTTCGTATATCAGGTGGCAACACGCTCCAAATGTCAGGGCCTACATGTCTAATCGATCTGTGGGCTGAGGCACTTCTTGGCGTTAACAAATGGAAATCAGAAGAATGTCTGGTTGGGTAGTTATGATTGTCTCTATTTAGAGTAAAATCGTTACAAAATGATAAAGGCAGTTCTTTTTTGTTAAGTCGGTACATGAACACTGCAATTTGCATAGAATGATTATCAGTAATTTTCAAGGTTCTCAATCTGAAAAATAGTGGGTCAGTGTTATCAAAATACCCAGAGCCACAACAAAGTCTCCTGGCTCTCTTTTTGTACCTTGCTAGTTTTGTTTGTTTTATTCCGGCCTTACCACAGAGATATATAAGTATCCTTTCTTGGTCTTATAATGTTTTCCATGGATGTACATTGTATATGTTAGGATTATAACCAAAGAGATTTCGGTGTGAAAGAAAGGGGAGGGAAGGGGTTGGGGAGGGTAGAGGAGGGGACATGGATGTAGTATGTGTCAGAAAAAAAGTTCTTGGTCCAGCCGTTGAGGGGGCAATGGCATTATACGTCGGTTTCTGGAGGCAGGAAAAGACACATCCCTCGTACGTGATCAGATAAGTGATAAAAGTCAAATTGCAGTGACGGATATTGTAAAAGCCCATTATAACATATATCTGGGTTATTGATTAGGGGAGTTGAACATTATTATAAAACACTAGTCTACACAAAAGTGTGTCGTTGTCGTTACTCAATAAAACTAGAAATATCGCAATCTGTATTGCCGCGCAATGCGAATGTATCCCCCGGCAGTGGCAGCGATTTTGTGTCGTCCTAATGTTCGAAGGAGGGACAAAGATCCCCTCTCCCCTCCCTGAAACAAAAGGATGATGTAGAGATCGCCACTAGTGGCTCGGGACTATTGTCAAGACTAGGATAGGAGCAGCATCACCAAACCAATATGTGTGTAGATTGGAGTATAATGCATCTCTGTAGAAAATTTGAAAGAAATATTTTAAGAAATGTAGCAGTTAGAGCGCAAAAGACAGCCACCAAAATACGACCTTTGACCCTATAACAGACGGAACACAGGTGGCAGCATCACCAAACACTAAAGATGTGTACATTATACAAAGACACACCTCCATACAACATTTGAAAGAAATCCGTCAAGAAATGTGGCAGTTAGAGCGCATAAAAGACATATGACCTTTGACCATATAACAGACGGAACACAGGTGGCAGCATCACCAAACACTAAAGATGTGTACATTATACTAAGACACACCTCCATACAACATTTGAAAGAAATCCGTCAAGAAATGTGGCAGTTAGAGCGCATAAAAGACATATGACCTTTGACCATATAAAAGACGGAACAATGAGGGCAGCATCGCCCAAAAGTGTAGATGTGTAGATTGTACCAAGATACATCTCCTTTCAAAATTTGAAAGAAATCCGTCATGAAATATGACGTGCAGAGCGCTTACTAAACACCCACCAAAATATGACCTTTGACCCTATAAAACACGGGACACTCGTGGCAGCATCACCAAAAACTATAGGTGCGTAGATTTTACCAACATACACTTCCATACTCAATTTGAAAGAGATCTGTTAAGAAATGATGTAATTAGACCACACACTAGAGTGCACACAAGATATCTATCAAAATATGACCTTTGACCCTATAAAAGACGGAACACTGGAGGCAGCATCAGCAAAATCTATAGGCTTGTAGATCGTACCAAGATACACCTTCGTTCAAAATTTGAACAAAATCCCTTGAGAAATGTGGCCTATAAAGCGCACACAAACCATCCACAAAAATATGGGCTTTTACCCTATAGAAGACGGAACAATGGGGGCAGCATCACCAAAAGTCATAGGTGTGTAGATTATAAATTTTGAAAGAAATCCGTCAAGAAATGATGCAGTTACACCGCACACTAGAGTGCACATAAGACATCTATCAAAATATGACCTTTGACCGTATATTAAAAAAGACGGAACACTGGAGGCAGCGTCACCAAATCTATAGGCTTCAAGATTATACCAAGATACACCTTCGTTCAAAATTTGAACAAAATCCCTTGGGAAATGTGGCCTATAGAGCGCACACAAACCATCCACAAAAATATGGCCTTTTACCCTATAGAAGACGGAACACTGAGGGCAGCATCACCAAAAGTTATAGGTGTGTAGATTATACCAAGATACACCTCCATACAAAATTTGAAAAAAAATCCGTCAAGGAATGTGGCAGTTAGAGCGCACACAAGAATATGACGCGGCGGAGGCGGACGCGGCGGCGGCGGCGGCGTAACGCTGCTGAATCCAAAGTACCCCACCGGCATACTGCCGGGGGATACAATTACATAATTAATGATTGCGCACCGGTTTTTAGAGGCATGGAAAAGTCACGTCCCTCGTACATGATCAGATAATTGATCAAAATTAATTTACAATAAGGGATATTTTAAAAGCCCATTACTACATAAAAATGGGTTATTGATTAGTGAAGTAGAACATTATTATGAAACACTAGTCTACACAAAAGTTTGTCGTTGTCGTTACTCAATAAAATGACAAGATATATTAATTCGCATTATATATAAATGAGTCTTTCATCAAATCAAAAGGCAAGAAAACGCTAATGAAAATGTACATTGAGACCATTCTGACCACATTGTACCTACCCATTTCAGAAATAAAATAAAGATCGTTGTATAATTTGTTTTGTGATGATTCATTGTGAGGCTGGATGTTAGACTACAGTATTGATTTCACTCGCGGCCTTTATGGACTGGGTGTTTGGCGTTAAATGACAAGCGAAAACTAAACAAAAGGGATGCCTTCATCCCCTTGCTCTGGCGGAAACGGT
This sequence comes from Mesocentrotus franciscanus, assembly GCA_037976565.1. Classification (NCBI taxonomy): domain Eukaryota; kingdom Metazoa; phylum Echinodermata; class Echinoidea; order Camarodonta; family Strongylocentrotidae; genus Mesocentrotus; species Mesocentrotus franciscanus. The sequence goes on from CP137678.1 coordinate 22,671,493, forward strand.
GGAGGGGGCAATTATGTAATTCGGTCACTCGGAAACTCATTAGTTTGGATGGCAAAAGTGCAATATTGCTGAGTCACGATAGTCCGATATTTGATTTAGGTATAATTGCATAATTATGATAGAAGAAAAACGGCTATGGCAATGATTGTCCCGCCTGAAATAGTTCGCTAATGTCGGCTTCCGCATTATTGCACCCATCTCCCCGTTGCCATGGAGCGGAAGCATCTTTCAAAATTATGACGTTGAGATCTATGGAAGGCACTCAGTGTCATAAATATCCATCAACAAAAGATCGAAGTTGACGAATACGAGAAAGGTCGAACTTGAAAAGTCATAGTGCAAAAAGAATAATAGACTATTTTACCCAAAGCATCTATATCCCTTTTAGGAAATGGATCAAGGGCTAAATTGATGAAATGCTGCTCTTCAAATTGGAAACGACAATATAGAACAATCAAATGATCAATCAATAAAGTCAAACTCGTCGTTGCTTGTCATCCATCTGTTATAGTTTATTGTGCCTTGAATTGGCCTAATTTTGCCCTTTTTTCTATTCTTTACCTACTATCACATCAATATAGATTGAATATATTTCTTTTTAAATATAATGTAATAATTTATGACTTACCAAAAGGATGATTTATCTAAACTGATTTATGTTCTGATTGTTATTAATTTCCTGTTTGCATGTTCATATCTGTTTGATCTTCTTATTTTATATTATCGAATATTTTGGGGTAAATTTAGTTACATTGATAACGATAACGGATACTTGTACAAACTTGTATGGCTCTCTAACTCTTCCTCTATGCAAACCCCACTCTTTTAGCACCATAGAGCATCATGATTCACTTCGATCCACATCAGCTCCTTTCCTTATCATTCCCAAAACCTGGAAACAGGCTGGCTTCAAATCCTTACTATCCGTTGGCCCACGCCTATGGAATAAACTCCATGCATTTCAAAGAAATAGTATTTCAATTGACTTCTTAAAAAACATCTGAAAACATACCTCTACAATTATTCTTAATTTGTTGATTGACTTAAAGAGAAGTTTGAGTTCTGGGAAGAGGTGAAAAATAATTTGTGAACGTTATCATTGTTATTTTGCAAGTGTGGAAGAACATCAGATAACAAATGTTCCCTGAAAAGCATGGCTCTTCAAATGCTTTCATATTCTAAGTATGGCATGTAACAACATAAACATCGGGACGGATTTTTATGCCACACGTTCGTGTAGCCCCATATACTACTTTCTGTGTACAGTGATTGTAACTTTACCAAGACTGGGCCAAATGTTGATGATTCCAGAACCTTGCAGTACACACCTGTCCAATACTTATATGCTAGATGATCAACCCAACCCTACCAGTAATTCCTCAAATTTTCATCTAGTAAACCCAAAATTACTTATTGCCCATAGATCCATAAGACACCATGGTCCTGACCTGTGGAACTCTCTCCCAGAATCTAATAAATCATGTTGCTCCCTCTACTCATTTAAAGCCAATGTTAAAAAGATGTTGTTATCAAAATATTCAAGATAAAATTTTTGTGTCAACTCTTCAGTCTTTATCATAATGTCATCTCTTCTTTCATCATCATCATTATCATCATCGTCATCATCATCATCATCCTCATCATCATCCTCATCATCCTCATCTGCATTGGAAAATATCACCATCAACAAAGTTTGTATTTTAAATTACCTATCCGTTCTGCTTAATAAATGTGTTGATCTATGTCATGAGTTTTTTTTTCTGGGGCTGTCATATTATCAAGCAAACTGCTTACAATGACAGTCCTTCTTCCGCAAATATTTTTTATAGTATTTTATAATGTTTGAGGAAATTTAGTATCTTTGACAGTTTATCATTTCGTTTTTGAAAATAACAATTTTTTATATACATATATTTGCTTATTTATGATTCATTGTCGGAAAAATACTTATTGTACTTCATATTATTATTATCGAAAAACTGTGTACTTACATGAATGCAGAAGAAAATAAAATCAAATCAAATCAAACCTTTTCTGATCGATTCCACACCGTCTCTTTCACAATGCAATTGCATGACCAGAACTCAACCTTATCTTTAAGGAACAGCGTATTGTATCTTCTAGAAATTCTCTACATAAATAAAATAATTATTAGTAGTATTATGTTTTTAAATGCATATTCTGTAAATTGTGAGTAATTCAGCTATCGGCTACCATTCACAAATTCCAAATAAATATATGAATAACTAAAAATCATAGATCAAGAATAAGCTGTCCCTGGAAAGAACCATTTTACGTAAAACATCTATAGAAATTGTTACATATTAATTCCTCAAAAACATTGACCCCTGTTGGGTGTATGTTCATACTGTTGTAGGGCCCGGTCACGGAGCAACTTATTCTCGCTGTCTGATTGATAAAAACCGTTTCGATTTCAAAAGATTATTTTCTTCTTCTGTATTGTCAATCTATGTTTACTTTAAATGATTTCTTGACTGTTATTTCAGGGAAAATACGTGTATATGTACGTCATTTTATGTATGATTTATACATTTTAATTGATTTGAATTGACATTGACATTGCTTTCATGGCTCTAACCGCCTGCCATAGCAGTAGCTTTATATTCATAGAACGATGATGTAAGATCGAGAGGGGTCGAGAGCAATCATGTGATCACCCACGTGATGATGATGATGATGATGATAGACGCATGACTTGCATTAAGGGAGAACACTCATATCACATGATTAAATGTGCAAGTCATAGCTTATTATGACGCAGCATATACCGTAAAGAATAGCCAATCCTTTGTTCGCTTCTTCCGTAAAATATTACGAAATTAAAGATGAATAAGTATGATAACAAGCTTTTTGTCGGTTGGTGAAATATGAAAATGAATAACCTAGAAGACTGATGGGTTGTCAGGTCTAATAAAGGCCCAAAAATAGATATCGAGATGTTTTGTAACCATTTTTATAATTCTGAAAAGAGCTTATTTTTCCTCGCCTCAAGTGGCCTTGTTCAATTTGATATATTTGTTTATTGCTTTTGTTAATGGGTAATAATGCTTTTTTGTTTTCAAAGCTCTAAGATGCAAATATTCTAAGCATTTTCCCACTTGTTTACGAGGAAAATGAATTAATTTCCCTGCTTTTTATAAACCACGTTCGCCGTTATCTGATTAAGAAGTTTTGTACAACTATGTCATTCAAACGTTCAACATGGATAATGATTGACTTCTGCTAGTGTTGGAACAAACATAAAACCTAACTCTATTCAAAAGATCTAGCGAATTAACCAGCCGAATTGTTGACTTTTACCTATGCAGAAATATTCTTTGTCTGAATCACTGAACTTTTTTTAACGTAGGGATCAATAGTCTATTATGCGCATGCTTGACGCTGATCTGCTTTTCTGTTTTTGATGCGTCCAAATCGTTATAAAAACAATCAAGAAGGAATTTCGTGCACGTGTGGCCAATACTGCGCTTAGTTTATTTGCGGACAAATCGACCTTTAATCGTTTGAAGGCGGACCAAAAAATGGGGAATAGTTAAAAAGTTATTGCAGGGCGCTATACCGAGAACTCCTAATTTGTTGTAGGTCTAAAAAGTCCAGATAAGGCTGGATGAGTCTTCTTCACTGGCAGCGCAGTGATTGACGCATGTACAAGAAATCCAATCAGTAGTGGGCACCATTTCAGGTGAAAGCCTTGTTCAGATTTATGCAGCGGTAAACCGCTTCATTTTGTTTATAAATATCATGATGAGGCAAATTGTAACCTTCACACTTCTGTATCTCACAACACATATAGCTAGGCGAATACACATGGGATCCTTGCTGCGCGCGGGTGCTATTCATTGCTATTCTTTTTTTTTTTGTTAAACCGCGGCGGCATTTTGCAGAGGTTGACCGCGTCATATTTGAACGAGCCATTAGGCGTTTAAAAAAAAAGATGTTGTATTGCTCTTTGCGACGGACCCAAAATCTTTAAATCTACGGTCGGCTTTTAACAAAAAATAAAAATGTTACCCTTTTTTAGAAAAAAAAAGGTTTAATGAAAAAAAAAATATTTATTAAAGAATTCAAAACTGAGAAATATCAGCCCAAAGAGGGGAAAAAAAAGAAGAAGAAAAACGTTTTAAAAAAAAAAGATTTCCGACCGACCGACCCATGTTTTGGCACCTAAAGGGCAATACAACAAATTTTCTTTTTTAGGCCTTACTGTTTTAAATCGTGATCAAATTTTAACAACAAGATGGTGGATCTTCGGGATCTGCTTTCAACAAAAATCAGCGAGTGTCCTTGAAGTTGCTCCCCAGTATTGAATCATCACGCTTACAAATGTGTGCATTGATGATGCAACGAGGAACGGAATGAGATTGAAAAGAGCTATAGTGGTAAGATAATAACAAATTGATAGATTGGTAGGCCGAACGCGGATACAAGGTCTACGGTGGGTAAATAAAATATTTGAAGTGTAAAGGACTGGGGGATGGTAACTAATGAAAGGGGGATGAGAGATGGGCATGACTATAGTATAGTGTGGTAGGGGGATTAAGGATACGTGAATATCTAACAAGAGGGAGAGAGAGCCAGAGAGAGAGAGAGAGAAAGAGAGACGGACGGATAGACAGAGAGGGAGAGACAGACAGACAGAGGTGTGGGCATAGGCCTTCTGAGAGAGTGAGATGAAAGACAGAGAAAGAGAGAAAGACGTGATAGAGCTAGAGTAAAAGTGATTGATATTGAGCCAGAGAGAGAGAGAGCGCGAAGGAAGGGGAAGAGAATGAGAGGAGAGCGAAATATATATATATATAGAGAGAGAGAGAGAGAGACGGGGGGGGGGTAAACAACGGGAAAGTGCGGGCGTGATGAAGAGAGAACTTTGGTGCAGTATGGAGACAGAGAATAAAAGATGGAGATGTAGACAGAGGAGAGTGTGAGAGACAGAGAGAGAAAGAGAAGCGCATAGAGGGGAAAATCGGGTTCATTATTATTAGGCTGAGGAGAGGATTAATAAAAAGTGTGCAAACACACTATATGTTATTGGCGTTCCCCATGACCTTTAAAAGGATCCCTCAAATGAATTATTGTTCATTCTCCTTTAAAACGGGCCTCCGATTTATAGGCCGCGGTCCCAACGTTACCGTCACGAGAACCGCTGGACAAGTCACAAATATATGGATTGTGGAGGTGTCGTGGAATAGTGTTTCATTCACTAGACTCTCGATCGGTCCGATTTATTTGGATTATTTTTTCACTCTGCTAGCTCTCATTCTTTCTTTCTAGTCACTCTGACTCACACTAGTAGTCCCAATCCCTTTTCCCTCTCATCCTATCCCTCACACTCGAGATGTAATTAAAAAGTCACCTCTGATCTGTATCCTCGCATCGTTATTGATTTCAAGACCTTTAAACAAATATTCCGAACAAACTTGACAGTATGCAACCTATATATATGCCTTCAATATCTTGGCAACGCATATATTTCCCTATTTGATTTTTACCTCGACTAGCTAGCTGCGGCTACGCAATAGACCATGGTGACCGATTACTAGTGGGCTATTGTTTGCCAACTTGCTAAGACATTACAGGTAGATGACCGTGGATAGTTAGTTTTTTCTACAGGTAATTGAAAAAAGGCAATGGATCATTCAACCAGTGGCGGGCCCCCTCACATGGCAAAATAACAGGTTATTAAAAACACCCTTTTTTGACCGAAAAAAGAAGATGGGCTCCCTCCCCTGGCGCTTAGGGGGGGTTGATTAAAAAATTGGGGGCCAAAAAATTGTGCTCACACTACCCCCAACCTGAGCGAAAAATCGACCGGCGTGATTTTCAAATTTTCGCACGAAGTGGGCCCCTTCTTTGGCCCCCTTTCTTGCCGCCGGCTGGATCCGCCCCTGCATTCAACTCTACAATTTTCTGCAATAATTCGACCGAAATCTCCTCAAGCTCTGCCGTGCTACCTTCGTGTTATTTTTCAGACACATATTATGCATGTTAGGTGTGTACCAATATAAAAGTGATTACTTACCTTGTGTTGCAATAAATTAAGAGATAGAGCGAGAGAGAGAGAGAGAGGGGAGAGAGAGAGAGAGAGAGAAGGGAGTGACAACGTCGTTAATTGACTTTCTTGGTCATACAAATTGATATGTTGTAATCAGGAAATTGAGTAGCTGTTATTGAAAACTTTGACATACCTGATTTTGTACAAATACTCATTACACGAAACTGAGAGAATTAAAATTATCTCAAAACTGTTGCAAATGATAAAAGTGATAAGAGTATGATCTCACGTGGCACACACATGACCGTCACGTGTCTCGATCTCCAGTGCTCCAGTGTTAATAGATCCAATTTTAAGCATGTAGGTAATCAATCATCTGCGTGCTACTTTGGCGCTTTGAAACTTTTTTTCCTGTCGGGGTCTCCTGGTTAATGAGTGGCAAAGTCATTCAATGTACCGGCAAACGACATTATTTGGTGCTGTTCTTAATTGGAAAGTCCACCCTGGTATTACGTTGGTTTTAATATTAAAGCAAAAACATGAGGGGAACAAATTAGTAAAAGTTCGAACAATATCGGACTAAAATTAGGAAAGTTATGAATTTTTGAAGTTGTCATCAGTGAAACACAAATTGGCAACACTGACGCATCTGGCGAACTCCTCTCCAATGTGCTCTGTACATAAGATTTCATAAACTTTCATTTTCTTATGATGGAATAGATTTGTTTAATACAGGGGTTTAAAAAAAAACATATTTGCAATAGATTTAGTACTTTAGTACAGGGCAAATGGGAGGAACCTCGCAAGATACGTCACAGAGTTGCCGATTTGAGTTTGATTCATTGCACCTTTCATCACTTTTTTTTATATTTTTAGTCGGGTTTTGCTTAAATTTCACTGACCTGTTTATCTCATTTTTCTGCTTCTATTAAAACCAACTTATAACAGGAGGGACTTCCCCTTTTGTAACTTTAGGGGCAATGCTTTAAGAAATGGATGTTATTGGTTGTTCGTTCTAATATATATCACCTTCCTAAATTCTGAGCACCCGAAGAGCGCTAACTCTTTGTAAAAGTATATGAGTCAACGCTGTTCTTGCTCTTAAAGAGTCAATTTAGCCATCCCAAGCTGTTCTGTAAATTCTATCTAGCGACATTATTTCTTACAAAGAAATTGATTTGTTCGATAGTAAGGATGTTTCTTCATTAAAATAACATGTCGTCGCCCGCTGATGGTGCGCCCCTACCGGCAGTGTCAGGAAAATAGTGAAAATTGCTCTTTATAGCGATAGTAAAAAGTCGATATTGGAAGGTCTACTGACTGGCGTAGTGAGGATATATTCATGGAGGGGGCACTGGCAACATTGTGAGTGCGTTTGTGGGAGGAGGGGGAGGGGACACTGTTTTTTTTTTAAGTGAAATTAACAAGTTCACCGATAAGGGTAAGCTAGCGTGAGCTTTCGTGTACGTGTGTGATGTGGCGGGGGGGGGGAGGTCTGTCATGTTCTTTTCACGCTTTCTTTCCTCCCTCCCCTTTCTTTGTTTTAATGCTCTTTCTTCTTCTTTTTTTCACTTTTCGATGGGTCGAGGAGTCTCCTTGCTCAGCCCGTAACTACGCCACTGCTGACTAGGGAGGAGGGATGAAACAGCGAGAAGATCATTTGAACACTAATTCAAAGACAGCATCAGTAATCAAATAACAGCAGTCTCACCATGAAGACCATTTTGATACTGAGAAGCAGTGGCGTAATGAGCAAAAAAGTTTGGGGGGCTGGGAGAAAAAAGGGGCGGAGCCCCAGAAGCTCAGGGTTTTAGGCATTTTATAATCATGATGGTCAGATAAGCATTCAGGGGCCCGCCTTAGGGCCCTGGTGGGGTCGAGGGGCAGAGCCACCGGAAGTTCAGGATTTTAGGCATTTAATCACGGTCAGATGAGCATATTTTGATAACCTATTTGTGACACTGGCAGGTCACTAATTGGCGTGGGGTCCTTCTATTTCTCTTAAGCAGGGGCGGATTTAGCTTTTGCTAAGGGGTGACCAAATGACGATGCAGAGCATCGTCCACGAGCCGCGTAGCGGCGAGGCGATTTGGGGGGCTATTTTGAACCCCCGGCCCGTAAGTGATGTTTTCCTGGCATCTACTAACACAATGGAGACCATAAAAGGCAGTGCTTGATAACATCTTTTTAAATCAAGTAACAGTTTAAACAATTTGACCCAATGATGATGCGGAGCATCGTCCAAGAGCCGCATAGCGGCGAGGCGATTTACTGTTACTCCAGTAACAGTTTAAACAGTTTGACCCAATGACGATGCAGAGCATCCTCCAGGAGCCGCGTAGCGGCTAGGCGATTTTTTTTTTTTTTTTTGGGGGCTATTTTGAACCCTCCGATAAGTGATGTTTTCCTGGCATCTACTAACACAATGGAGACCATAAATGGCAGTGCTTGATAACGTCTTTTTAAATCAAGTAACAGTTTAAACAATTTGACCCTATGATGATGCGGAGCATCGTCCACGAGCCGCATAGCGGCGAGGCGATTTACTGTTACTCCAGTAACAGTTTGAACAGTTTGACCCAATGACGATGCAGAGCATCCTCCACGAGCCGCGTAGCGGCGAGGCGATTTGGGGGCTATTTTGAACCCCCATAAGTGATGCGGCGCATTGTCCACGAGCCGCGTAGCGGCGAGGAGATTCGGTGGGGGCTATTTTGAACCCTCGTAAGTGATGTTTCCTGGCATCTACTAACACGATGGAGACCATAAAGCATTGCACGATAACGTCTTTTTTTTAATCAGGTAACAGTAATATCCAGAGTTTTCATGTGTTTGGTTAAGTTACTAGATGAGTTGAATATCTTCTCACAATATTTGCACTTCTTTCTTTTTTTCCCTTCTTTTTTTTGGCGGCCCAGGGGGGGGTTAAACCCCCTAACCCTCCCGTAGATCCGCGCCTGTTTAGTATACTTCTTCCAAAAAAGTGGGGGGCGGAGCTCGAGGCCCCGGAGCCCCGTCGTTCTGCGGGCCCTGCCATGTATGACTCTAAATAAGCATATTTCTTGCCTGACTGTAAATTTAGGAATTTTTAATTTTCCAACAAACGCATAAAAAAGTATAATTTACTAAAAAGTGAGGAAAAATCTCGGATAATCATGTCATTTCAGCAACATTTGTAAATCACCGGTATCGAATTAGAAATGAACCACGTTTGAATTTTATTGTGACACTCGCAGGACACTAATTGGCTCACCCCCATCAGTACGTCAGTGCCCCCGATCTACACATTGTTGGCGGGAAAAATCGCAACTGATCTCCCCTATCTATCTTCTTTCTCTCTTTCTTTCCTTACCTTTCCCTCTCCTTCCCTTTCCCTTCCCTTCCTTCTCTCTCTTTAGGTTTGCTAGGCGGGAGGCAAGGGCCTTTCGCCCCCCCCCGATTCACATGCTGTTGGCGGGATTATTCGCAACTGATCTCCCCTTCTTTTCACCCTTTTCTTTTCTTCTTCCTCTTTTTTTGTTCCCTTTTAGCTCTCTTCTTCCCCTTTCCTTCTCTCTTTTTATTGGCGGGGCGGGAGGGGAGAGGCAAGGGCCTTTGCCCCCGATCCACAACTTGTTGGCAGGAAAATTGCAACTGATATCCCCCTTCTTTTCTTCTCTTCCTCTTTTTTTTCCTTCCCTTTATCTCCTCTTTTCCTTTTTTTCCTTCTTTTCTCTTTTTTCGGGGGAGGGCAAGGCCAGCTTGCCCCCTGGATGCGCCTTTGGAACATTCCCTCCGGAAATGACCCGCCACATCCAAAACAAACCCTGGGCGCAGGCGACTGCGCATTAACCCGCGTACCGCCTAGAGCTGCCGCGGTCTTCTCTATTAAAGCTCTTCTCCAGGCCGGACATACGGGTATCCAGACTTTTCGCTAAACTGGATATACGGTTATCTACGTTACTGTTAGTGGACACTAAGGCCCATTAGTGACTATAAAAAACATTATGCTCTTCCTGGCTATTTGGGAATGTGTCAGTTTGCAACAGAAATGGAGAAACGCGCATTTTGTTGAAAATCATGTGATATCACGAACATTTATAAATCTCCTGTATGGAATTGAAAATAAGTCATGGTTTAATTTCATTTTGGGGCTTGCGCCCCCAAGCCCCCCACCAGTACGCCAGTGCTGAGAAGCATTTGGATAATGAGCTTATTATAAAACATCCGCAATAATGAAATATGGAATGGCGATGCACATTTTTCAATCATTTTCCGATCGATAGAGCTCCGCAAATTAGAAGAAAGCCGGCTTTAATCAATCCTAGTCGGGAAAGCGTTACGCAAAATATCCAAACATGCACGCTGTTTAATAAGTGTGCACCATTTAGCCTATTAGTAAACACCGTAGCTATTGTATACACATTATGACTGAAATGATTCCGACCAGCCTCATCAAACATTAATAACTTACGTCACTCAGATGTTTCCATACGGAAGAGCGAATAGATTTAGCTTTGTATGCAGTTTATACATCCATCTTTTAAAAAATTACAATTCATTATTTTTTTCACGAATGTACTTTCAGTAGGAATTCGCCCTGGCACGTCCGAAAAGTTGAATTTCCTATGGGGAAGTAGAAGAATAATTAGGAGAAGTGTTCCCACTCGTCAAAATAAAATTCCTGAAATGAAACCTCAGATTTACTGGAATTTGATGGAATGTCCTCACGAACCACTTTGAAATGTTTTCCTTTCATAAATTGCTAAAAAGGTTAACGTCATTTATCTTTTTTTTGTACCAGAATTTCAACTTTAAATTTCCAAAAATTACACTAATATAAAAATATACATTTCTAAAGCTAATTTCTAAAAAAAATACAATTGTTAAGCTAAACGATTGATAAAAGATATACATATTTCACCTTTTCAGTGTTCATTAAATTCCTTTCTTAAATTTCCTGAAAAATTCATTGAAAAAACTGCGTTTTCTTAAATTTCCTGAAGAATGGAAATAAATGACCTGGGTATTATTAAAAGGATAGTTGATTTTTCGTATAGAGGGCGCTACACACAATAATTTTGTGTGAGATAATGAAAACCTGAGTGTCAAATTTGAAAGAGCATACACTTTAAATGACAAAATCATCTCTGTTTGATCAAATCGGTTCAGAGACGGCTGAAATATCAATAAATGTAACCATTTCTAATATTTGTGGGGCCTCACAAATATTCGATAATTCCGAACTAGCCATTGAAAACACGAAATAGCGCCTTATATACGTTTTGTTCCAGCTAATACCACACGCAAAAAACTGAGGTGCTAAATGTTGGGTGCTGAGTGAGATTCTACACTTGAAGTGCCAAAATCAGCACTTGACGGGTTAACTTTAACAAGGAAACCGAAACGTGCTGAATATTTGAGTGCAGAAAACGAGTGCTATAACAATATGCAGCACTTAACATCGAGTGCTGACTGCATAACCTGATCTGATTGGTCGGTTAGTATAATAGCTGGGATCCAGATTTGTCCAGACTTGTTCCTCGCGTGCAAGTTTGCTGCACTGGCTCGATGGACCGGCCTGCGGTTCGCTAGGCTAGCTGCGCGGGTACGTGCCCGGTCGGGGGCCAGGGCCAGGATGCCCAGCCAAGCGGAGCGCGCATGTGCACCACACAACGTTTGTTGCTTCTTATCCTGCATATAGCAGCAGTCAAAGGGGTCAAAGCGAGGTATAAGCAATCAAATAAACCAAGTTCAGGTTTAAGTTATAATTAAATTAAAGGCTGCTTTTCTAGTATAGACTCTAGTCAAACTTCGAAAATGGGATATATTTGCAATAAATGTCATTTGATTATTCCAGGGCCTGTTGGAAAGTTGATCAGCCATTTACATATTGCTCATGCGTTGTTTGACATGCCCCATCTACATTTGGTATGTGGTCAAGGTGGATGTCCTTTCGTCATTTACCACTTTCAACTCTTACAGGAAACATTTATTAAACCAACATCCACAAGAAGAACCTGAACCTGAAGTTGTACAGGGTATGGAGGGTCTAGTTGATGCTGATTTGGGTGTTGCTGTTGGTGAAGTGCATAATCCTGCAGCAGATGATGCATTTGATGATGATGATGATGATAGGATAGGCCTACTACAAGAACAAGATGGAGCAATGCATAATGACAGTACAAGACCAGCTGCATTTTTCATTGGTTCTCTTTTATCAAACACCAACATGACCCATGCTATGACAAACAGAGTGTTATCTGCTGCAACAGCTTTGAATACTGATGTTGTTGACAGTTTAAGGAGCAAAGTTATTCAGACTTTTGAGGCCTTGGGTATTGACCTGGAGTCCCAGGCACCACCTGTGATCCGACATTGATTTAAGGAGATTTTCTTGATGCACATACATGACATATTTGCATCATTTGCACAAGTACAAGTTGAATCCTGTTGATGCTCAAGAATAATTGGTTAAGATTTTCTTTTGTTAATAGCTTCCAAGGGTGGCCTGTTTTCACACAATATGTAAAGTTCATTATACATAATACATGTTGGACTTGCTAGCCAGTTTGTGAGGAAATGAAGTAAGAAATGAATCAGTAAGCATTGGTTAAAACATGTTCTTATAATTAGTTATGTATGGTTAAATTTGTAACAGTGTTTGGAAATGTTTCCAGTTCCATGTAGTGTTCACTCACACATGTACTTTTTGAGGTTTCATGTTCAATTCTTGCTAAGTACCTGCTTTTCATGGAGAATGTGACCTTGGACTAGTTTATTTCATGAGGTATACATGTATTTGGTGTTTTGGATTTTGTTTTCATGATTGGCATAAGTTAAATGCTCAGTTGATTATTTTGTTTTAATTAACAGATCTAATTTGACATTCATGATTTCTTTTAAATTAGTGCTTATAAGCCTCTTAGAATCTCAGTACATGTACATGTACACTTTTTTAAATGTGGTGTCTTGTTAAGGGAATTGTTATACTCATGCACTGATGACAATCTTAATTGTTTAACATGGGAAAGGGAGAAAACAGTGTGAGAATTTTAACCCTAAAAAGACTGGGCTATTTCAGTGGCTTGAAAGACTGGGGGAGGGCCCCCTTGAGATTTCGGCCATCAATTGCGCAATGCACTTAAAATTTGGCAAGTGTGTATAGATCTTGATGTAAAGTAAAAGAATGCATATTATATTCAAATTTATGAAAATCATGACGATTTTTTTTTTTGTCATAGCTAATTTATTATGCAAATGTATGCACAAATCTGGTGCTTCGTTTGTAGAATCACAATGTTTGGTGTAGATATTCTTTAGAATCATTGTTACCACATTCCCTACAACCACGCGGCAAGATTTGAGCGCGAAATCGCGAAAATTGTCGAGGGGGCTAACCCCAGTCTTTTAGGGTTAATCTATAAGCAAACTGCTATAGTTGAAACAAAATGGACCACTTAACCAGTTGTTATACATGTATGTTAATTTTCACACATCGAAATAGAACAGAATTTATGGTTTGGAGTTACAGCTTTAAATAATCTTGATTAATATTTGTGATGAAGCTTGAATGCGTATTTTGAACTCAACTTTGAACAGGCTTGTTTTCCATGCATGTGTTTTAATTCTTGCATGTACATTTTGGAGTGCATCGTATGATCTGCTATTAAAGTGGAACATTAGAAATATATATACATGTACTCTCATTTTGTTTTCATTCTGTCTCACATCACTGTACAAGGGTAAATTTAGCACTTAAAGATTTAATTTTAGCACTTTTTAGGAGCTCGTACACTCAAAAAGGTGCTAAATTTAGCACTTGAAGATTCAATTTTAGCACTTTTTAGGAGCTCGTATAGTGACTGCACTCGAAGTGCTGAGTTAGCACTTGCACAAGGGCTATTCTGCTAGCACCCAAAAGAGAGCAAAACTTGGCACTTTAAGTGCACAACAGTCAGCTCCTTTGGGTGCTAGCAAAGTAGCCCGGTGCAAGTGCTAACTCAGCACTTCGAGTGCAGTCACTATGCGAGCTCCTAAAAAGTGCTAAAATTGAATCTTTAAGTGCTAAATTTAGCACTTTTTTTTTTTGAGTGCAATGTTAGCGTTTGGTTGGCTTTTTCGTGTCGGTTATAATACGCTCAACCAGCCGGCCCGTGTATTATTAATATTAATTAATTAATTAATTAACGGTCACCGTATTTTTTTGAAAGTAGAGCTGAATTAGTATGATCGGATTTCTTCTAAATTTCACACATTTTGGGGTATAAAATTACCTTCATAGCAATTTTAGGTGCTAAAAGGGCACTAGAAATGTCATGAATTAGAATAAGAGCAATAACCGTGCAATTTGAAGGCATTTGCGGTCTTAACTCAACTGTCTCTTCAATGCGCATGATGATTTAATATGCTTCAACAATTTCACTTTGGTTCCAGAACATGCTACATCCATAAAACAATAGCCTGATCCAGGAACCGACCAATCACAGAGCAGCATGACACATATGTATTATTAGCGCGCACTGACCTTCAATAAAACATTGACCTGCTCCGGGAACTGACCAATCAGAGAGCAGCGTTACAAGTATGAATTATCAGCGCGCACTGACCTTCAATAAAACATCGGCCTGCTCCAGGAACTGACCAATCAAAGCGCAGCATGCCAAGTATAAAGTATAGTGTACTGACCTTCAATGTTCTTCATATTTCAAGATGACACTTTGTGTGAGCAGAACCTATGATGGTCGATTTCGACTTTTAGTCATTTAGAACCTTCAAGATAGCTTCTTGAGCGATAGAAACACACACTCTCTCCTAAAGACAATTTATACTATACAAAGGTTTGTCCTGGGGACCACTATGTCTATCTTTACGGATAGGGTCCAGGGGCCCGCCTTAAGACCCCTTATGGGTAACATAACAGTGGCAGAGCCTTGCCAGGAGTCCAGGGAGTGGAGTCCCCTGATGCTCTCAAGTTTAAATAATTTAGAATTCTTCAAGATAGCCGTCTTGAGCGATAGAAACTCTAATCTATCGCTTGAAATTTAGACTGCTCATATGGCTTTATTTCGTGGGAAATCAATTCTGTCTCTCCGGTGACGTATCCACTAGACAACAAAATCTCTATGAAATTGATTCCGTAAGAGAAAGGGTTTCATCTTCTGAGTGACACCGAATAGGATTTCCGGTGTTTGATCAGGAGCCCTCGATGGCCAGACAGCAAAAACTTAAATCAGAATTCTTATCATTGATGTCAACATTCTAAATATACATGCAAGTAAAACAGATTGATCTTGGATTAATCACATTCAGTGTTTAACAAAGAAGTACTCGGTTTTGTAAAATCCTCCAAAATGAAAAATTCCACCATATTGGGATTTATTTTTCTTTTAATCGGTACGAATGTATTGATTAGAATGACACTAGAAGTACAAATTGATAAAGAAAAATAACAGACAAAATGATAGTTGAGTGAGTACTATTTACTTTACCCCCCAAAAAAAAAAAAAAAAAAAAAAAAGATTAAGAAATATTTTGTTGGTACCAAAAGTGTCGTACATGTCAAGCGACTGAAGATACACTAAACCAATCAGGAAAGATCATTGGTAATTATTTTTTGTGGGGTCGGATTATTCATTTCATTTCAAGTCGAGTGCTTTAACCACTCGACATCGATACCTCTATATCAATATCAATTTGTCTCGTATTACTGGGAGGTAATAATCATCCACCATTAGGGGCTAGAGAATTGCCCACGTATGTAAATTAATAAAATTCATTGTCTAAAATTATTTGTATGTGAAACGTACAGCGAAAAAGCAGAACAACTTTGATACGAATTATTGAATTATTGACCACCGCGCCGGTCCTCCCGTAAAGTATAAAACACGCTTGCTTACATTAGTTTTTATCACCTGACGAAGTGTTGCAGCGGCGCACGAAACGTCGTGATCTTTTAGATCCCTTATTGACCACATCGCGAGACAAACGAATATCACTAGCGATATTATTTTCGATACTACATCCGCAATGAGTAATATATTTAGCAACTTTAATACGTATTCTACTTATTTGAAGAACATAATTATCAAACTTATTTTTCTCGAATTTTCAGTTGTATATGCACATATGTAGAGTGTTGCAATCATGTTACCCCCCCCCCCTCTCCCCACCCCCATTTTTGCTGTAGATACAGGGTTAAATAAATCTCAAAACAGGCAATGCATAATGAATACTGAGTTTTATTTTAAGCTCACTTTGAATACAGACTGCAGTCTGACAAATTTCATCTGGATATAATAATATTAATGTAATAATGCACAACAGCAGCACAAATCCCAGACTTTGACTGTCTATCCTAGACGTCTTCGTCACTCCAGAGTTGGCCTTTTACGCCACTTAAGGACACACAGGAGACTAAAAAGGTAACCGTAGGAGCCGCTAGACCTCTTCGAAATCAAGGCCTCAACCATCATCATCAAATGCAAAACCACCACGAACAATAATTATTATACAGTATGACAGCTTTCATGAATCATATTAAATATACGACGGAGGAGCGGGAAAACACCATTTTGGATTGACTCCACTTCAAATTTGAGTAAACACCGCTCCATAGTAGTAGTTTAATGACTCTCTAGAGAGTGGATTCCGCTCCAAACGAATTGATTCTTGTGACTCTTTCAAATGTGAAGTTTCCACTCCTGTAGAGTTAGAAGGCACAAAAAGAAAGCAACAGAATAATTTTAAGTAAAGGTGACAGGGATGTAGCAAAGACACACTAACCTTTTGCCTCTCTACTTTTCTTC
Source organism: Mesocentrotus franciscanus (assembly GCA_037976565.1). Classification (NCBI taxonomy): domain Eukaryota; kingdom Metazoa; phylum Echinodermata; class Echinoidea; order Camarodonta; family Strongylocentrotidae; genus Mesocentrotus; species Mesocentrotus franciscanus. The sequence goes on from CP137678.1 coordinate 22,688,293, forward strand.
TTAGTTGACACAAGGAACCTTCGTTTTCAGTAAAAATCGTTGTTCCCACTATGGACCCTGTTCCAACGGACTCTTTTCAGTTAGGATGACAGTTAGAATGAGAACGAGTCCCGATGATTTCACAAATGTTCCCTTTTGTTGGTGTACAAGGTTGTTTTCTCTCCCAAGAATCTAAGACGCCTTACAAGTTTGCAAACTCACTGATCTATTATAGAAGCTCAAAAGCAGACATATCGCAATGATATGAGTACATGCCAATGAGCCGAAATTATTCAGAATCTCGTTATGCTCGCAAGGACAAATTCGCCCATCGGGCTGTTGCGGGATTTCACGAGAAGTTTGCGTTGGAGTCTCTGCTCACAAAGACAAATCTCCCTGGTGTCAAACAGCTCACTGTCGCTTGCTACAGAGTGTTTGAATCTCGAGAGAATCGCGATAACGTTAAGTGAAATGTGTCTGCACTAATGGCGTAGACGCAACAGTTTTATCGCTTTCGTCCAATGCGAAAAAATAAGCAAATGGTGAGCGGCGGATGTGATAGAAGCTAGCATTGACTGTGTCGACTGTTGTAGACGGGATGGCCGAAAATGACCGAGCATTCCCCGATGAACACGTAAGGTTTATATTAATCACGAAGACAAGTTGCTAATTATGTAATAACAGGGAGGTGAGACTGGTAATATCGAGATTGTATAGAACGAACGAGGAGGAGAGAGAGATGGCGGAGGGGGGGGGGGCCCCCGAGTAATTTCGAAAAGGGGGTATTTATATAATTATATATATATATATATATATATATATATAAGAGAGAGAGAGAGTCAGAGAGAGAGCTAATAAAGAGAGAGGGGGAGAGAGAGAGAGAGAGATTGGAGAACCAGGATATATTTTGGAAAGGGAATATTTATATAATTTATAGAGAGAGAGAGAGAATGAGAGTCAGAGAGAGCTGAGAGAGAGAGAGAGGGGGGAATAGACGGAGAGAGAATGAGAGAGAGAGAGAGAGAGAGAGAGAGGTGGGGAGAGCGAGAGGGAAGAGAGAGAGAGAGAGGGGGAGGGGGAGGGGCGTGTAAAACACCAATCATGCCAATTATGACATTGTGCGTAATTGTCTTCATTGCAAGTCCGAAAAAAGGGCATCGATTTCTTGATGAAGATGAAGGATCCGGTTATTTTTGCATAATTACATGGGTAATTTCTATGCGCTCAGATGATGACGTAAGGAGGAGGGGTGGGGGTATTGCCACTAATCTTAGCATCATTTTTCTTTTCCTTAAATAAGATTTAGGAGATTGGTCAAGGTCTACAGAGTTATAAGCCTCTATGTCTTACCGCGGCTGCTGCAAATTTGCTTCTGGATGTGAGTAATTTGAAAAAGGGGCAGATCCAGGATTTTTTTTAACGGGGCGGGGATGATTCATACAAATCTCTAACAGAAAAGAAGAAGAAACAAATCTTAGCTGCCTATTATCTCTGATTCGTAAAGAGAGAGAGAGAGAGATTATTATCACATTTTGCGAATGCATTCAAGATGTAACATTTCTTTTCATTGAATTTTTGTAAAGGTTTATATATATGACTTAAAAGCTAAATGCTGATACATCTTGAACGTACAAATAAATGGTCCTCAAATAAAAGACATGTAAAATTAGGGTGTGAAAGGAAAACAATAATCAATAGTGATATTGATGTGCTATTACGAACTACGAATTACGAACCGAAACATATTAAAATTATCGAGGTGTTATTGTAAATTTGTGTCTCGGAACTATTAACCTGAGGCATTATGAACATTTGAAAATACGGACCTTCGGAAAACGAGTCACCCCCGATGCAAATGTGGTCATTGACCATCGGTGGCGGTGACATTGATCGTTGATAAGGAGAGTTTGGCGGACCCGGTTCGAGTTGGGCATAATATGGCAAATACTGCTTTGCTGACCAAGCACTAATCGAAAGAATCGAAACAAAAATCTAAAAAGCCTAAATATAACTTGGTTTTGGAAAATGGTGCTCAGACTTATTTTTAATAAGCAAAAAACAAATTAATGATCGAGCCGGTTCTCCCCACAATGCATTGCGCGACATTTTTTTGTCACGTAGGGGCCTCACAACACAGACAGAGCTGTCTTACTACCACCCCCTGGCCGATTTGAACAACCGTGAGTCTGGCATATCGGCATCTTGAATAGGCTATTTTCGTAAAGTCGTAATGTAACCAAATCTAATGCATACGTCTTTGTGAAGTGCCTCGATACAAACTATTTTTGTATTCACCTGAATAGAATAACAGTATTTCAACAGTCAGAATGCAAACTGCATATATTAAGTGTTGCTAGGTAGGGCAAGCCATAATGTTTGTCCAACCTGGCAATGACTAATGATGCAGTTCAGATTCTATTGTCTATTGAAATACTATTATTCTTATGAGGTGAATGAAATAGTTTGTATCGAGGCACTTCACAAAGAAGTATGCATTCAATTTTGTTATATTACGAAAATAGCCTATTGTCAGAATGTTTACTGATGGCACTTTCGTTTTGAGGAGCATACGTCACAAAATTGTTTTGCTCGAAATAACCGAAACAAAAATCGCTCTTAAAAATCACCTGATTGAAGTACGCCCGTGATATTTGGCAGTTTTAACCTTTGATTTATTTACAACATGATATAATTTTTGAAAATTGGCGTGAACTTGGGCTTTAAGTTGCCCAAACTCTGTGTAGATGGTACTGTTATGCTTGTATCTATCGAACAGCGCATTTGTATGGTAGCATTTCCATCCCACTAAAAATAAACGAAGCTTATGGGGAGAGGGTTGGGGTCAAAATATAGCATCGGAAATGGAGGGGGACAAAAGAAAAAAGTAATTCATTATTGCCAGTGAATAAATAATTTTAAAAAAATAATAAACCGTTATATATATATATATATGCATTACAAACTCATTTTAAACAAAGCGATGATTATTTCATGAAAAGAGAGATATAATCTATCATACCTGAGATATTCCTTTCTTTTTTAGATGGGTTGATGTAATTATGCGAAAGGAAATGAGAGAACAATGGGTTCGCTTTCCGATGGAGACATTTTTTCAACCTTTGCACACATTTTCAAGAAGTAAGCTACGAAACCTTTATTCTCTCATTTCCTCTCGCATTAGATTTATTTCCATGAGAGTCCCTATAGCTGTTGTATTGGTTATTACCTTACAATTTCATACATACATAGGCACATACATATATATATATTATGTATGTATGTACATCCATGTAAGATAATAACCTATACAACAGCTTTGGGGACTCTCGTGGAAATAAATCCAATGCGAAAGGAAATGAGAGAATAAAGGTTTCGAATTGAATTAACTGATACGACTCATTGAAAAATATTTTTTACTTGTCTCTTTTTATTTCAATGGTAAAAGGCTTTATAAGTTCGTTATACGTAAAGGTCTAATGCTACGAGAAGGCAATAGTTTTACACTTTTGCAGTTGAAACCTACAAACTGAAGTATAATCTCCAGAGTTTAGCAAAAACTATACACAAATGTTTGTCTCGTAATTACTTATATTAACATCAAGGTTAGAACCTTTTTTTCCAGCTATTTTATTGTATCTGCTGTGCATGAGCTATATGTGTTATGCTGTACCGAAGCCTTTTGTATGCACAATTACTATGTTATGATTTTGTTTGTCAAATATTCAGACGAAGCCCGAGGAGTGGCAACTGCCCAATGAGCACGTCAGAGAAATGTTTGGGAGGGCGAGTATTGCCTAGTCTGCAAGCACAGACCCTAATTTGACACTTTATCAAAAAATCATTGTGCCTTGAGAGAAGCCTAGCCCAGCTACCTACTGGTTGTGTCAGGAGCAGCTATAGTACATGGCCTATGGTAGTCTTATAGTGCAGACTCTCTTTTACGACTGACCAGGGTTTGTGCCTGCAAACTAAGTATTGCCCGGCTGAGACAAACTTTCACACTAGCTGATTCGGTACGTAGAATAAAACTTCTTTTTTTTAATAATAATTTGATGTTTTACGAGGGTTTTGCTACATGGGGATAGTCCATACTATGTCCGTTTTTTATTTGTATTCTTCTATCACACGTATCGATCCCACACACAGCGCGATGTCTCCACTAATCGCGCTATCCCCCAAATTACAGTCCAAAAGAACTACAGAATGAGAGGAATGGCAAGGTCTACTTTCAACGATGAGGGTGTGTTATTTTATCAGCTAATTGGGAGCGCAACACGGAAACGATACAGAGGCTGGACTACTAACATGGGGTGTACTTTAATCCAGAATCTGGACGGTTTTATTTTACTTCGCGATGGGTACCTCTCCCATCACCTACCTGCTGCAAGCCGAAGATGGCGTGATCCACGAATCCGTAGGCATCGATGGTACGCCAAGCTTAATTTCGCCGGGCGTAGAAATTCGGGGATCACGCCATCTTCAGCTTGCGGCAAGTTTTGGGGAGATCCCGGTGCCGTGGTGGAGATTATGAAAAATTAAATCGGCCAGATTCTGGACTAGGTGTGCGCACGCATCTGCATGAGTGTGTGTGATGAGGTGTGCGTCACCTCTTGATTTCGTCAGAATCTTTATTCTTCATTCTTTATTTATAATTCTTTCTTTCTTTACGTTTTTTGTGGTATGATTTTTATCAAAAGTACGATCTAATCCCCATCAATTTTTCACCACCAATTCCCTTGGTCCGGAATAGAAAACTTCCAATAATAAAATGAATAATAATCATAATGATAATTATAATGATAACCATAATGATAATAATAGTAATAATAATATACCATATTTATGTAGCGCAAATCAAAATTATATCCCCATGCGTTGTAATGGAGAGAAGGAAAAAAAGAATAGTCATCAAATAACGTTGAAAATTGTTTCTGAAAGGATACTGACCGCGGAGCGACTGTCATCGGAACATGTGTGTAACAACCGATCGCACTACCCATATAAAGATGTGAACATTATAATAAAGATATCAGATTGTTTTCTTATTGAATTTGTTTGCAGCAATTTCAGGCCCAAAATCAGAGTTTGGAGAAAGTTTGGCAGGATAGCAAAATGGATGAAACTCAGAAAGCTGCCCTCACTGTTATTTTTGAGATCTCAATTTAGTCGTCGTCGTCTTCGTCTTTTTCTTTTCCTTCTTCTTCTTCTTCTTCTTCTTCTTCTTCACCTCCTCCTCCTTCCTCACCTTCTCCTTGTTTGATCCTTCTCCTTCTGTCCCTTCTCCCCTTTTCCTCTCTTCCCCTTCTTTTTTTTCCTTATTCTTCGTCTTTCTTTTCTTTTTTTCTTTTTTTCTTTCTTTCTTTTTTTTTCTTTCTTTCTTTTCTTTCTTTCTTTTGTTCTTTCTTTCTTTTTTCCTTTTTTGCATTATTCCTTTTCCCCTTTGTAAAAATCACAAAAATCTTCTTTTTTTTTAAATTAAAATTGTGATGTTAATTCATCCTAATGTCATTGAAATTGGTATCAAAATGTAGATAATTAATGTTTCTTTCATATTATGACCTTAAACTCATGGTGGTTCAAGGTTTCCTTAAAATATTATTTACGCAATACTATTTTCCATCTACATCTGAAGTATTGTGTATTATGATAAAATCTTTAGAATAAACGAGGTGTGCTTAGTTTTTGAAGTAGTGGCAACCAAACCCCTCTTTTCTAATTTCGGTGTTCCGCTAATTAACGATCAATGTATTTTGTGAAATCATTTGCGTAATGCATGAACCAATCGAAGTCGAATTTCCTTTTAATTTAGGAGCAGCAAGGAATTAAAAACTAAAACGTCTCTACTTGTTTGGGAGACCTTAGCGAATATCCAGAAAATTATTGGGTTGGGCAATCCGTTTAACAGTATTTATAGAGGGCGCTGCACTGTGGCGACCACCAGTGCCATTGATAAAGGCAGGCTCACACTATGACGAATAGGGGGTACCGCAAGCTACGTTAAGCTGCGAATTGCAATTTTGAATTTCCCGCCAATCATCGTGTGTTGCCTTCAATTGTCGCTAGCGACCGCAGACGGCCGAAATTATCAGTCGCGTCCGTCGGCAAATTTTCAGCATGTTGAAAATGTTGAGGCGGCAAAAAAAATTGTTGTGATTCCGTTCAGATTTCGTTGGAGACCGCAACCCTCATTTCCTTGACGTTTCCATGCCGTGCGATTCCGTCTCTAGTCGTTTTTGTTGATACAATTTCGTTGATAGTCGTTGTCCTTGTCGTTGTCAAAGACCATTGACGGCAAGTAACGAAATTGTAACGACCTTGGTGCGACGATGGATTGCGATTTTTGGCCGGAGGGTGACGGGTGATGACTGTTGATGGCGGGTCGTTCGTGAGTACCTGCGGCATTGCAACGGTGGTCTGCGATGGGTTACGATTTTGCAACGATGGTCCACGATATAGTAAAATCCACAGTAAAAAATGTAAAGTTAGTAGATTCTTCTCCAGCCCAGCACAGCGTATGTCTGAGTGGATGACCAGAACGTTGTGAAGAGTGGGAACGCCAAACTCGACTATTTATACGACCTGCACACACACAGGCTTTAATGTCGGCCGGTGAGTCACGTCATCGTCACCGCAACCCACCGTCAGCCGCCATTCCTTGCCGCCGGGCTCCGTCGAGACATCGTCACTCGCCGCCCAGACAACGTCCGATTTTGATCGCTAGACTCCGTTCCCTGTCGCAGCCATTCGTCCCTTGCCGTCGTGTTGTCGCTGTAGGTCGTTCCCACCCGTCAGCGAATCTTGGCTTTCCCCTTTTGCCGTCGCTTGCCGCCAAAATGTTGTGATTTTCACGTCCGTCGCCTTTCGCGGGGTCTTTGCCGCTACTATGTGAGCCAGCCTTTAGGAGAGTTTGGCCAACCTGGTTCGAGTTGGACACAATATGGCGACTACTGCTTTGTTGGGCAAGCACAAAACAAAAGAATATACGCCTTGTTGTGACCCAGTGGATCCAAGTTGGCCAAACTCTGTGTATAGATGGCTCTGGCGACCACCACTGGTATTTTCTGTTCTCATGTTCTTGGCTTATTTGTCTTGATTTCGTCGTACTTTTGTCTGTCTTTGCTATTGTCAACGTGTCATCATGCCTTCTACATTATGTTACTTCTTTACTGATCCGGATCTTTTTAACAATTCTACTAATGTCACAGCCTTTTACGAATGTTCACTGTCACGGCCACGCCCAACATGCTCAAGGTTCCATTACTTACACACGTGTCAAACTGTTGTGCTACTGGACCGCCCAGGCCCTGGGCAGCAAACCATGGGGTTTCGCCGATTTCCCGCGTGAAATTCTACCACGGAAAATAGGCAAGAAAGGTGGGATTCGACATCGAGTGAGGAAGCGAGGATTTGAACCACCGTTGCCTTCTATCGTTTTGGGTAATGTCAGATCCTACCCAACAAAATAGACCAAGTCCATGCGAATATACGTTTTCTTCACGAGTATAGAGAATCATGCCTTCTGTGCTTTACAGAAACATGGCTCCACGAGAATATCCCGGACAGCGCCATAGACATTGGAGATTACGAGAATATAAGAGGGGACAGAACTCCAGAATCAGGTAAAATGTGCCACATAATGGACCAGTTTCGTGATGTGTTCGGGTTGGGTGCGTGGGTCTTTGTAGGGGTACCTGGATCTATTCACCTGTTGGGAGTGGTTGTGTTTTGGTGGGCTGGGTTTGGGTTGCATGCATTGGTTGTTGCTAGGTTGGGCGAGCCTGATAGCGGCTATCGCGTGCAATTCGCATTCTGCCTGTTGGGATACGATTGTTCCGGGCGGGTGGGTGGAGTCAGTCGTGTCCGGGCGCTTCGGAGGGACCTGTGCATCCGACGTGGACACGTTGCGAGACTGGTCTATTACCTTTCGGATACACAGTAAACATTTTATCTACATGTGTCCCCCTTCCTCTTCCTTTTCTTTCTCCTTCCCTCTATTTCTATCCTCTCATTTCCCTCCTCCACCGTTACCACCTTTCGTTCCTATCTCTCTCCCTCTCTCTCTCTCTCTCTCTTTCTCTCTCTATTTCTCTCCCCCTCTCTCTCTCCCTCTCTCTCTCTCTCTCTCTCTTCTGACTATTTCGCTCTTCAATCTAGTCTCCTTTAGACCCCATTCTCTCTTCTCTTTCTTCTATTTTCTCTTCTCAATGAATTGTGAAATTGTGAACATGCATAAATAAATAAATAAATAAATAAATATAAATATATAAATGTCGGCTCCTTTCTTTAATATGTTTTCCCTATTATTACGTAATACATATATATTTATGCTTTATTTATGTCAAACATTTATGTGACGTATATGCCTAAGTGTTTATCAATTATCTTGTAACTACAGTGTATTTTGTTTATGTGCTGCCAGTGGAGGCCAATTTTCTATGTTTTGGATATGGATCAATAAAAGAATATATCTATCTATCTATTTAACTGCTAAATCTCAATGTAGCATGTTATGACAAGATAAAATTCCATTTCATCTCCCTTACCCCCTGTTCGTGGGAATATAATGTTAATATTAATAATAATTAACCGAGTGGTCCATGTATTAAGCCTATGGTTGTGAGATAATTCAGTAATAATCGTGCTAATGAGAAGCTTGATCAGGAACCACCGATACCTCGTTTATGATATAGAAAGACATTTTATTTTCTTCCCCTTTTATTTTTGTTTTTCCTTTTGATTGTATCTTTGGCACTCTCTCTCTCTCTCTCTCTTTGGTCTAGATCGACCTTGTTCTAAGAGAAATACACCACCACCCTGGCCGCTATGGTTGAAGATGATACCAGTGGAGACTACAAGACTGTTCTCATTGGTATCATCAACGCCGATGCCGCACACACCCCAGCCCAGTCTACCACTACCTAAATACCGGCTGGAGTCATCCCATATTCCCATTCACCTAGTTTATACGGTAGTATAGCTGTACCGTATTATGAACAAAGTCAAAGTTTTAACCGTACCAAGATTATAATCCCTAAGACACCTTATGAATAGCTCACACTAGTAAACCGTGTACCCTCATAACTTCACAGGCGCTACAAGCTCTAGACAAGGAGCCAATATTGAAGGTGGCCACATTAGACAGGTAGATAGATGACCACTAAGACTACACAATCATGTTAGGTACATGCATATGACAAAACTCACTGTCTGATGAAGTGGCGGTGTTTCCGTTTACATCTACCTTGATGCTATATGATATCTTCCACATGTGAGGTTATGAAAGTGCACGGTTTACTACTATTAGATATTCAAAAGCTGGCTTAGGAGTTATAATCTAGGTACAGTTCAAAATGTGACTTTTCATAGTACGGTACAGTATAATAACGTCTGAAATTGGTGAAACGGGTGCTGTAGTACAATCGCATTAAGCGATATTATATTTCGAGTATATCGGGGCATGTGCAAATAAATTTCACGTATATAGCGCATCATATTATAAATTCACTGTGCTTAATACAGTCTTAGAAACGATGAGTAGCGTAAAACATCCCTTTCTATTACTTTATATATTTACTATTATATCCTGCATCAAAAAAGTATTGATTTTTGATTGGTTGAGAGCTCTTCACGTGACCAGAGATATTCAAACCATTTTAAGGTTGCTCTGAAAAATTACTATTTTGGAGTATCATTTGGGAGTTGAAAATTTTCTTTGATATTTTGTTTTATTTTTTAAAATTTTATCAAAATTGTTGAATGTTAAAATGTTAGTTTTTTTTATACCTTTTTTTTTAACATGATAAATTTCGAAATGGGCCGCGGTGACTCCAATAATATCCTGTCTCGAGAGGTTCTGGTTAAAACTATGGGCAAGAGGTGACTCCAATAGTACTATTTGCTGAGGGGCGCAGCCCCGAAGAAAATAGTGTTATTGGAGTCACCGAGGCCCGTAGTTTTAACCAGTACCTCGAAAAGAAGGCAGGGTATATATTTTTTATATCCTGCATACAAACAAAATAATTAAAAAATTCCCCCAAAATTGAATTTTTTAAACATTTCAACATTTTACAATTTTAATAAAGATTAAAGAAAAAAAGTGTCCCCAAAAATGTCAACCCCCAAATAGTACTTCTACTCCCAAATAGTACTCCCAAATAGTACTTTTTCAGAGCAACGTTAAAATTGTTGAAATATTTATGGTCACGTGACGAGCTCTCAACCGATCAAAACCGATCAAAACCGATCAAAACCAATACATTTTTTTGGCAGGATATAATATCATTTACTTCGGGGCTGCGCCCCTCAGCAAATAGTACTATTGGAGTCACCTCTTGCCCATAATTTCAACCAGAACTATTCAAGACAGTATATATTTGTATACTACTATACGAACACTAGCCATTCCTATAATCATAATGATACATAGCATATATTGTGTTCAAAACTGTTACATAATATTATACTATTAAAGAACTTGTACAGTATATAGAAATCTTTGGTATTATTGGATAAAAGTAGGTGAGTATTCATGTAAATTAGAATGCACTGTGTATTTTTTATCTCATTCATGTAGGCCTATCACCGCCTATGTAATATTTTTAATTATTCCAATGGTGTTGTAGAGTATTTACCTTGGGAATATTGTGTAGCATTCAGCATTCATACATTCATGAAAATAATGTGAACACAAACACCGCACACATTCATTCAGACAGAACCAAAAGAAAATGAAAGAAATCTGTTGTGCTTCACCACCTTTTCGGTGTTTAATGACTCAATTACAGTGATTACACAATCCTTAGATTTTTTTTTAAACTACGAGTGATTTATCAAAAATATGAACTATTACTTCCGATAAGTGACACAATGAAAAATATCGTAAATAACTTCCAATACTTAAAACTACAATTTTGTTATTGTTTTTTGTTGTTGCAAACACAGAAAACAAATTACGTGACTTTACTGACAAGCATATACAATTTTAGCCTAATCCTTTGATTTTGTTAAAACTACGTGTGATTTATCAAAAATATGAACTATTACTTCCGATAAGTGACACAATGAAAAAGTACATGCAAGTGAAGATTACCATATTCATGATTATTCATATTATCATATTAATGATAGTCATTACATTTGAAATAGTGAAGTAAAGTTTTCTAGTATTATATTGTAGAGTACAAATGGGTGCGGGGATTTCAAACCTAGTTTCTGTGAGAGTTTATCTTATATAATGGTCAGATTGTAAGATTTATATTCTAGAAACAGAGTGGAATTTGTTGTATTAATATATAATGGTAACAACACACTTCACTATCATTGTAAAATATAGTAAATAACTTCCAATACTTAAAACTACAATTGTGTTATTGTTTTTTTGCAAAGACAGAAAACAAATTACGTGACTTTACTGACAAGCTTATACACATTTAGCCTAATCCTTTGATTTTGTTAAAACTACGTGTGACTTATCAAAAATATGATCTATTACTTCCGATAAGTGACACAATGAAAAAGTACATGCAAGTGAAGATTACCATATTCATGATTATTCATATAATCATATTCATGATCGTCATTACATTTGAAATAGTGAGATGATGTTTTCTAGTATTATATTGTAGAGTACAAATGGGTGCGGGGATTTCAAACCTAGTTTCTGTGAGAGTTTATCTTATATAATGGTCAGATTGTAAGATTTATATTCTAGAAACAGAGTGGAATTTGTTGTATTAATATATTATGGTAACAACACACTTCACTATCATTGTAAAATATAGTAAATAACTTCAAATACTTAAAACTACAATTGTGTTATTGTTTTTTTGCAAAGACAGAAAACAAATTACGTGACTTTAATAACAAGCTTATACACATTTAGCCTAATCCTTTGATTTTGTTTACACTACGTGTGATTTATCAAAAATATGAACTATTACTTCCGATAAGTGACACAATGAAAAAGTACATGCAAGTGAAGATTACCATATTCATGATTATTCATATTATCATATTCAAGATAGTCATTACATTTGAAATAGTGAGATGAAGTTTTCTAGTATTATATTGTAGAGTACAATGGGTGCAGGGATTTCAAACCTAGTTTCTGTGAGAGTTTATCTTATCTAATGGTCAGATAGTAAGATTTTATTCTAGAAACAGAGTGGAATTTGTTGTATTAATATATTATGGTAACAAAATACTTCACTATCGTTGTAAAATATCGTAAATAACTTCCTATACTTAAAACTACACTTCTTTTTTGTGTGGAAAAAACAGGAAAAAATTACGTGAAATTACTGACACGTTCATACAATTGCAGCATAATCCTTTGATTTTGTTAAAACTACGTGTGATTTATCAAAAATATGTACTATATCTTCTAATAACTGACACAATGAAAAAGTAACCATGGCATCGTTCAATCATTCTAGATGCTTTTATGAGTTTTGTCACGCTTAAAGTTTGTACCGAGGTACATTTGTAAACCTAATGGCAATTCTGTACGTTTCGATATGATACGTTATAAGGATTACAATTAATGTAGAGATGTTTTAAACATTAGAAAGATAATTCCTAGGGTTTTCGATACCATAAAAGTGTAATTTATCCCTTTCGTGTTTGTATTAAAATCTCAGTTCTTTTTAAAATTGGTTAAAGTTATTACCATTTTCCGTAACTGGTAGTCTGGTAATGCTGATCACCCTATAATGAAAATATTCTGGAAGCAGGTTTAATCCAAGTTCAATAAGGTTATATGTGAACAATGATGGGTGAGTTAACATTAATATTTACATACAAAGATTTGTGTATCGTTATGAATTAATCGATCCCTGTCAATATCAGATGAAATTGTTAAAGCAACCATAACGTTTTCAGGACAATAATAGTGTTATTCATATACGATAGTTCCCTTTTCGTGCTCTTAACACAATTTACCTGCCCAGACAAGTAGACATACTTGAATACAAGCGTAAGATTAATGCAGGCTCAAGTACGGATATTAAAGCTTAGATTCTCATCATTCTACAAGTACGACACTTGTTAAAAGAAAATAAAAATAAAAATGGCAAACGCCCTGTATGGAGAGTTTTTGCCTGTCCTTTGAACGTTCGTTTGGGTATGGAATAAATTAAAATCTAATGATGTAGACCTATCTTATTATGTATTAGCTGGACTTCGGTGATGGCATATATGTATTATGCATTTCGTGACCATTTTCAGTGAAAAGTTGTATATATACATAGTTTGCATGACGATCGCAAAAGCTTTCGAAAAATCAACTCATGCGTAATTTCAATGCCCTCTTGATATCACATAAAAATGATCGGATGACATTATGCCGCATTGTTCGCACATTAATTTAAATCGGTGATAAACACGGCTATTAAAATTGGCTTAGGTTGATTTGTTTTCGAAAGTTCTTTGAGGTCGTGTTTTCCTAAAAAGTTACCATTATCATATTATTATGTCCATACTAAATGTAATGCTATAGATTTCACGCTGATCTTGATAATTTTATTTTCAATGAAAGAAATTTTAATGGCATGGTCTTCATTTATTATTTGAATGCTTATAACTTATACAACTATTTTAATCCGTCTTTGCAAGTATTTTAGATTAAGATGATATTTCGTCACTTCAGTATAGGTGAAGGGGACGAATCGAAAATTGTCATTGCATTGAAGTAAGAACATAAACACTTTTTCTGATTTTCTTTTGTTTGTTTGTTTATTGTTGCTTTTGGGGGTATTTCAATGTTACCGACACAAAAATGATAAAGCGAAAAAAATAATCAGATATGGTAACGGGGAAAAGAAAGAATTGTGAGATAGACGGAGTCAAAATAATGCTGTGGTCACAACTCGCCTTGCGTCTTTTTGCACGTATCTGCCAGCAGCTGCTGGCAGATATGATTTGTTCAGAATTATTTCCTCTGTAACATGAAAGGCCAGTTTTAATCTGATATCAGCCGGATATAATTTTGAAGGCAACTCTCACATCACGAAAACTTATGTTCTTCCGTTGCCAAGAATCCTTCTCAGATTTCAAATTAAATAATGCTATTACTTTCGAGTTCGTATTCTTGCAAGTGCTGAAACGCCTAACTCAAAGATCAAGAGCAAAATCGTAGAATTAGACAACTGTGTGATAATTTGATCAACTTTGCTCATGCTGAATGCTTAGAACTCTGCACCCATTCACAAGAGCGCGGAAAAGCATGATACAGCCTGAATTCTGAAGTCCTAGTCTACTTCCTTGTGCAGCATATTTTCAATGACGAGGAAGGGGCTATATGCCCGCCCCCCCCCCATTATTCGGGCAGCCTATACCTCATGTTCGCCCAACGAGATTGACTATTATCATTTAATCATGTAGAATAGTTTGATGATGAAATTATATGACTATAATAAGGTATTCTAAGTAACGGACGCTTATGTTTCCTGTATTTAGTCTGGAGTCGAGTTTTGCTTCTGCATTACCGTTGTTCAGTGGATTTAGTTTTGCTACCCAGATTCGAGCAAACGTAATTTCTTCGTTACTTTCGCAAATAAACTTGTTCTGAAAGTCACAAAAGACAACTTTACTGTATGTAATCGTATAACATATTTGATTGTCAGATTGTCTACGTGTCGTATACACGTCACTTAAATAATATTAATTCAATGTTCCTGTCAGATGCACCAAAATTCAGTTACATGCGCATATTTTATAACGGAAACTGTAAAATTAAAATATGAAACTCGAAATTCGTAAATGGATAACACCTTTTAGAATTCAAAACTTCAAGAAGACTGTTCAATGGTAATCAAACAGTTGGCCTACATAAAGTTTCCCTACCACAGGCACATGTCAAGGGACTTAGGATGGGGTGTCCAAAGTGCGCGGGCATTTTAAAGCAAAGGAATGACATATATTTTGATCCATAATTTCTCATATTCTACACAAAATTATTTAGTTCAAATAGTACAAATGAACGTCCAAATATTAGACTACAAATAGGTGCAATTTGATAAAGTATCGTCTAAAGAAATCCGGCGATTTCGTGATCTCAAAATAAGATGCCGGATTGGATTGCGCTACAACTGAAGAAAAGGTCATTAAAAAATCGAGAACATAATTCGCCCACGAAAGTTTATACAAGTGAGTTATCAAAAAAGCGATCCATCAAATGTAAGGTAATTGCATAAATTGCAAGCCAAAATATCATACAATCAGTTGGTATCACTTTTTACTAACAATTTTGATGACATCGTCTCTCAAAATGAAGATTTCCAGAGCCTTGTCTGTATTTTTTTTTTCTTTTTCGAAACGGACGCAAAAGACTGCAAAATTTGCCGATCTTTTGTCAATATTTTCATACTTTCACTACCAATTTCGTCACAAGGTAAGTTTATGTTCCTCTTTCCATTGGTGATATCAGAATTTTGAAATCTAACTGATTTTTTTGCGATATGGAACTGTCCGCAAATGAAGGTCACGCGCGAACTATGGTCACACCACCATACGTATGTACAATCCAAGAGAAGGTTACGTTTTGGCAAAGATGACAAAATAATTGCAAGCTCTCTCGTTTTTTAAAAAGTCATTTCGAAAGAATATCACCGTAGAAATGTCCCCCGAGAAGGGTTCTCTTCAAACGTGGTATTTATTGCTAGAGACTTTCAGCACAAGTGTTCGAATTTCTTATCATTTTTATGATTCAAAACCTCACAGTATACACCAATTCTGTATGCTACCTCGTATGATCAACCTTTTATAATCATGCTTATTGCTTCCGGACAGTTTAATTCACAATGTAATCCTAGGACCAGAACTCAACCTTCTTCTTAAACAGGTATAACATTGTTCATTTGCCGGTTTGATCTCATGATCTTCTGGACCTTTGCCCAGAAGACCTCCTGGCCTTCTTCATCCTCTGTCCACAGCAAATAAGGCTTGTTCCGACTCAGCAAGAGCCTAACAAGGTACGGTAGATGGTCATCATCAATGTCTTCAAGGAAAATCAGGATGACCTTCTCCAACTTGGTGTCATTCATGTGCTCCACTGCCATACGGAGCTTGGTCATGTACCAGGCATCATCCACAGACGGGTTGCTTAGCAACAATATTGTCTTGTGGCTGTTTTCGATGACGTCGTAGATGGCGTTCAAGTAGAACAATCCTGGTTGAAGATCGGCATCGCCAAATATGACGCGCTCCAGATGAGGCATCCTCTGCTCCAGAAAAGGTTTCATGCAGTCATTTACCCACCATTCATCGCCTTCGTGGAACATGAGGTTGAGTTGGAATTCATATTCCTCCGGAGTTCGATCTTCAGTGATCTCATGGTAACCAACGATGGCCAACTTGAGGAGATACAACTTATAGTTTATCCACCATCGGTTCAGATACACGAGTATACCGAGGGTTAAAACTAAAATCGGCGCAAAACATGCGGAAACGATAATCATGACATTGATCCTACAATATTCATTCGGATGGAACGACCAAATTGATTGATTGACCAACACCTGTAAGGAAGTGCTAGAACAACGGATTTGATTTTCTGGAGCAAGATTTATTTTTCCTTCAACCTCTTTCAACCACTGTCTGAACCAGGCGAGTTGGCAATCGCATGTTAATGGATTGTTTGCGATATTGAATCTAATCAAACTTGACGGCATGAAAGTGTTGGAGGCAACGGTCGAAATGTGATTGTTTTGTAAGTACAACTGTTTAAGTACATTTGTGCTCATAAACAGCCCTTGCTCGATGAATGCAATTGAATTGTACTGTAGCTGCAACACCCGTAAATTGTGCAAACCTTGAAAAGCGTCCTTGGAAATGCTGGATAATTGGTTTTCAGGCAGACGAAGCTGAAGCAGGGTCGTTAAGTTTGCAAATGTTCCTGTGCCAACTTGTCGAATATGACAACCTGTCAAGTCTAGCTCAATAAGACTTCCAAGCGGGGTGAATATGCCAGGAAGAGCGTGCAGGGTATCTAAAGAGTTGTGCCGTAGTTTAAGGGTCCACAAGGAGACCAAGCCTGAAAACAACGATGTCCCTGTCTGTATATCAACTAAATCGTCAGCTTTGAGATGTGATCCTGACATATTGAGAATCCTCAGCGCAGATGTGTTCGTAAACTGGTCAATTGTTGAAATTTTTAACTCGCTATATGACATATCCAGATTTAGTAGATGTGGCATATTTCTAAACGAACCTTTGATGGTAAATTGTCTCAAATCCGTCATGACGAGGAATTCTAAAGAACCGACTGAAGTAAGAGCGTCCTCTGACATCTGAAAAAGATTGAAATTGCCAGAAACATCAAGTGTTTTTAAATTTGCCAGGCCAATGAAGGTGTCATGAGAAAGGGAATAGAGATTGTTATTTGTAAGATTTAGAGTCTGAAGATTGGTTGCCTTCCATGGTCCGACCGTGATGTGATTGATGCCACTTTGAACTATCTTCAGGCTACGGAGAAACCAGGATCCGTCAAACCATTGGGGATCCAATTCCGCGAGGTTATTACGTGACAAATCAATTTTCTTGAGAATCGAGGCGCAAGCGAACGAGGCGCGGGCAAGTGAATTTATTCTATTCCGCGACAAACCGAGCTCTACCAGTGCATGTAAGCCACAAAATGATTCATTATTGATGCTAGATATACGATTCTCATGAAGGTTCAGGACTTGCAGTTTTTCAAAACCACGTAGAGCATACCCTGGAATGTCATTTAACATGTTATTATTTAAATAAAGTTCTTTAATCAGTGGCACATTATCTTTTTGAATCGACGATATGTTCACTGGATGAATGTACTTTATGCCTGACGAATCAATCAGAAGTCTGTCGATTTCAACATGGCCCATGAAATACCCGATGTCGAAAGTAGCTAAGCTGAGATTGTTCATGTTCAGAGTACCTAATTTGGGCAAATGTCCAAACGCCTTAGGTTGAAGAAACGTCACATTGTTATTATTTACATTGAACTTATCGACCGAACAATTTCTCCAAGGTAAAAAGTCGTCCTCATTTATAGTAGTAAGATTGTTGAAGGATAGATTAACTGCCGACATATTCCGCCATGCATAAGAGTTCCAACACTTCTGAGTACTCCAAAGTGCTATAGATGTTACTGATCATGTTGTGCGATAAATTTATTATATATAAAAGAGCATTCTTCTGAAGATAATAGATGGGTAGAAAAGTAATCCGGTTATATTCTAGTCTCAAGACCTGCAATTGTGGTAGAGGTTCGAATGTTCCACTATCAATGAAAGCAATGATATTACGATCAGCATGCAATGTTTCAAGTTGGTCGTAATTCATGAAAGACCTGTTTCCAAGTTCTGTTAATTGGTTATGATGGATGGATAAGACCAGCAGATCATGCGGAAGGTCTTGGGGAACTGAGGTAAGATTGAGATGAGCGCACTTAGCACAGTGAAGAGGCGTGACTGAGCATCTATAGTTTGGCTGCGGTGAACGGAGTGGCATGTCCACTCTAACATTCTGCACGATACCTCCCAAAAATATTACTATCGAGAAAAAGATTGTTCGCGTCAAGGAATCCATCATGAGGTGAGCCGTTATGATCGTTCTCCACTAGTACAATAAGCTGTTTGTTAAAATCAAATTAGCGAAAACACTGATTTCCCATGCTTGGTTACTGGAATAGAAGGTACTGCATGTACTAGTTGTGGCAACACCCTTAGCTAACGAGTAAGTCATATCGAAACAAATGAATCAGCAAATTAAATACTGTATATGTATCTACAAATCAATCAAATATATACAACAAATTTTATATTAAACATAATAAGTGAGCACAATTTTTTTTTTTTTTTGCCCCCAAAAATTTGAAAATCGTGCCGATATTTCGCTCAGGGGAAGGGGGTAGTGAGCACCAATTTTTGGCAAATTCGTGAAAAATATTTAGCGGCGACTCAGCCAGCCGGGTGAATAAGCGGGGAGGTAGTGAGCACTAATTTTTATTTTTTTTGCTCAACGCGCGGAACAGTGCTATTTGTTTTTATTCAACATCCACCACACCACCCACCCCCTCCCTTGAGCGCCAGGGGAGGGGGCCCATCTTCTTTTTTTTTCAAAAAAAGGCTGTTTTAACCTGTTTTATTTTTGGCCAGGGGAAGGGGGGCTAATGAAGATAATAGATGGGTAGAAAAGTAATCAGGTTATGATTTAGTTCCAAGACCTGCAATTGTGGTACAGGTTCGAATGTTCCACTATCAATGAGAACAATGATGTTATAACCAGCATTCAATTGTTCAAGTTGGTTGTAATATTAATGAAAGACCAGTTTCCAAGTTCTGTTAATTGGTTATGACAGATGGATAGTCAAGCAGGTCATGCGGAAGGTTTTGGGGAACTGATTAAGATTGAGACGAGCGCAACTAGCGTTGTTACAAGGCTTGACTTGGCATATATAGTTTGCTGTGGTAAACGGAGTGGTATGTCCACTCTAACATTGTGCACGATACCTCCCAAAAATATTACTATCAAGATCAATAGTGCTCGCGTCAAGGAATCCATCCTTAGATGAGCCGTTATGATCGTTCTCCACTAGTACAATAAGCTGTTTGTTAAAATCAAATTAGCGAAAACACTGATTTCCCATGCTTGGTTACTGGAATAGAACTTACTGCATGTGCTAGTTGTGGCAACACCCTCAGCTAACGAGTAAGTCATATCGAAACTAATGAATCAGCAAATTAAATACTGTATATGTATATACAAATCAAACAAATATATACCAAAAGTTCAGTTCCAGGTTTCGTATTCATGAAGCAAATAGTGTTTGTATTACGAATGAATACCATTGCTGGCTTAACGTCTGTATCTACGGTTTTGAGCAAAAATGGGCATAAGATCATTGCTTTCAACAAACAATGCAGTTTCTTAAGAGCCGTCTGTAGGCTTCCTATGACTTTATTGCACAGTCTCATTCAGACCAGGATATAACTTGTATCACACACTTGAATTTAAGTGATTATCTATAACCAGCTAGTCATTAACTAGTTTTGCAGTGGAAAGTGTAACAGTATAGGACAATTATGACCATTAATCAAGTGAAGTCCTTGGAATTTCTCATTATGTTTTACTTTTCTTTGTATGACTTTCTCATAATTTCTCTGTTCCTTTATTTGATTTGATTTGATTTATTGGTTTCTGCATCTTTTTTTTTTCATCATACATTTTCATGAACATAATATGGTTTGATACAATATTTCATATGTATATATACAGAAATTAAACGAAATTAAACAAATATATTGAATGCATAATTAACATTGGATTGATACAATATTTCATATGTATATAATTTTATACAGAAAATATACGAAATTAAACCTTTATTGCTGAAGTATCAATAATGTGATGTGCCAACAATATTATTAAACGTAATAATATATATAATATGTATATATGATATACATATGTATAAAATATATATTATACAAATATACAATACCTTTCGAGGATCTAGCAAAAAATATGAGCTAATGAAGAGGCATATAACTAGTAACTTTCCCGAGGGCAAATTTATATCAAATTTATAATACCCGAGGCTTGCCGAGTGTATAGTCAAGGGCAAATTTGATATTAAACATATTAATTAATTAATTTTTTTTTTTTTTGGCCCCAAAAAAAATTTGAAAATCGTGCCGATATTTCGCTCAGTGGGGGGGGAAGTGAGCACCAATTTTTTGGGCAAATTCGTGAGAAAATATTTAGCGGCGACTCAGCCAGCCGGGTGAATAAGCGGGGGAGGTAGTGAGCACTAATTTTTTTTTTTGCTCAACGCGGGGAACAGTGCTATTTTTTTTTATTCAACATCCACCACACCACCCACCCCTCCCCTTGAGCGCCAGGGGAGGGGACCCATCTTCTTTTTTTCTCAAAAAAGGCTGTTTTAACCTGTTTTTTCTTTTGGCCAGGGGAAGGGGGCCCTGGCAAATTTGATATTAACATAATAAGTGAGCACAATTATTATTATTTTTTTTTTATGCCCCCCAAAATTTGAAAATCGTGCCGATATTTCGCTCAGTAATTTTTTACTGAGCGACTAATTTTTTTTGTTTTGCTTAACGCGGCGAACAGTGCTATTTTTTTTAATTCAACATCCACCACACCGCCCCCGCCCTCCGCCCCCCTGGATCCGCCACTGTCCAGCGGGCAACTCCCCCGGTGTCACAGCGCCTGTATTAAAGCGCCAGCTTAACACTATGGCCCGTATTCTGAAGTCTTGTCTAACTTAGTCATGTCTAAAGTTAAACAACTGTTTAGTTAGACACGACTTAAACGCGAGGTCGCGTCTAAGTCCTGTCTAACTAAATTTCGTATTCTGAAGTCGTGTCTAAGTCGCGTCTAACTAAACAACTGTTTATACGAAGTGGTGTTTAACTTTAGTCACGACTTCTGCGCTTGCCCAGTAGGCGTTAATTCTGACATTTTTGCAGAGGATAGACCGAATGCGCATGCGTGCGCGCACCGGATAACGCGCACAGCTGTGCTGCCATGGTGATGTGATCGTGATATCGATATCGACTGCATGTATATAATACAGTGAGTGATTTCAAGTACGGTGTTGGTGTTGGTGTTGGTGTTGAGAGCGTGGAAAGGCTGCTAAACCGAGCTCCAACACCGACGGTCAGTTTAGAAGGACGATACCGATCACGTTATCGATAGCTCAACACCAGCCTCAACGCCGAGTGACGTCACTCTACAGGCGAAAAGTCTTGCGATAACAGCATAATCCTTTCAGAAATTCCAATGAATTACATTATATCAAATATCAAATGTAAAGTCATATTAAAAAATGAATAGAGAAAATATCATTTCTCTTGAAAAACGTATATAGCTCCCATCTTTTACAGTTGTTTTGACGGGAAAATGGATTTTACCTTGGCTTGATCGTGAGTTTCTTGACAGATGCACGCATAGTTACCTGCGGTATACTGCAACACCAACACCAACACCAAACTTGAAATCACGAATTTCCCAATCCCTAGGGGCTGGTGTTGGTGAATGGGAAAATTACACGTAAATCGTCAACACCAACCGCGATACTCGGTTCAGCAGACGACATTCAACACCAGCCCTCAACACAGACTGCCGGAAATGCGTCATATTTTCCGAGGTCAACCTCAACACCAGCATGATTTCAAGTTCGGTGTTGTAGCTGGTGTTGGTGTTCTCACAACACCAACACCAGCTTTCAACACCGTA
Source organism: Mesocentrotus franciscanus (assembly GCA_037976565.1). Classification (NCBI taxonomy): domain Eukaryota; kingdom Metazoa; phylum Echinodermata; class Echinoidea; order Camarodonta; family Strongylocentrotidae; genus Mesocentrotus; species Mesocentrotus franciscanus. The sequence goes on from CP137678.1 coordinate 22,710,508, forward strand.
CTTGAAATCACTCAGTGTACTGCACTGTGTACTGGCGCACATTACAAACACAGTTCACTAATAATATCAGTGCTCAGTGCTCGGAAGATCCAGAAAAGAAACTTCTCCAACAGAATGGATAGATAAGTATAGATTATGGAATTTCCAGGATGTCACCATTAGATAAGAATATTTAATATTATCGAGAAAAAAATATATGGCTCCGCGAGAAAAATCCTGCAAAACGTATTTGAAATTTTAGAGGGTGCACGTACCATCGTTCTCCCCTGCAAGTTCGGGGTCAGCAAGTAGAGTGTACCGTATACGTTGAAAAGCAGCAGAATCGCGCTCTTAAACAGGACTTAAACAACCCCTCGCAGTTGTCTAAAGTTAAACAGGACTTAGACAGGACTTCGCGTTTAACTTGACTTAACCACGACTTCAGAATACGAAAAAGTTAGACACGACTTCGTGTCTAAAGTTAGAGGGGACTTAGACAGGACTTTAGACAACTGTTTAGTTAAACAGGAGTTAGACACGACTTCAGAATACGGGCCATTTACATCCTTCAATGTTTCATTTGAGCCGTGCAATCTTCTTTTATTTCTTTTTTGAATCTGAGTACGGTACATGTTATTACAGAAGTGTCAAAGGAATGATACAAGTGGAATGAATATAAAACAATTATACAGTGACTCGTTCTCGGAACAAGCTAAAACTATTCGCACTCAGGCACCCCAAACATTTATTTATTTATTTCCTCAATACAAGAAGTAGTACATATATTCAAAATCATGCAAATTACATCATACTGACTTTACATCACATTCAGAATAATCAAAATACAATCAAAAAAAGTATAATTCTTAATTAACATCAATTGCACACATAAACAAAAAAATACAATTGAAAAACCAAAATTGAAGAAATTTAGATATTGATCGCAGCAATATCGGTGATCGCGGGGGAAAAAAAAGTGGATTCCGGAAAGTACTATACCACGCCAAATAGGAGATTTTCTCTCGCTCTCAAATTTATAGTGAAAATATCCCTTTTTCGTGCTCTGTACAATCGTAATGCAAAAAACAATACATCAGGGATATAAATATATATATGTTGTATGTATGTATGTACATCAATGTAAGGTAATAACCTATACAACAGCTTTAGGGACTCTCGTGGAAATAAATCCAACGCGAAAGGAAATGAGAGAATAATGGTTTCGTATTGAATTAACTGATATTACTAATTGAAGAAAACTTGTTACATGTCTGTTTTTATTTAAACGGTAAGGGCATTGTAAGTTTGTTATACGTAAACATATCATGCTACGTGAAGGCAATAGTTTTAAACTTTTGCAGTTGAAGTCTAAATACTATAATCTCCAGAGTCCATAACAACTGTGCAACATGTTTGTTTCGTAATTATATTAAGGCAATATGATATTTCTTATAATAATTTACATCAAGGTTAAAACCTTTCTTTCAAGCTGTTTTATTGAATCTGCTGTGCATAAGTTATATGTGTCATGCTGTAGCAGAAGCCTTATGTATGCATCATTATTATATTATGATTTTATTTGTCATATATTCAGACGAAGTCCGAGGAATGGCAACTGCCCAATGAGGGCGTCGAAGAACTGTTTGGGAGGGCGAGTATTGCCCAGCTAAAAGACACACTTTCACACTAGCTGACTCGGTACGTCGTATAAAACTTTTATTAAAAATAATTCAATGTTTTACGATGGTCTGGCTACATGGGGATGTGCTTTAGTCCCGAATCTGGACGGTTTTATTGTTTTTCGGGATGGCGACCTCTCCCATCCCCTACCTGCTGCAAGCCTAAGATGGCGTGATCCACGAATCCGTATGCATCGATGGTACGCCCAGCTTAATTTCGCCGGGCGTAGAGATTTGGGGATCACGTCATGTTCGGCTTGCAGCAAGTTTGGAGGAGATCCCGGTGCCCGTGGTTGAGAAGATAACAAATTAAATTGGCCAGATTCTGGACTTGGTGTGCGCACGCATGTGCCAAAGTGTGTGTGATGAGGTGTGCGTTCTGACATATTTAGGTACTGATCACCTCTTGATTTCGTCAGAATCTTCAATCTTTAATCTATATTTAAACATTCTTTCTTTCTGTACGTTTTTTGTCGTCAGATTTTTCTTATTAAAAGAACAAAAAAACAATCACCATCAATTTTTCACCAACAATTCCCCTTGGTCAGGAATAGAAAATTTATAATAATTAATAATAAATAATAAATAATATTTTGTATTATTTTATATAATACAACATACTTATTTAGCGCATATCACAAAGATGTCCATAATAATTAAGCGCTGTAAGGGAGAAAAGGAGAGAAAAAGAACAGTCATCAGATAACATTTAAATTTGTTTCTGGACAGAATACTGACTGTGGAGCTATTGTCGCTGGAACAAGTGTAGTACAACCGATCGAACTACCCATATAAAGATGTGAACATTATAATATAGATATCTTATTGTTTTCTTATCGATTTTGTTTGCAGCAATTTCAGGCCAACAATCTGAGTTTGGACAAAGTTGTGCAGGATAGCAAAATGGATGAAACTCAGAAAGCTGCCTTCACTGTTATTTGTGAGTTCTCAATTTAGTTGTCGTCTTCTTCTTCTTCTTTTCTTCTCCTCCTCCTCCTCCTCCTCCCTTACCTTCACCATTGTTATCCTCCTCCTTCTGCTCCTTTTCCCCTTTACCTCCCTTCCCTCTTCTTCTTCTTCTCAGTCTTCGTGTCTTTCTTTTTTTCTTTCTCTTTTTTTACATTATTCCTTTGTCCCACTGTAAAGATCACAAAATCTTTTTTTCTTAAATTTAAAATTGTGATGTTAATTAATCCCAATCTCATTGAAATTGGTATCAAAATGGAGATAATTAATTTTCGTTTATATTATGACCTCAAACTCATGGTGGTTCAAGGTTTCCTTAAAATATTATTTACACAATACTATTTTCCATCTACATCTGAAGTATTGTGTACTGTGATAAAATCTTTTGAATAAACGAGGTGTGCTTAATTTGTGAAGTTGTGGCATCCAAACCCCTCTTTTCTAATTTCGGTCTTCCGTTTATTGACGATCAATGTATTTTGTGAAATCATTTGCGTAATGCATGAAACAATTGAAGTCGAATTTCCTTCTAATTGAGGATCTTTTTCGCATTACGCCATGTGTCATTCTCTTCTTAATAACAGTTGTTTTCATGTCTACCCTGAGTTCATAATTGTGATTTAAAGTGGTAAATAGATATTTTTTTTTCAAATTACTCTTGAACTTGTCATATGTTTCTATATTTCGAATGTATTTCCGCCAAGTTATTCCATAAAACAGTCGCTGCATATGAAGAATAAAATGACATTTCCCCATAACAAAACATTCCAGGGACACAAAATAAAGACTTTTAAAAATACTTTTTTTGGTTGCTTACTAACAAGCATTTATGCTTTCTTAGCAGTCAAGTAAAATAACCACCACTACTACCACCACTACTGTTATGTAAGTATAATGTAATTTAATGTAATATAACCGTGACTGATCTCATCTCATCCCGTCTGATCATATTAACAGTCAAGTGCATGTGCCAACCTCTTGCGTTCTACGTTGACTCGCTGTACTGCGCCATGGAGGGACTAGGAACCGACGATAACAAACTCATTCGCATCATCGTAGGCAGATCAGAGGTAAGTTGGTCATACAGGAAGGATGAATATTTAAATCAGAAAATAATCAAAATTTTGTCCCTCCCCCTCTCTCTTTCTCCTCCTTCTCTCTCTCTCTTTCTTTTTCTCACTTTTTCTCTTTCTCTCTCTTTTACTCTTGCATTTATTTTCAGTTCTCTCTTTCTTGTTCTCTTTGACAATTCAATCTTTTGTTACTTTCTATCTTCTTCTCCCTGTTTCGTAGTCAAGTTGTTTGAATATTCGACTGACAATGTGGAGGTCGTGGGTAAGACCCCGCGTAGAGGAGCTGCAGTAACCAAATGGCAAAAATAGCATTTTCTCTACATTGCTTATCTCCATCCAGGTCTATAAGAGGCTATCCGCGGTTTCTTATTCCTTAGCAAATATTTATCTTCGATCGGCATAGTATGTCAATTCATTTATTTATTTATTTATTTTATTTTTATTTTTTTTGTTAAGCCACAATTTTGTATTTTTGTTATACCACCTTTTTTAAGCAGAAAATATATTTCACCTTATTTAAACCCACTGCCTACTGGAACCGAGTGGTCCAAGTACTAAACCTATGATGGTGAGAGAATTTAGTAATAATCGGGCTAATAAGAAGGTTGATCAGGAACCACCGATACCTCGTTTATGATATAGAAGGACATTTTATTTCTTCCCTTTTATTTATTCATTTTTTTGTAACCATGGCTTACAACCTGGCTTCCATCAGGACAATGTTCAAAGAAAAATACACCACCACCCTGGCCGCTATGGTCGAAGATGATACAAGTGGAGACTACAGGAATGTTCTCATTGGTATCATCAACGCCGATGCCGCACCTACCCCAGCCCAGTCCACCACCACCTAAAGACCGGCTGGAGTCATCCCATTTACCAATTTTACACGGTAGTATAGCTGTTCCGTATTATGAACAATGTCAAAGTTTTAACTGTACCAAGATTATAATCCCTAAGCCATCTTATGAATAGCTCACACTAGTAAACCATGTACTCCCATCATAACTTCACAGGCGCTACAAGCTATAGACAAGGAGCCAGTGATGAAGGTGGCCACTTTAGACAGGTAGAGAGATGACCACTAAGACTACACATGTTAGGTACATGCATATGACAAAACTCACTGCCTGATGAAGTGGCGGTGTTTCCGTTTACTTTGATGCCATATCATCCACATGTGAGGTTATGAGAGTACACGGTTTACTACTGTGAGATATTCATAAGCTGGCTTAGGGATTATAATCTAGGAACCGTTAAAAATGTGACTTTTTCATATACGGTACAGTATAATACCGTCTGAAAATGGTGAAACGGGTGCTGGAGTACAATCGCATGAAGCGATATTAGATATCGAGTATATCGGGGCATGTGCAAATAAATGTTACGTATATAGCGCATCATATTATAAATTCACTGTGCTCAATACAGTCTTAGATACAATGATTAAACATCATAAAATCCCTTTATATTACTGTATAATATTTACTACTACTTTACTAACACTAGCAATTCCTATAATCATAACGATACTTAGCATATATTGTGTTCAAAACTATTACATAACAGTATTATATTAAAGAACTTGTACAGTACATAGATATCTTTGGTATTATTGGATAAAAGTAGGTGAATATTCAATATAAATGTAAATTAGAATGCACTGTGGTTTTATCTCATTCTTCTTTGTAATGTTTTGAATTATTCCAATGGTGTTGTAGAGTATTGACCTTGGGAATATTGTGTAGGGTTCAGCAATCATACAGTAATGAACATTATATGAACACAAACTACATAAAACAGAAGCTCTATAACTTACAGTTAAGGTCCATTTATTTATATTTGGTCCAGGGCATGATCGTGAGTTCTAGGATATACCTATGACATCCAACGTCGCACACATTCACTCAGACAGCAACAAAAGAAAATGAAAGACATATGTTGAGCTTCACCAGCTTTTCGGTGTTTAATTACTCAATTACAGTGATTACTCAAAATCTAAAGCAACGGACAAAATAGAGAACACATGCAAGTGAATATTACCATATTCATGATTATTCATATTATCATATTAATAACAGCTATTACATTTGGACTAGTGAGATTATGTTTTTTTAGTATTATATTGTAGAGTACAATGGGTGCAGGGATTCACAATCTAGTTTATGTGACAGTTAATCTCATCTAATGGTCAGATAGTAAGATTTATATTCTAGAAGCAGAGTGAAATCTGTTGTTTTAATATATTATGGTAACAGCATACTTCACTATCATTGTAAGATATCGTAAATGAGCTTCCAATACTTAAAACTACACCTTTCTTTTGGTTGGACAAACAGAAAACAAATTACGTGAAATTACTGACAACCTCATACAATTGCAGCATACTCCTATGCTTTTGTTTAAACTACGTGTGATTAATGAAAAATATGAAATATACCATCTAATAAGTGACACAATGAAAAAGTAACCATGGTGACGTTCAATCATTTTAGATGCTGTTATGAGTTTTGTCTCGCTTAGCGTTTGTACCGCGGTTCATTTGTAAACTTAATGGCAATACTGTAAATAATGAATAATGATGTGTGAGTTAACATTAATATTTTCATACAAAGATTTTTTTTGTATCGTTATGAATAAATCATCGCCCTGTCAAAATAAGATGAAATTGTTAAACGACCATAACGTTTTCAGGACAAAAATCGTGTATTCATATACAATGGCTTCATTTTCTTGCTCTTAACACAATTAACCTGCCCAGACGAGTAGGTTTACTTTAATACAAGTGTAAGATAATTGCAGGCTCAAGTACGGATATTAAAGCTTATATTCTCATCATTCTACAAATCCGACACTTGTTAAAAGAAAATTGAAATAAATATGGTAAACGCCCTGTGGGAAGAGTTTTAGGCTGTCCTTGGAACGTTCTTTTGGGTATGGAATAAATTGAAACTCTAATGATGTAAACCTATTTTATTATGTTTTAGCTGAAATTCTTTACTGGTATATGTGTATTATGCATTTCATGGCCATTTTCAGTGATAAGTTGTATCTATACATAGTTTGCATTACGATCGCAAAAAGCTTTCGGAATATCAACTCAGGCGCAATTTCAATACCTTCTTGATATCCCATAGAAATGATCGGATTACGTTATGAGGTATTATATAATGTTGGCACATTAATTCAAATCTGTGATAAACACTGCTAATGGAATTGGCTTAGGTTGATTTGCTTTCGAAAATTCTTTGACATCGTGTTTTCCTTAAAAGTTACCATTCTCATAGTTATATATCCATACTAAAGGTATTGCTATAAATTTCAAACTGATGTTGATAATTGTACAATCAATGAAATCAATTATGAGGGTATGGTCTTCCTTCATAATTGTAATGCTTATAACTTATACATCTATTTTAATCCGTCTTTGCAAGTATTTTATATGAAGACTGTATTTCTTTACTTCAGTGGGTGAAGGGGACGAATCGAAACTTGTCATTGCATTAAAGTAAGAACATAAATAATTTTTCAAATTTTGTTTTGTTTGTTTGTTTATTGTTGCTTTTGGGTATGTTGCAATGTTACCGAGACAAAAATGAAGCAAAAAAATATATATATATATATTGTAACTGGGAAAGGGAAAGATTGTGAGATAGTAAAAATAATGATGTGGTCACAACTCGATATGCGTCTTTTTGCACGTATCTGCCAGCAGTTGTTGGTGGATATAGTTTGTTCAGAATTAGTTCCTCTGTAATATAAACGGCCAGCTTTAATCTGATATCAGCCGGATATAATTTTGAAGGCAACTCTCACATCACGAACACTTATGTTATTCCGTTGCCAATTAAGAACACTCTAGGATTTTAAATTCAATAATCCCTATTACTTTCGATTTCGCATTCTTACAAGTCCTGAAATGCATAACTTAAAAACCAAGAGAAGAGACACGTATTTGATTGTCAGATTGTCTTCGTCTCGTATACATGTCCACTCTTAAATAATCTTAATTCAATGTCCCTGTCATATACACCGAAATTTAGTTACAAGCGCATATCTCATCACGGAAACTGTAAAATTAAAAGATGAAACTCGAAATTCATAATTGGATAACACTTTTGAATTCTAAACTTTAATTAAGAAGACTGTTCAATGGTTATCAAACAGTTGGCCTACATAAACTTGCCCTATCACAGGCACATGGCAAGGGAGGTAGGATGGGCTGTCCAAAGTTCGCGGACATTTGAAAGCAAAGGAATGCCATATTCGATTCATAATTTCTCTGATATTCTACACAAATTTATTTAGATCAATTAGTACCGATGAACGTCCAAATATTAGACTACAAATACAATGTAGGTGCAATTAGAAAGTTTATCGTCCAAAGAATTTCGGCGAATTCGCGATCTCAAAATTAGATGTCGGATTGGAATGCGCTACAAATGAAGAAAAGATCATAAAAACACCGAGACCTTAATTTGCACACGAGAGTTTACTCAAGTGATATATTAAAACAAGCGATCCATCAAAGGTAAGATAATTGCATAAATTGCAAGTCAATATATCATACACTTTTTAATAACAATTTTGATGACATCGTCTCTCAAAATGAAGATTTCCAGACCCTTGTCTCTAAGTTCGGATGCAAAAGACAATTTGCCGATCTTTTGTCAATATTTTCATACTTTCCCAACCATTCAAGCCACCAAACGTATTACAATCCAAGAGAAGGTTGAGTTTTGGCAAAGATGAGAAAATAATTGTGAGCTCTTTCGTTTTTTAACGTCATTTTGGAAAAATATCACCGTAGAAATGTTCCCCAAAAAGGGTTGCTCTTTATTAAAATGACCTCACATTCGAAATATCACAATAAATAGCTAAAGTGTTTGGACAAATTAACCTTCCATGTCCGTTAATTTTGTAGTCCCATGCACACACTTCTGTGTATATGGTATTCATTGCCAGAGACCTTCAGCATACCTGTTCGATTTTCTTATCATTTGTATGATTTCAAAACCTCACAGTATGCACCAATTATGTGTGCTACCTCTTTTAATAATATGACCAACCTTTTCTAACCATGCTAATTGCTTCCGGACAGTTTAATTCACAATGTAATCTTAGGACCTGAACTCAACCTTCTTCTTAAACGGGTATAACATTGTTCATTTGCCGGTTTGATCTCATGCTCTTCTGGACCTTTGCCCAGAAGACCTCCTGGCCTTCTTCATCCTCTGTCCACAGCAAATAAGGCTTGTTCCGACTCAGCAAGAGCCTAACAAGGTACGGTAGATGGTCATCATCGATGTCTTCAAGGAAAATCAGGAAGACCTTCTCCAATTTTGTGTCATTCATGTGCTCCACTGCCATACGGAGCTTGGTCATGTACCAGGCATCATCCACAGACTGGTTGCTAAGCAACAATATTGTCTTGTGGCTGTTTTCGATGACGTCGTAGATGGCGTTCAAGTAGAACAATCCTGGTTGAAGATCGGCATCGCCAAATATGACGCGCTCCAGATGAGGCATCCTCTGCTCCAGAAAAGGTTTCATGCAGTCATTTACCCACCATTCATCGCCTTCATGGAACATGAGGTTGAGTTGGAATTCATAGTCCTCCGGAGTTCGATCTTCAGTGATCTCATGGTAACCAACGATGGCCAACTTGAGGAGATACAACTTATAGTTTATCCACCATCGGTTCAGATACACGAGTATACCGAGGGTTAAAACTAAAATCGGCGCAAAACATGCGGAAACGATAATCATGACATTGATCCTACAATATTCATTCGGATGGAACGACCAAATTATTTGATTGACCAATACTTTTAAGGAACTCCTAGAACAACGTGTTTGATTTTCTGGAGCAAGATCTATTTTTCCTTCGACCTCGTTCAACCAATGTCTGAACCAGGCGAGTTGGCAATCGCATGTTAAGGGATTGTATGCGATATTTAATCTAATCAAACTTGAGGGCATGAAAGTGTTAGAGGCGACGGTCGAAATGTGATTGTTTTGTAAGTACAACCGTTCAAGTTCGTTTGTACCCATAAACAGCCCTTGCTCGATGAATGCAATTGAATTGTACTGCAGCTGCAACACCTGTAAATTGTGCAAACCTTGAAAAGCGTCCTTGGGAATACTGGTTAAGGCATTGTCTTGCAGACGAAGCTGAAGCAGGGTCGTTAAATTTGCAAATGTTCCTGAGGCAACTTGTCGTATACTACAACTTGTTAAGTCTAGCTCAATAAGACTTCCAAGTGGGGTGAATATGCTAGGAAAAGCGTGCAGGTTATCAAAAGAGTTTTCCCGTAGTTTAAGGGTCCGCAAGGAGACCAAGCCTGAAAACAACGACGTTTCTGTCTGTATATCAACTAAATCCTCAGCTTTGAGATGTGATGCCGACATATTGAGAACCCTCAGCGTAGATGTGTTCGTAAACTGGTCAATTGATGAAATTGTCAACAGGCTATATGACATATCCAGATTAAGTAGATGTTGCATATTTCTAAACGAACCTTTCATGGTAAACTTTTTCGAATTCGACATGTCGAGGAATTCTAAGGTACCGACTGAAATGAGGGCGTCCTCTGACATCCGAAAACGATTTGCATTGCCAGAAACATCAAGTCTTGTCAAATTTGCCAAGCCAGTGAAGGTGTCATGAAAAAGGGAATAGAGATTGTTTTTTGTAAGAACAAGAGTCTGAAGATTAGTTGCCTTCCATGGTCCGATCGTGATGCGACCGATGACACTTTGATATATGATTAGGCTATGGAGAGACAAGGATCCGTCAAACCATTGGGGATCTAATGTCACGAGGTTATTGTGTGACAAATCAATTTTCTGTAGATTCGAAGCGCAAGCAAACGAGGCGCGGGGAAGTGAATTTATTCTATTCCAAGACAAACTGAGGTGTACTAGTGCAAGTAAGCCACAAAATGATTCATTATTGATGCTTGATATACGATTCCCTTGAAGGTTCAGGACCTGCAGTTTTTCAAAACCACGCAGAGCATGCCCGGGAATGTCTTTTAAGATGTTATAATCTAAATAAAGTTCTTTAATCAGTGGCACTTTTTCTTTTTGCATCGACGATATGTTCGCTGGATGAATGTACTTTATGCCTGAAGAACCAATCAGAAGTCTGTCGATTTCAACATGGCCCATGAAATACCCGACGTCGAAAGTAGCTAAGCTCATATTGTTCATGTTCAGAATACCTAATTTGGGCAAATGTGCAAACGCCTTAGGTTGAAGAAACGTCACATTGTTATCATTTACATTGAACCTATGAACAGAGCAATTTCTCCAAGGTAAAAAGTCATCCTCATTTATAGAAGTAAGTTTGTTGAAGGATAGATTAACTGCCGACATATTCCGCCATCCATAAAAGTTTCCACCCTTCTGAGCACTCTCCAAAGTGCTAGAGATGTTACTGATCTTGTTATGCGATAGATCTATTATATATAAAAGAGCATTCTTCTGAAGAAAATAGATGGGTAGAAAAGTAATCAGGTTATAATCTAGTTTCACGACCTGCAATTGTGGTAGAGGTTCGAATGTTCCACTATCAATGAAAGCAATGATGTTGTGACCAGCATACAATTTTACAAGTTGGTTGTAATTCATGAAAGACCTGTTTCCAAGTTCTGTTAATTGGTTATGAAGAATTAATAAGCCCCGCAGGTCATGCGGAAGGTCTTGGGGAACTGAGGTAAGATTGAGATGAGCGCACTTAGCGTTGTGAAAAGGCGTGACTGGGCATCTATAGTTTGGCTGTGGTGAACGTAGTAGCGTGTCCACTCTAACATGCTGCACGATACCTCCCAAAAATATTACTATCAAGATCAAGAGTGTTCGCGTCATGGAATCTATCGTGAGATGAGCCATTATGAGCGTTCACCACAAGTCGCTGAGCTGTTTGTTTAATAGAAATTAGCGAAAACACTGATTTCCCATGCTTGGTTCCTGGAAAAAAAAGGAACTGCAGGTCCTAGTTTTGGCAACAGTTCAGTTTCAGCTTTCGTATTCATGAAGCAAACAAGGTTTTTTCCGAATAAATAGCATTGCTGGCTTACTGGCTGTGTCTATTGTTTCAGGGGAAATGAGCATAAGATTATTGCTTCCAATAAACATTGCAGTTTCTCAAGAACTGTCTGGAGTCTTCTTATGATTGTTTTACTAGATGTATGAACTAGACTATTTCCTTCATGAGCTTCCTTTAACTTGATACTTGTAATTTAACACACTCCTTGATTTGGTAAGAGTACTTTTTTGCACTCATAATAAGGAAACAACTTGTATCTTCCACTTGAATTCAATTGTTTATTTCTAATCAGCTAGTCTGGGATGCAGAGGGATGCAGAGAGTTAATACTACTCTATATCATGCCTATTAAAGAATTTACATTTACTCTAAATAATATGAATCTTTATTCAAATCTTTTAATAGAAAAGGAATAAACAGAAAAAACAGAATAATTATCTGCACATGTTTTGACCTACAGCTCAGTGATATCCATCGATTCATTCAGTCAAGACTTGCATTAATTAAAAACAGAATAAAAGAATGTTGATACTACTACCTGGGTAGTGAGTGGCAGATGTGAATTAACGTCTTGCTAAATTGCGTTAGCACCGGGCTGGGATTCGAAACCTTAACCCTTGGATTGAGAGTCAAGTGAATGAACCACTATACCATGACACCTCCACATGTTGCCACACCTTGAACCCTTTCAAGAACTTAACCATTTGGCATGATTGCCATGATAACTTCCATACATGATGACGCCCTGAGTAGATATTTTGCGCATTCAAAAACTTCTGCAATGTCACTATTTATCTTTACATTCTGTGAACCAGTGGCTTGCAATGTAGAAGTAGTAGTAATAGTGGTACAATTAGTAATAGTAGCAGTAGTAGTAGTAATAGTAGCAGTGGTAGTAGTAGTAGTAGTAGTAGCAGCAGCAGTAGTAGTAGTAGTCAGGGGCGGATCCAGCCGGCGGCAAGGGAGGGGGCCTAAAAAGGGGCCCACTTCGTGCGAAAATTTGAAAATCGTGCCGGTCGATTTTTCGCTCAGGGGGGGCGTAGTGAGCAAAAAAATAAAAATTTTGGCACCCGAAAATTTTTTTCCCTCCGGGAAGGGTAATTTTTTCCACCGCCACCCCTTGGGCGCCAGGGGTAGTGAGCACAATTTTTTTTGGCACGAAAAATTTCCCCTACGGAGGGGTTATTTTTTCCGCCACCCCTTGGGCGCCAGGAGGGCCCAACTCTTTTTTTCAAAAAGGGTGTTTTTACCTGTTTTTTTTCTAGGGAGGGCCCGGGCCCCAGCCCCTGGATCCGCCACTGGTAGTAGTAGTAGTAGTAATAGTAGCAGTAGTAGTATTAGTAGCAGTAGTGGTAGTAGTAGTAGTAATAGTTGTAGTAGTAGTAGCAGTAATAGTAATTGTTCATTCAAATATTCATTTCCAGCCAACTGGCGGAATTGCAGAATTTCGTACAAAGTAAAAAGAACATAGTAAATAACCATTTAACACATACAAATTGAACAGTACAAATAATGCATCAAACCAGACATAAAATGCATTGAGATTAAATTGAATCTTGTAGGTTTAAATAAACAAACATACAAGAAAATTATACAATCAATGGAAAATATAAGTAACGATTAACATGATCAAGGAATTACGTTGTTCTTCAGAAATTATATATATATTCAGAAGAGAGAAAGATAACTAGAGGACAGAAAAAAAGGAGGTAGAACATGAAAAAGCAGACAGGTAGAGAGATAGGGAGAGTAGGTAAGAGTGGAGAGATGGAGAGGGTAGAGATTGAGTGAGGAAAGAAGAGCAATGGTATATTTATTATTTTATTTTTCCCCTTCTTCTTAGATCTTAATATTTTCGTAAGCTTCTTCATTGTCGGCATGTCGTGGCGTGTCGTATACTTCACCCTGATTACGTGAAGATCCATGTGGTAGCTTGGGAGGGACAACGTTAAGTTCCAAGTAACCTTCCTCATCATGTTGTGGTCCGTTGTAACATTTTTGATTGACTGTCCGAGGATACTTCTCTTGCTGCTGACTACTTGCTTCATTTGCTGATCTCCTGTAGATGTACAGACCCAATTATACATGACAGATACAAAAGACCATATTTCCTCAAAGCATTTAACAGAGACAACAAGATGAGAGTGAAAGAGAGTTAGCATTTTCTCTAGTTACCTGAATATTCATTTTAAAATATAAAGTTAATGATATTGACATTGTGGAACAAACTGTCTGGAAGCCATTGAAAAAAGGTTGAGTATGTGGTAGATAGGAATCTGTGTATAATACAGGTTTTGAAATCACCATTTAGAATAAATTGGCTTGATCAGTCTTGTTGAAATTAAGTCAGCTGTGCACTGCACACGGAAATGCACAGGGCTATATTGAACTGCATATTGAAAGTGAAGTCCAGACCCTTATTCATTAAACTTCTTAATCATGACAATTCTTAACTTTCTTTTATGTTTTTGCATAGAGAAAAGTCTTAGTAAAAATTCGTATTCTATAAAAGCGTTGGGGGGGGGGGCTAAGGATTTTGCCCCAAGAGTTAGTTGATATTCTTAGATTTTGTCAAAGTACGAGAAAGTGCTTAAAGACCTTGTCGAAGTCTAATGCAATCGAGATATCTCAGATACGTAAAAATTCCACTCTAAATATAAGCATACTACTGAGGAATATCTCGCCAGTGCTACGCACAGTCGCTTCGCGTTTCGATCAAATGGAATGAAAATAAAACGTACACATGCAGCTCAGGTTATCAGTCGACCTACATGCCTCGCATACGTACGTGTACATAGCATCGGCGCGCGCGCAATAACATGCATGCCATGCATAAAGCTCTATAGGCTAGCTAGGCTGGGAATAACCAGCATATCGCCTGCAGCACTTTAGTATGGTGGCCCTGAAGGGACATCGCAAATAGACGAAATCGCCAATTATTCGCGACGAAATTGGCGACAAATTTCACAATATCGTGAATTTCGTCGTGAATAATTGGCGATAAAATATACGACGTCGTCAATTTTATCGTGAAAATTGGCGATAAAATACACGATAAAGTTTACGCCTGGCTGATTTCGTCGCCAATTATGTCGTGAATATTTTTTCCTTCCTTGGGCGGTATTACCAAACGTCAAACAAACAAGCGCCTGAAGACGATTATTAGGAGACGTTTTCACCACGATTTCTGTGAAAATGGTAGGTTTTAAATTTAACTTCAAATTATGCTCTATTTGTATTCTATCTTTGACAAGATTGGAATAAGGGTAATTGCATGATGTACAACGGAAAATTACCCGGTATGCAATTAATGGTCTAGATGCACTTAATGCATTGTCCCATACATTCATTTCCATGTTGTAATATCTATTGTAATACAGTGTAGTACTATAAAAGTCTATAGGCTAGCCTATACTATAGCACACTCAATTTCTCAAACTGAGCAGAGTCAACAAATACTGAAAGAGTCGATGTAAAACAGAATAGTAGCATTCTAGTGCATCAGCTGTAGTCTATAGAATATTGCATTGTACCGAAGAGGACATAGTCTACATACCTTCCTCTACGACTAGTATACGGCTCGAGTGATTATTGCATTGGCCGACATTTTAATTTGAATTTTTAATAATATTTATTTGATATTTCAATGCTTGCAACAACGTGAATTATTAGTAATTAAGCTAGGGCCTAGCCTAGGTCGGATGTTGTTTTCAGAGTGATGGTATGCAGGTTTTGAAAGATATTTATTTTCAAAAATAAACAAATTTTTGTTTTAATACGTGGCCAGGACCAGACACGGACTGGTAACACTAACACTAACATGTGTAATTTAACTGTATCGGAGCTTGGAGATAATTGATAATTTGTGATAGATCTAAACTTCTAAAGCAAAATCAAATTCGTATTCAATCCTGACAATCTCTCCACCAAATCAAATATCTCGATTCTGTTTCTCTGTGTAATAAAAGTTTATTCTTTATGTTATTATTGCAGGAGCTACTGCATCATCCCTTTTGTGCTGAAAACCTTATCTTGGTTGTTTGATGGTCACCATTTTCCTTTTATATTGAAAACATTGACCTTCCGTGTCTTCGTTAATCGTCGGAACTCTACCTTTGACATCGCCCAATTGTTTCTTCGTTTACGATCATCATGAGAACTTTACTTTCGCCATCATCGACATCGCTGAAAACCGTTTCTTCGTATGAAGACCATGCCATCTTTCAGTTCGACAGTACGAACCCCAGTTTGTATATTAACATCGTCGATTTCTGTTCTTCCACACCTTTAAAAAATATGCTATTCTTTACCACATCGTCAGAAACTTTGCTATTCTTTACACATCGTGTACTTTTGTTCTTCGACATCGTCAGAAACTTGGCTCTTCTTTTCCACATCGTTGAATCTTGTTTCTTCGAGATCGTAAGAAACTTTACCATCGTCGTCATCGACATAATCGACCCTCGTTTCTTCAACATCGTCAGTTCATCATTGACAATATCATCAACATCGCGCATTTGACAAGTTTGATAATAATGTAATTTGTAAAGCGGCAGTCTTTCGCTATATAAATAGACTTTGATATTGTTAACATGCGACTGTTATTGGAATATTTCCCGGCTAGATTTTAGCACGAATTTAAATAAACGCTCATGGTTTAAATTATATATCTTGTTTCCACTGTTTTTTTATTATAGCTGTCTGGTCTCTCGTGAATCACAGTAGAAAGAAAAGGATGAATTAAATTAGGAATTAATTGGGATGTTGACCGAGTTATGATCATCGATCATGATCATTCAACTCCTAATCGGGCTCCTAATCCAGTTCTTGCCAAAACTCTATATGCAGCAACATCATTTAGAAAAGCCACAAACATGCTATGAAGCACTCATTTTGTATGGTAATGTGATTCAAATATTTGATCAAAACTTGGGGTAATTCTTTGTGTCACATCTTGTTTGATTGTGTTTGTTACAAGGACACATCTGTATAATTTATTTTACACCGTATCAAAGATTGCAGTAACTTCTTCCTTTTCAATATACTGCTCTAAGGATGAGCCATTTTGGGAGGGCCACAGCCTTCTGAAGTCTTAATAAATGTATATTCCACATTCTTACTCTTTCTCGGCACCTTCTTTCCTTGCTCTCTTCTTCCTTTGTTTCTTGATCCCTTCGTGTTTCTTCTCCTCCTTCCTCCTTTTCTTTTCTGCTCTGTTCCCCTTCTTTATTCTCTCTCTCTCTCTCTTCTTCTCTTTCTTCTTCTGCCCCTCGTATTCTCTCCTCCTTTTCATCCCAATGCTCCTCTCTCCTTCTGCTTCCTATCATTCCTCTCGTTCCTGTTTCTTTTTGTTTAATTCATCATTCATACTTGTTCAACAGCTTTTGTATGAATGTATATAGAGTTCAGGTAAAATTAGTTTGTTTTCCATATGATGTTACTTACACATCAGTCACAAAGTTCGTTTCTAAATTCTATTTATTCATTTCGAATTCATGTAACATCGTCTGTTTGGAGCCACAATGGCATTGATCTATATTACTTTGACATGGAGTTAGCGCCCTTGTGACCCTAAACAGATGATATGTTAAACGTGTCCGTTAATAATTTTCTACATTATGAATAATATGAAGTATTAGCCCTGCATTGTTAATAATAAAACATGACCTGGGCTTCTTCTCTTTTCTACTTCTATATACTTTTTATTTTGTAGTATCTATACAAGTATATGTACTATTACTTCCTTTGTTAATAAAGTGATATTGGAACAAAAACTGCTGCAAAATTTAAGAAACTGAAATTACTGAAATTGAGGTTTTCTGCGTACAACAGGCTAGTAAACCCAAATAGGGCATTCTGTCATCAACACATTTGTTTTGAAAATCCTTGCAGAAGTGTGTTTAAAATGACACCCCCTTTCATGCATGTCATTATACAATTTAAGTTCATTTTTGCCACAAAATTTTGGGCTGCCAACACTGTAGATTTCTTGAAACCTCTCAAAAACTGATTACACTTAAAACGTTGACACATGAAGTAATAACCAACACCAAACATGATCATGGTAAAATTTGTTAGGTTATTTTAATATGAAGTGTATAAACAAGTATGAACATAGGAAAAAGATCTGTCTAAATGCACCGTTTTCATGATAATACAACTGAATAGTTGTTACACTCAGCTTTTGTAATAGATTTTCAAGAACATTAAAAATGTACTTAAAAACGCCCATGCATTCAGTGTGAAAGACAAAACAGCAGAACAAGTACATATTAATAACATAATTGGCGGTAATGCTTCTTTGGGAATGGAAAATTGCAAACATGAGTATCTTATATGGCATCAAATGACAGTTGGTAAGACATTTGCTTTTTTGTGATTTTTCTCTTGATCCATAATTGCGTATCATATAGTTTCAATACCTTCATTATAACATACATGAACATGTATAACAAGAGGCCAATGGACCTTGTGTTTAAAGGTACTATGTCCCATTTGCAGGTCAAAAAATGAAAAGGTTAAATGCCAACAATTTTTGTGGGAAAATAACGACCATTAGTTGTCGAATCGACATAAGTGATTGCTATGGGCTAAGTAATAGTCTGATTTTCAGACCCTTGTACCAAATGGTCGTACGTTTTGTGCTGCACAAAGATTCAATCAGTTTAATTTTGGCCATTACAAGTAGTGGGTTATTGATGTAAACAAATGCTCATGTACCTGTTACAGCTCATTTTATGTATGTTATTACCAAAGAAAAAAAGATGTCAGTCAGTCACTCAATATTGTCTGACAGGGAAGCCTAGAAAGTAAACAGGTTTCCTTTGATGTTGGCTGCAAAAGGGACATAGTATCTTTAACAGAGCCTGTGAAATTAGTGGCCACAGCAATTACTATACTATATTATCATGTGTGCCCTTGGGTAAGTAGTACATCGAAAATGTATCACAGATAAATATTTTTTAAATATCTCCCCATGCATAAACATCTGGCAACACTACGTACAAGAGACCTAAACCTTAGGGGAGCACTGCCGCCGAGTCCCCATGAGGGGCAACGTAATCAATACAAACAAATTCAGATCCCTCTCAAATGTCAAATTTTATTGAGTGCCAGCATTAAGTTTTAGAGTCAAAGTAAAGAAATTGCTATATAGGACAATTTCGGGGTTCCCGTGAGGGGCAAGGTACTGCAACAACCTATCATTTCTAATGAATGATCCCTGCCAAATTTGATTGAATTTTGTCTTGTATATTTTCAAAGAAAGAACAATTAACCTTAATGCTTCCTGCTGTACTATGTGGCAGAGGTATAAAGTAAATTTTATCTTTCTACAGACCCCCAAAAAAAAAAAATACACTGAATTTACACTATTTAATTATTTATTGAACTGTTAAACAGTTAAATAAGGGCATTTTTGGTATGACAAATGGCAAATTTGCATTCCTAAAATTGAATTGATAGCACACATTGCATATTACAAAATCTAAAAAGTGAACCATCAGATTTGATTTGATTTGATCGATTTGAAAAGGTAATTATTAAAAACCAGATGGCAGCTCAAGAGTGGAATTGAGTGGAATTTACATCATAAAAATTTCAAATAAATGCAATACAAAGTAAATATGATACAATTTGACATTAAGACTTATACATAATCAAAGGGAAATACATTGTAGCCATGGCATAGCATGTATATCAAAATAAAATAGGGTGAAATTAAACTTTATACAAATCAAGCGAAGAGCTGCTGTTTCAAGTAATTAGAAAATTAGGTATATAGTACTACTTAGTATAAAGTGGGAGTTGGGTCCGTGAAATATAATTATATGATATAAGTTTATTTAAAAGCATAGGGATTTGTATCTTAAAGGCATCGTTTAACAATGTTAAATCTGAGATGCACGGCCCTACGTGTTATCAGTGTCTGTGATATGGTGTAATATTGAAGCCCTAAAAAAATTGCGCTTCAAAATGATCAAGAAGTGCCTCAAAAAGTAAAAATCTTTGAGTGACCGGTTTTACCATACTCGTTTCCCCAATAGACTATAGTGTTGTGAAAACCGTTAGGAAAACGCAAAATTTGATTTCGATTTCCAATCATAAATATCTTGATAATCAGACAGGCGATCGGCTTGTAAAAGTCATGGGGTTCCTGACTGACCTAAAGGTTTATAATTATCATTGCATCATGAGCTAAATCCAGGATTTTGTTTCAGAATCTGAGACAAAGATACCCAATTCCTTTAAGTCTTTAAAACTAGTTAATAACATGATCTTATTGTGGGTTAACTATAGTATCCAATATACATTATTAAACTTGTATGTACTGTCCAATATGCAATGTCCAAAATAGGGTAAAGTTCATGAATAAACCAGTATTTTAGTTCACAAGAGATGAGTAAGGAAGGGGGTTGGACTATTTCTGTGTCTTTCAGTCCTTCACAAGTTCACAAATTTGCCAGTGTTCCTGGTGTTGTACCCATGTTTACTACGCGGGGCAACAGGTGATGGAGCTTTGAAGAAGGGTCCATCATTGATTCAGCTAACGTGACACAGAGACTGTACCTTCTGTCTCTGAGGGTTGGTAGCTTTAGTTGATCTATAGCATTAGAGTAACATATATCACGACCCAGGATGATCTGGCAAGCATGCTTCTGGATACGCTCTATTGATTCTCCTTGTTTCTCGCGATGCCGCCTGACCAGACTGGGACAGCGTATTCCAAGACGGGTTGAACGATGCTCAGGTATATAGTCACTAGACCATGAGGGGGTAGGCCATGGTGTTTTAATCTGCGGAGTAAGTAGAGGGGACTGTTGCTTCTACGGAT
Organism: Mesocentrotus franciscanus; assembly: GCA_037976565.1. Taxonomy (NCBI): domain Eukaryota; kingdom Metazoa; phylum Echinodermata; class Echinoidea; order Camarodonta; family Strongylocentrotidae; genus Mesocentrotus; species Mesocentrotus franciscanus. The sequence goes on from CP137678.1 coordinate 22,731,090, forward strand.
CATTGATTTTACACGCGTGTCCCATTTGAGATTGGACTGAAGAAACACTCCAAGCAGCTTGATGACATTGCAGTGTTGTACAGTGTGATCAGCAAGGCTAAGGCGAGAGGCAATGTCCTGCTCAGATGATTCTTGGCAGCGGCGGCGAAGTCTGAGGCTTCCACAAATGCACTTCACCTGCCAAACACTATAGAGGGAAAGATAATATATCACAGTTTAAACCCAAAATACAAAAATGCCCCCTTAGTTACCGACATTCAAGCTAATGGATATTCTGTGGTGTATCTTCCTTTGGAAATCGGCTCTACAGACAATGTGCCTAGGATAAAGCAGCTGTTGAAAGAAATTGGAAAACCTGTCAACTTGAAACAAATTTGAGAGAATCTATCCAAACTATCTATTGTATCTTTGTTTGTCATATACTACTCAAAGAATGCCAATAAATGGGAAACCAAAATTCCTCTTTGAATTTCAAGTATGTAAGGATAACCAGTCTAATATTTTCTTTCTATTGCTTGCCTCTTTTCATTGCCTGGCACATTAACCCAAATGAGACTCTCAAAATACTCATTATGTATGCTTCCTATTGATTCAGTTGATATATTAAATGAATTTTCAATATTTAGCTCCTTTTATTTGATCTATAGCTAGGAATATCCAAAACTCCTCAGTCCTCACTATGTTGTAAAATTGGTTTATTTTTGTTTATATAAAATTATATGTACTTTTAATGCCCTGCAATTTCCAGTAAAATAGAAATGTCCTGGGCTATTCTATCTTCTCCTTTGTTGTGCAAGTTTGAACAATAAAGCGATGTTTAAAAAATAAAAATAAAAATAAATACTTCAAATTCCAACATTGAACCCAGCAATGCATACATGTGCAAAACAATCATATTATGATACATAAACAGGGGCCCCAACAGTTTGATGTAAAATTATGCAGTAGCATTATCAGTTATTTTATGAACATGCCATTCAAAGCAATGGTACATGTAGTTGGTTTTTATGTTATCAAAAAATGCTCCAGGTTTTGAAAGATTTATCTTTCGGGTTAGGTACATCCATAAATAAAAATTAACAAATAATGAAACATCACGTATAAAAAATTGTTTTATAGTTCATACCTCTTCCTGATGCCATGTCGATAATGCTCAATGGATAGCCTGTTACAAAATAAGAGGCAATCCAGTAACGTACTGTGCGTTATAGAATTTGTGAAATTAAGGAGCAAAACAAATTTTGAAAAACTTTTAAAAAGCATCCACATATACAATAGATAACTGTTTTCACATCTATTATATCAAGTTGTTAGCTTGAAATACTAGATACTCGTGTGTTTAGATCCTACCAATGGTATACACATAAAGTAAAGTATTGCAGAACACTTTTGGGGTTGAAATCAAATGAATTGCACATTTACAATGACTTGAAAATATGTTCGGGACAAATTTCAAAGAACATCAAATATTTCAAAGGCATGTATATACATGTAGGTCTGTGACATTGTTCCCGATTAAAAGAACATTAAGACTCATAAACATACCAGTACAGTTCTCTTGTAGTCAGGTGGCTTAGCGTCAAATTTATCGACTATCGTTACTTGCCGGATAAAAGCACCATTTTTGGTACATTGCTACTGATATTAGGGTAGGAGCCCCTGGCAAGAATATCATAAGGGTGTGGGACAGGGCGTCGCTTTGTAGTCCACAACTAATTTGTATGGTAATATAACATTGAGTTTTTGTTGTACAACGCCATGGGGCCCCATTCACACATATATGAATATTTATGCCAGGGGCTCCTACCCTACATCATTCAGCAGGTCTTAATGAAGCCCTGTATCAAAAATGGCGTTTGTACAACAACAACTCAGTAATATATTACCTTATAAATTATTTGTGGGCTACGAGGCGACGACCCTGCCTCACACCCTTATATGATATTCTTGCCGGGCTCCTACCCTTATATCGTTCAGTAGGTCCTAAGGCAGCCCTGTACCAAAAATGGCATTTGTACAACAACAAATCAATGTTGTATTACCTTCTAAATTATTTGGGGGCTACGAGGCGACGCGCCCACACCCTTACATGATGTTCTTGCCGGGGCTCCTACCCTCATATCGTTCAGTAGGTCTAAGGAAGCCCTGTACCAAAAATGGCATTTGTACAACAATAAATCAATGTTATAAAATCATTTGGGGCTCCAGGCGCCGCACCCCACACCCTTAAATTGAAATTTTGCCGGGGCTCCTAGCCTAATATCGTTTAGTAGGTCCTAAGAAGCCTTGTACCAAAAATGGTGCTTTTATCGGCAAGTAACGATAATTTCACTAAGCCACCTGACTACTGATACCAATAAATATTATAGAAATGTAACGTACCTGCATATTCTAATAGGGTAACCTCGCTA
>CP137678.1:22734000-22760571 GCA_037976565.1 Mesocentrotus franciscanus
AACATTTGTAAATCACCGGTATCAATTAGAAATAAACCACCTTTGAATTTTTTTGGGGCCCCCAAGCCCCTGTCAGTACGCCACTGATCACCCCTACCTTTCTTCTTTCTCTTTTTCTTCTTTTCCTTCCCTTCCTTCTCTCTTTAGGTTTGCTGGGGTGGGGGAAGGAGGCAGGGCCTTTCGGCCAATCCACACGTTGTTGGCGGGATTAATCGCAACTGATCTTCCTTTCTTTACCCCTTTCTTTCTTCTTCCTCTTGTTTGTTCCCTTTAGCTCTCTTTTATGGGGGTTGGCAACAGCCTGGGAGGCAAGGCCCTTTCGGCCCTCCCCTCGATCTCCTTATTTTATCCCCTTTTCTTCTTCCTCTTCTTTCTTTCCCTTTCTCTCCTCTTTCCCTTTCCTTTTTCTCTCTTTCTCTCTTTTTTTTGCTGGGGGGCCCCTGGCCCCTGATCCGCGCCTGGACTCGAAATAATGCAATCTGATGCATACTTTGGAAGGAAATTTGATAATACTTAATTAAAGAAATCATTACCATCTCCCCTCATGATAAGACCGGCCGCTATATAGTATAGTCTACAAACACAATCAAACTTACACACACACACACCTGAAATACACTAGCTTACATCGTCCCAGGGGCGGATCTAGCTTTTCCTCTGGCATTTTTCCACTGGCATTTTTACCTCTGGCATTATTTCCTCTGGTATTTTTACTCGACACCTGTATGATTGTATGCATGGGCTTATGTGCGTGTGCATTCGTGTGTGTCCACGTTCGTGTCTTTCTGTGTTTGACTTCACATAGTTATTTTGTGTGAAACAGTTTCAATAATAAAAAATAGTTCAAGCAACCTAAAAGTACGATAAACGGATAGTTCTGCTTCTCCATCTTTTTACAAAATTAACGCACCCTTTTGGCAAAACCGGGGGGGCTTTGGACGAATTGTCCCGTTCCAGTCAACGTGACGGACCAGCACTCCCAACGCACCCTTTTGGCAAAACCGGGGGGGGGGGCTTTGGATGAATGGTCGCGTTCAAGTTAACGCGACGCACCACGACCCCACCCGACCATTCGGAATAAGCCACCCAAGTCAGAGGCTAACGAACGGAAGAGACAGAAATTTTTGGTCTATATCTAGGTAGATTCTAGGTAGATTCTAGACTAGACTCTATAGACCTATAGATATTATAGATCTAGACTTAATGTACATCTACATCTAAGGTGGTACTGGACAGGACCAATTGGTATAGACGTCCAGACTTCCGTGGCATCGCAAACTGTCATAAAACATCACAACTGAGGGTGCAGATTCAAAATTAAAATAAAAGGTGCGCATAAAAATACAGGGGTTGCAGACATCTAATTTTAGATGAAGTTGAGCTACATCGACGCTCTAGCCTGCCTGTGTACAGCTGCGCTGAGTGGTCATTCTGCATGTAGCTCCAAACTTTGGTGTTGAAGACTTGGCTGATGTTGACTCTTCTATAAGAATAGACCTATAATTTATTATAGACTAGATCTACAGCTACATGATCATGATGTCGATCTAGACTCTACATCTAGTATTATTAATACTATTAATTATAGATCTAGATCTAGCTCTAACTTAGACCGAAGATTTCTGTCTCTTTCGTTCGTTAGCCTCTGATTTGGGTAGGGTCGGCTCCTCTCTTTAGAGACAGAAGCCGACTATAGGCGCTCCTGTGAAAACATTTTGGCCATTTATGGCCAAAACTCTTTGCCCAAAATACTACATTTTACCCGATGCATATCCGATGCATTTATTATTGTTAATTAGGCCTAGGCTAAACTACATCGGTTCCACTTACCAGATTGACTGTATGATGCGGGTCTTTTTCCGGATTTTCATCGCCGATAAATGAGCTCCGTGTTGAAATTCTTGCAGCCGTATTTTAAACTGTTACTGCGCATGAAGGAAGATGACGTCATCCATTGACAGTAACAGTTTAAAATACGGCTGCAAGAATTTCAACACGGAGCTCATTTTCGGCGATGAAAATCCAGAAAAAGACCCTTAAATGCATCATACAGTCAATCTGGTAAGTGGAACCGATGTAGTTTAGCCTAGGCCTAATTAACAATAATAAATGCATCGGGTAAAATGTAGTATTTTGGGCAAAGATGGTCGGCTTCTGTCTCTAAAGAGAGGAGCCGACCCTACCCAAATCACGATCAGATGCTAACGAACGAAAGAGACAGAAATCTTCGGTCTAGCTCTAGTCTAACTAAGCCGTCTAAGGAAGGTCTAACTTCTAAGCCAGATCGTAATTTACCCTGTGAATTGTATTTGTAAGCTTATTTAGTAAACAAGTCACCCCTGATTCGTAGATGCTACTTCTGCTAGCTGCTGCTAGCTTAAGTATTACTAGTTTTTAGTTTTACATCGACTTTTGTTTAAATTGCTATTGGCAGTATTGCATTTGCAATGGCTATGGATATTACAACATGTAAGTAAACGTATGGGACAATGCATTAACTTGCAACTGGACAATTTAATGTTAAATAGATCTAGATCAACTATCAATTGCATGCATGCATAGATCTACAGGGTACTTATTCCGCTGTAAAATTGTCTTTATCCCTATCTTGTCAAAGATAAAATACAAATAGCATAATGTGAAGTTAAAACCTACCATTTTCACAGAAATCATGGTGAAAACGTCTCCTCGTAATCGTCTTCAGCTCAGGCGCTTGTTTGTTTGACGTTTGGTAGTACCGCCCAAGGAAGGAAAATAATAGCGAAAAATATTCACGACTTAATTGACGACGAAATCAACTCAGGCGTGAATTTTATCGTCAATTTCGTCGCATATTTTTCGCGACGAAATTCACGACGAAATTCACGACGTCGGCAATTTCGTCGCGAATAATACACGATTTCGTTGAAATTGACAATATCGTGAATTTCGTCGTCAATTATTCACGACGAAATTGACGATATCGTCAATTTCGTCGCCAATTTCGTCGCGAATAATTGGCGATTTCTTCTATTTGCGATGTCCCTTCAGGGCCACCATACTTTAGGCCTACTTGTAACTTATTAATTAATTGTCGCAAAGAAATTTATGTCTTAGTCCTTGGAATTTAAATATAGAGACAGGGAATGATGTGTTATCGGCATAATGTTAGGTAAGACCCAATTTTGTAAATATTATGAGTCTGATAAAGGTTAAATTGAGCTATTTGATTAGGCCAACTATAACAAAATAACGTGTTTCTCGTCTGGATTTTTTTTTTAAAGGAGGAGGCAGGGCATTACTATTTAATATTTTGCTATTTTTTGCTATTTTTTGCTATTTTTTCCAAAATGGCTGCCATGCTCTTTATAGCTGGCCAAGCGTACTCATTTACAGATATTGTGCTATGTGAGTATACTGATGCAATGTATGCAAAACAAATGACTTATATTACTTTACAAGCTATTTAAACAAAAAATCACAGGCGTTTTTTTATTTCTTTCTTTTTTCTTTTTTCTTTTTTTTTCTTCTGAATGGTAAATAGTACACAAAAGGAGGCGGCGGCCAAAGAGGAGGCGGGCGGGGACGAGAAAAACTTCATTTTTGTTATTTGGCCTCAAGTATAGGCTAGCAGCAGATGATGTAAACGGTAGCCCTAAAACTAGCACTGGCCAGCCGGCGCAACGGCTAACTTCATGGACCCTAGCCGCAGCATAAAATAGTCTTGTGGCGCTCTTCGAGGTTGTTTGATAGAAAAGTATAAAAAGCCTACAGTGGATATTATAGCTAGATCATGGAGTCTTGACTAATACAAATGTCTTTAAAGTTTTTGTAATACGGGCCGAGACTTTTAAGCCGTTTCTCGTATTGTTTCAAAAATAAGAGAAATTGAAGAGTATCTCTTTTATGTGACATATATCCTGTGATATTCCCTCATCCTGACATTAAAGGAACGAGCAAAGCTCACAAATTATTGTTTAATAATACCAGCACTCAACCTTCTCTTTCCGTCTACAAATATAAAGCTAAATGAAATCTCAATGTAAACTTGCTTTGCTGTAAGACATACCTGTACTTCCGCATCATTATTGTCATGATGATACAACCCAACAGGATACCAATAACTGCAACAGAGAGGAACCCTATTAAACCTGGGTAGAGGATATGGCACAATCTTCTCTGTTGGCGAGACAAGAAAAATAAAGAAATTGGAACACCGGCCCGCGGGCGGGCCTGCGCAGCCGCCCGCCCCCGCCGGCGTCCCGGCCATGCATATGCATGCGCCGTCATGCATATGCATGCACCGGCCCTTTAAAGCGCGCTCCATTGTTGACAAAAGTTTGGTCACTTGTGTGACATACCTCTTGTGGCCTCAAAAACCTCCAAACCTTTAAATCTTTGAATCAAAAACATCTCCTTTAAACTATCCGAGAGTTAAAAAGTAAAAACATTCTCTATATCGGAGAAGTTTTTAAAAAGTTGTTCACAATCATATTCATCTATATTCTGGTGATATTTCAAAACTTTAGAACGTTTTAACATTTGGATACTTTAATTTGGCTGATTCGTCGATTCTTAATGATATGCGTATACCTAAAAACAATTCCATGATATATTTCAGTATGGTATAACAATGTATAACAATATGCTTGTTTTTTTATTTCTTCAACACAGATCGAGTCTCCCAACACCAAGAGGCGTCACACCATCACCACGGCGACGAAAAGTCTTATTAAATTAATAATTTTGTATTATGAGATGAATTTATATGTATTTTGCCTTATATTAGAATAATGTATGTAATACTATCTATGTATGTCCGTATATATATATGTATGTATATATATAGTTATGTCTGTATATATATATATATATATATATATATATATATGTTTGTCTGTCTGTATCTGTATGTATATATATATATATATATATATATATATATATATATATATATATGTCTGTCTGTATGTATGTACCCAGTTCAGTTTGTATTATGAGAAAAACACAGAAATAAAATCAAACAAACTAATCATTGAGCATTGTTGTATTTTTGTAAATGTGTCTTGATATTTTAAAATGAAAAATGGTAAAGGTAATGGTTTAATATAAATTTCATAAACTTAATAAAGTTAATAATAAAGGTAACAATAGCTTAAATCTATCCCACAATCATATATGAAAAGATCGTTCTAAATAAGAAAAAGGAGAGAACAAAAGGGCTGGAGGAAGTAAAATAAAGAAGAGAGGAAAGGACGGAAATTACAGACACGCGAAGAAGAGAAACGAAGAGAAACAGTGAAAGAGATAAAAGGGTAGAGACATAAAGGAAGAGAAAGAGATTAAGGGAAAGATATAGAAACAGGGAGAGAAAGAATAGTTAGAAAGGGAGAGATAGAAAGACAGAGGAGAGATAGATAGAGAAAGAGATGAAAGGAAAGAGAGATAAAGACAAAGGGAGAGAGATATAGAAACAGGAAGAGAAAGAATAGAGAAAGACAGAGGGAGATAGAAAGAAAGAGATAAAAGGAAGAGATATAGAAACAGGGAGAGAGAAGATAAAAGGATAGAGACAGAAAGGGAGAGATAGAGAAATACAAATACAGAGGAGAGAGAGAGATAAAGGGAAAGATAGAGAAACACAGAGGAGAGAAGGAGATAAAAGGATATATATAGAGAGAGAGAGAAAGAAAGAAGGCGAAATAGAAAGAAAGTCCCCCCCCCCTCCCTGATAAGTTTTTTGAATGAACAAAAACTTTCTTCCTCTTTCAATATTATCTTTCTTTCTCTCTTTCAATATTGTCTTTCTTATTCTCTTTCAACATTATCTTTCTTTCTCTCTTTCAATATTGTCTTTCTTATTCTCTTTCAACATTATCTTTCTTTCTTTCTCTCTTTCAATATTGTCTTTCTTATTCTCTTTCAACATTATCTTTCTTTCTCTCTTTCAATATTGTCTTTCTTATTCTCTTTCTCTCTATTATCTTTCTTCCTCTCTTTCAATATTATCTTTCTATTCTCTTTCAATATTGTCTTTCTTCTTCTCTTTCAATATTATCTTTCTATTCTCTTTCAATATTGTCTTTCTTCTTCTCTTTCAATATTATCTTTCTTTCTCTCTTTCAATATTGTCTTTCTTTCTTTCTCTCTTTCAATATTGTCTTTCTTATTCTCTTTCTATTATCTTTATTCCTCTCTTTCAATTATCTTTCAATATTGTCTTTCTTCTTCTCTTTCAATATTATCTTTCTTTCTCTCTTTCAATATTGTCTTTCTTATTCTCTTTCTCTCTATTATCTTTCTTCCTCTCTTTCAATATTATCTTTCTTTCTTTCTCTCTTTCAATATTGTCTTTCTTATTCTCTTTCAACATTATCTTTCTTTCTCTCTTTCAATATTGTCTTTCTTATTCTCTTTCAACATTATCTTTCTTTCTTTCTCTCTTTCAATATTATCTTTCTTTCTCTCTTTCAATATTGTCTTTCTTATTCTGTTTCTTTCTTTCTCTCTTTCAATATTATCTTTCTTCCTCTCTTTCAACATTATCTTTCTTTCTCTTTAAATTCCCTCATCTCCCATTGTCTCACTTTATCTCTATTCTTATTTTTAAATTAAAAAATAGCACAAAAAGAAAAAGACACCCAATATTTCTTTCTTTTCCAAATACTTTTATTTTGTATTATACATGGCTCTCCTCATTTTCTTTGCGATACTTGTCGACACGGTTGGTTCCTACCCTGTCACTCCAAACGGCACCATCCTGACAAACCCGCTCGAGGTACCTTACGAGGGCTTCTCAGAAAGATAAATCTTTCCTATGTCTCTCAGGTGCAGACAGGGAGGTCCCTGTGTATCTCAAATATCACAAACAAACAGTTGTTCAATCTGTTTTGCACTGTCTCGTACTTCTGGTCCAATCACATGATTTATCTCAAATTTACATACATTTCCGGCATTACTGCTAATTTCACTACTGCAACTGAATGATGTCACGTTTAAAATTCCAAAAATTGTCTACTTCTTCTTAGCTGCTTGTTTCTCTTCTTTCTTCGCTCGTCTCTTCTCTTCTTCTCTCGTTAACCACTGTTCCTTTGATTCCGTTGCAGTCTCTTCGCAAAACCACACTCCGTAGTACTGACTGTGTGTGGCTTTGTCTCGTAGTTTCTTGCACTTTCTGCAGGTGGTCCCCTTGGTTCTCGGCTTGTACTTCTTCGTCACTCGGCATCCCAACTCAGCTTCCTCTCTGGCTACTTTGAGTCTGTAATGTAGTGTGCTTCTTGCTATTGGAGGACGTGGAGCGATACGTACAAGATGAGGTTCCTGTGGATGGATGTTGACCGACGCTTGTTGTGTGGGTGCAGGGATCAACACAAATGTTGGATGCCTCATCTTTGCTTGCTGAGCGGTGTTCTGTGGTGTCTGGAAAGAGAATGCAGGCCGCTCCTCGTGGACGGGTGCTGAGAGGGTATGGGGCCTGTCCACTGGTGCTGGAAGCGGTCTCTGAGCTGCCATTGGAGGGGGTGCAAGAGTGAAGCCTTGAACGAGTACCTCCTTCTCTTCTTTCTTTGATTTCTTGGTGTACCTGTGTAAATAAAATGATAGCATAAGAAGAATGTTAATAAAAATAAAGAGAATAAATCAATTGGGATACAAGTTGGTATATATATATATATATATATATATATTTGCTGGGTAAAATCATCCTTATTATTGATAGCAATATCCCATATTTCATATGTCCATAAACAGAGTGGACACCCCCAAAAAAAAAAAAGGTTATATCAACAACAACAAATAATTATTCATTCATTCAATCAATAGCAGCAGTGGTTGTAATGAGAGAATAAAGTTTAAGGGATAAAGGGATATATATATTTATCAAATAGAAATAAATGATAAACTTACCACTGTGAAAGAGTCCTCTGATTAAGCTCTACCAGTTGAATCTGGGTGCCTCTCATGATGGTTGCGTTATTCAGGACCTTGCTTCTGATGTTCTTGAAGGCTTTGAGGATGAGAGTCCACCTATTGGTCACTGAGTCCTTGGTACGAGCAGCTCCTGGGAATCGGCTGCAGAGCTTAGAAATGGTGCACTCTATGTACCTGTTGTAGTCCGGCCACTGTGCGGGTCCAGCGTTTTGACCCAGGAAACACCTGTTGAAATGAAATGAAATAGAAATTATATATTTGCAACTGAAAATTAGAAATGTTGAAATGAATTGTTGGACAGAGAATTTATTACATGTTAATTCTTTGTTATTGAATCATATTTAAACTTCCATGAAAGAATAAATGGATGGATGAAAAATTAATATCGTAGCTTCTGGCAATTACAATTACAGACCAATTTTCTTAATCATTTTTAAATTCTTGTTACAAGTTCTACAAAAAATTACCTCTTAGTGCTCTCAAGGCCAGCAACAACTGTAGTGGACTTTGTCTTTTTGGCCTTAAATCTTCCATGAAGTTGTGTGCGTTTAAAGCGGGGATGTCGCTCGGTTGTGGTCTTGTCGTATTGGTCGAGCTTATCCCAGAGAGCGATGACTCGCTGAGCTTGAGCTTCGTTGATAACCCCAGAGTCATCACTAAAGGTCAGCAGATAGTCGGCCAGTTCTTCCACCTTGTCGAATCCGGGGATGTTGTCGGGGCCGACAGACACCTCTTCGGGATCCTGTTGATGTACAAAAAGGTAAGAGTGGGTGTTAGTTAGAATGTTCTAAATAAATGGCAAAATGTATTTTTTAATTACTTTTTGGCAAGATAAAATATATTATCTGTACATAAGACTTTTTCTCTATAACTTCCAAAAAGGATTTAATATGGTATAGAGCTTACACTGCATTCTACATAGTTATCAATTTCTCTAACTGAAACAGTGAGATCGCTACTTACATCCATGATGGAATCAATGATGCTTCAGTAGTCTCCATTGGTTCTACAGGGGTGTGTCTCTTGACCTCTTCTGCTGGCGGCGGCGGGGGTGGTGGTGGTGGTGGTGGTGGTGGTGGTGGTGTAGCCCCACTTCCCGATGATAGAGTGGCCCCTCTGAAGAATCTGGGAAGAGGTGGTGGTGGTGGTGGCGTACCCGTTGGAATAGGGATGAAGACACGGGGTGGCGTTGTGGCTCCCATGGAGGTCGGGGTGACTTTTCGTCGCCGTGGTGATGGTGTGACCCCTCTTGGTGTTGGGGAGACTCGGCGAGGTCTTTTCTTGACACCGTGTTCTGCATTGAAGAATTGAAAAGAATAGAATATTTTATTTATTGTCTTCTTCCAAAACAAAAGAAACTCTCCATCCAGGTAAAGCATATTACATCAAATTAACAACTATTACAAAATGTAATATAAAGGCATTCATATCAAAATATCAAATGCATAAAAAGTATGAATAGATAAATAATACATACATATTACAAATTACATTGAACACATGTATAAATGGGAGAAGACTAGAGGGAAGAAATAGAGAAGAATGAGGGGATTAAAGGAGAATGTGGCCCCGTGGAAAAGCAACTACAAAAACCGACCCCCCTGGGCCTCACACTCCTTCAAACAAGTACGAAGAGACAGAGAGACTAGGGGAGAATGGAATGAAGCATATTGTTATACCATGTAATATATCATGTAATTTTATTTAGATATAGACATATCCATGAGAATTGTAATTCATTTAGAGTCAGCACTTACAGTGAAGATGTCTGTTGATCTTTAGGAGGTGCTGCTCTGACGGACTGACAGGTGCTTGCCGATGTAGCAGAGATCCCAGGCTGTGTGAGATCCTCTACCTCGCTTGCATCCTGAAATCCTTCATCAAAGTCCTCGTCTACTACGACAGCTGCCTCCATGCACTCTGGCTCTGTGACCTCGAGAACTCTATTCGTCTGAGCATAGAGGTACTCCACTCCGATGAGTTCTCCTACAAAGTAATTTAAAACAATATATAAATACATACACACATACATTGAAATTTACTGCAAACAACCTAGGAAATAGAATATTTATTCTTTCATGGCCACATATGTAAAGAAGAAACCAAATGATATATTTTTAGACCTCCCCATTTGATTACATCAGAGCTAATTATGATGCTTTATTCCACATTTCATCATTCACTTTTGTGTACAACTCCACATATGCAAGAATGGGAAATTGATAAAAACCTACCTGTGTACTCCTGGGGGGCAACAAAGGATGGGTCGATCTTCTTGTGAAGAACTTCCTCCCCAAGATTGTTGACTGCATGTCGTAGGTGTAGACTTTGTGTCCGCTGCCCTTGGACTTTACGGCTTGTTCTGCCCGGTCTCGATTCCAGCGAGATACTCCTTCCAATAGGTAGGCTTGGAAGTGGAGGCCATTTGCACGAGTTCCTGTTCCTGGTGGATTGGTAGTAGAATTGGCACACTCAGAACCTGAACACTTGAAAAGGCTGTAGAGAGAAAAGAGAAAAAAAATGTTAATAAGTCTAATATTAAATAAAAGAAGTGTAGCTAGCTAGGAGAAAAGGACCATAAAAATATGGGGCAACAGTTACTTGTGACAATGCCTACCCCCTTAAAAAAACAGATTTGCTACTCATACCAATCATCAATTACATGTTCCTCTTCAAACAGAAAAAAATAGTATCTTTATCCCTTTGTTTTGATTTTTTTATGGAGGATACCCCACCTGCATCTGCCTGAGCATTGGAATGAATGGATAGTCATCATCGTGATCAATTGTCATGGATCTGCAGTATTTTCCTCATTTCATCCTTCCTCATTTCTCAATTTTGCAAAACTGATTTGGGAGGACATTGCCATGCTATTTATCAACAAGTGGTCAGCTTAAATAATGGCCCTGTGCACTGCACTCACTAGTAACTCCCAGAATTAGTATCAGCACTCTCTGTCTTCACAAGAAGGAACAAACAAGGGCGTCAATCCGAGCTTGAGCATGGGGGGCAATTCGTGAAGAAGTATTTAGCGGCAAATCAGCCAGCCAAATCAGCCAGCCAGTGAATAAGTGGGGGGTGTAAGGAGCACTTAATTTTTTGTTTGGTCCAATGCGTTGGCAATGTATACAAATTTGTTGTTCCCAGTGGTCACCGGCCCTTCTTTTCTGACAAAACATGGGGGACATGTCCCATCTGTCCCCCCAGGACTTGTTCTCATCGAGTCAACACGTAAATTTGAGAACGTCATCTCTAGTACACCATAGTACACGTCTCAATTTGTTTCACTTGAAGCTAATTTCTTCTAATCTCAGAATCTTCATAGGTCTACATCTAATTAATTTAACAATCAGCAGTCATTTACTGATTTAGACTACATCTAGGTTTGTGGTTTATTTCATTTAGTACCGTAAAAGCTATGACTGTAGACTAGAGTCTAACTTGGTCTTACAAATTACACTACAACTATAACTACAAGTAAAACAAAATATGATATGGGGTAACTGTAAAGATGTCTAACAAAAATTTTGCCTCTGCAGCTCTGGTGGATTTAATCATTCATCATCATCATAATTAATCATCATCATCTTCATAATCACCATGTCAGGACTAGTATTAGACCCTAGGCCTACTACTGTACTACGAGTAGGCCTACGTCTTCAAATTCAATTCATCAGCATCTTCAATCCTTCATGTTCATTACATTATTCATAATAATAATAATCAAGTCAACTTTGTCAATGGAACGACTTCAAATCACAACACCTACTTGCTACACTGGCATGATTAGAATCATGGCATTTATCAGGTTTTCATCAATAATATCCATCATAACAGTGTTAACCAATTAGTGTTTGATATCTATGGTAGTCGTTCGACTACCCGCCAGCCAGCCAGCAACATCCCCTGCCCGTCGGGGGAGTTCACAGCGCAAGAGGGGCCATCACACGTATGAAATGATGAATGCGATTAATACGAGCATGTTTTCGAAAATGCCAGTTTAAGTATCTTTTTTAACAATTTCAGAGCAATCTAACCCCTAATCACTCTTTGAGTGCATGTAGGAACTACTAATACACACAAAAATTAATACTCACAGAAATAAGAAGTCTGTTTTGCGGAGCAAATCTAGCTTTTTTCAGGCCGTAATTCTAACTTTTGTCAGATTGTTGAGGCAGTCATGGGGCGAAAGGGAAAATTTCTATTGTGCATCCTTTAACTGTACTGAGGGAAATTGGAGCAATCAGGAGCGCCCATTGGTCAATCGATGTAGCAGCGCCACATCCCACTATTTCGCGTCATAGGACGGTGTGATCGCCGATTGGTCGACAATTGGAGATGGTTAGCCTCCGTAAGCCTCCGAATGGTCAACATTAGGAAAAATTAGCATCTACAATTGGACTATGCGAGCGCTCATTGGTCCGTCTCAGCCCGAAGATTCGGGTCTAGTGGGCGCGCGCAAACGACGTGCATGCATGGCGCTTCAGTCGCATCGTCAATTATGATGGTCAAGAGAAAAACAGAACCGAGTAATCTGAGCTTGAGTAGAATGACCATGGCCACGCATTTGGCTTGCTTCAAGGGATTGGGTAACTTTGTCTCAGATTCTGAAACAAAATCCTGGATTTAGCTCATGCTGCAATGATAATTATAAACCTTTAGGTCAGTAAGGAACCCCATAACTTTTACAAGCCGGTCGCCTGTTTGATTATCAAGATATTTATGATTGGAAATCAAAATCAAATTTTGCGTTTTCCTAACGGTTTTCATAACACTACAGTCTATTGGGGAAAATGAGTATGGTAAAACCGGTCACTCAAAGATTTTTACTTTTTTGAGGCACTTCATGATCATTTTGAAGCGCAATTTTTTCAGGGCTTCATTATTACACCATATCACAGACACTGATAACACGTAGGGCCATGCATCTCAGATTTAACATTGTTAATCGATGCCTTTAATGGAAAATTTACTACGGATGACGAGCTGCCAAGAAAGAAATGAAGGGAAACAAATGCATTAGTTTACCAAGGCACCTCCAGGGTACTATCAGTCGAGGCAGTGGTCTTTTTGATCGATATCACTAGTTTTTTTGTTCCAGTTCTTCGATATTTCTTTCCAGTTCCTATTCCCGACTGTGTTTCTTGATAAACGAGCTCTACGATATAGATTCACCCCATAATATCATTATTAAAGTTGGAAAAGACAACAACCACTGATCATTAATAGAAATATCACAAGTCAAACCTATAATTATTGGTATCGAACTCTACCTCGTTCTTTGCATGAAATGTAATTGTCTCTTTTATGATTTTAATGACTTTTGACTCAAAACGTTCATCTTTTTATAGTAGAGTATTATTAAATTCCCATCTTCAGGGACCCCGTTTAATATGATTTAAAGTCAAGCGTACACGAACTAATGAATGATCTGTTCGATAACCAGATAAAATATTATAGATTTATGAACGAATGATTGCGGTTCGGAGAATGTAAAAAACGAAGTCTAATCTACCTTGTAAAAAGGGATTCGGCTGGCGCCATGTGTAATATCTTTTCATAGGATTTATAATTTTCCATGGGTCGCGTAGATCCAATTCGTTCTTCGTATTGTTAACCTGCTGTCTCGCTCTAAGCTGTTGTTTACATGTAAATAATTGTGAGTATTCAGGGCTTTGATCCAGAACTTAATTGCAGTCCCCGCTAGTTTTGTTGTTTTACTCCGGTCTTTAATACCACAGAGATAAATGAATATCCTTTCTTGGTCTAATAATGTATTCCATGGCTGTACATTGTATATTATATTGGGATCATAACCAAAACGATTTCGGTGTGAAAGAAGGGGAGGGTAGAGGAGGTGACATGGATGTAGTATGTGTCAGGAAAAAAATTCTCGGTCCAGCCGTTGAGGGGGCACTGCCATAATTAAAGCTTAAACATCGGTTTCTGGAGGCAGGAAAAGACACATCCCTCGTGCGTGATCACATAAGTGATAAAACTCAATTTGCAGTGAGGGTATTGTAAAAGCCCAATATTACATTAATCTGGGTTATTGATTCGGGAAGTTGAACATTATTATGAAACACTAGTCTACACAAAAGTGTATCGTTGTCGTTACTCGATAAAATTGGTAACCCGACACATGCTCCGCCGACAATTGCTCCGCCGACATTTACTCCGCAAAACGCGACAATTGCTCCGCGACATTTGCTCCGCGACATTTGCTCCGCCGACAATTGCTCCGCCGACATTTGCTCCGCCGACATTTGCTCCGCCGACATTTGCTCCGCCGACATTTGCTCCGCCGACATTTGCTCCGCCGACAATTGCTCCTCCGACAATTGCTCCGCGACATTTGCTCCGCCGACAATTACTCCGCATTAAGTGATAAATGCTCCGGTGACAAATGCTCCTCGAACGACAGTTGCTCCGACGACAATTGCTCCGCCGACATTTGCTCCCCCGACAAATGCTCCTCCGACATTTGCTCCGCCGACAATTGCTCCTCCGTCAATTGCTCCGCCGACATTTGCTCCGCCGACAATTGCTCCGCCGACATTTGATCCGCCGACATTTGCTCCGCCGACATTTGCTCCGCCGACAATTGCTCCGCCGACAATTGCGCTGCATGAAGCGACACTTGCTCCGGTGACATTTGCTCCGACGACATTTTCTCCGCCCAAAATGTGCCCCGTAAAATACAAATGCTCCGCCGACGTATCAGGAGTGCCCCGTAAAAGACAAATGTTCCGCCGACAATAAAATTGCTCTCTGATTCAAAAGTGCCTCGTGGAAGACATGAATGCTCCTCTGGCAATTAGTGCAATAAATTGCTCTGCCGTCATTTGTCCTGCCTAAAAAGTACCTTACAGAAGACCAGGCCCGTAGCCCACCCCAAAAGATTAACAAGACGTCGATCAATTACATGTATGTGCCCAAACATCAAACTCTGGCAACGGCCCTGCAGAAGACAAATGCTCAGCCGTTTATTGCTCTTCCCCATAATGTTTGATTCATTAAAAAAATCAAGTTATAGCTCCTTATGCAAGTTCTTCACCGAAAGATAATTACTCCGCTCAAAATCTGTTTCATGTATTGCACATTAGCTGATCCAAAGCTCAAAACAATCTCTCTCACTCTCTTTCTCTTTCTTGCTCCTCCTTTTCCCTTTTACACCATTTTCTTGTCTTCCTAGCTCTTTTCTTTCCTCTCATGCTATTAGTCTTCTTTCATTTTCCTCACTTCTTCTCTTCTCCCCCTCTCGAGTTCTATTTCTCTCATGAAATTGTAACCTAATGTAGTACATGTAGTACATTCTTGTTTAGAATAGTATTTTAAATAATATCCAGTCCGTTTTCTATAGGTTTCTTTCCTTCAGTTAAGTGTATGTAGCTTTACTATATAAATTAGTGTGTAAAGCACCCCGTCTCATTCGAGTACTTTGTTTTCACTGACTTTAAGTGACACACGGAGCCATCGGAAGAAGAGCAATTGGCTGATCATGAAGAATTAACATCAAACTGCAACAAAATGATTTGTGAAAATGGAAATAAGCAGAAAGGTTGAGAACTAAACCATAAAGCTAATAAAATAACAGTGTTATTCATTTTCTTTATTCTTACCTTTTCAAATAACAATTACAAAAATTACATCACATATTCAACCAAACAATTTCCATGATGCAGGTATGTTATATTTTATCAAATGTTACCATCCTTTTCTAAAAGAACTGTTATCACAATTATCTTCATATTGTTTCAATCTAATTATTTTACAAACTGTATAGGCTTAATTTCCATGATCCTAACATCATTTTCTACTCGGTTTATCTTCTTCTTATCTCAATTCCAATCAAATTTTTATTGGAGTTCTGGTCATCAAATTACATTTCGAAATAAACAGTTTCAAAGCATTGTGAAATTAGATTAGGTGTACATAAACAATATTTAGCGATTATCGAATCGATAAATTTGCACACGAAAGTCCCCCTCAGGCACGTGCGCTGCATGCAGAAACGAGTTATGGGACCAAACTCTATTTATTCTGGCATGAATGTTCAGCCCGAACACTTTAGCTACTTCTTGTCATTACTAATATCAATTATAAACTAAGGCATTTGACGAGCAACCCCTTTCAGGGAACCTTTTAAAGAAGTTATAGTATTCTTCCTAACTGAGAGGGGGAATGGGAAAACACACACACAAAAAAACTTTCCCAGAACTTACGGTTGTCTTTAACCAGATTTTGGATATGCATAGTTATGCAAGTACAAAGTAGGCCTATTCGTACGTCATTCCGAATTGTTTCAAAAACTAGGCAACACACACACACACAAAACAGACATCCGAGATATTGATCAAAGAATCTTTTAAAAACCAAACTCAAAAACAAGAGGATTGAGCACCATGTAATTATTAACATATCAAAGAATCTATGCTGATATTGCAAAATATGTATAACAAGGATTGGAAACCACTCTCTTACTCCTGCTAACCGAACAATAGCCCAAACTCTCAAATGGTGTTGCAACATGGAGCATTATAACATAAAAATGATCCTACATATCAATTGTTGGATGGTAAATATCCTGAATAATTTAACAATAACAATCTAGAAATCAATTACAGCTCAAACAGGAAACGTATGTTACATGTGTCAAACTGCTCTGAAATGGAAAGATTGCAAAATAAGCTTTTAAAATAAATAGGCACCGTTAAACAGGGTGGATGAGAAAACAAATTGAAAGATGTTTTGGGTAATTTGTTTACAAAGTAAGAATGCAGAGGAAGGGCTCAAGGGCAAGGTGGGCAGGGATATAATTAACCAAAGAAGGGGTAGATGGTGTATTACACTAAAGCGGGCAAGGAGCACAAAATTCCACGGAGGGGTACAGTCCACGGGGCAGGGTGTACTATCCCGCAAAGAGGGGCAGAAGGTGACAAGTGGATGGGGATAAGGATTAGGTATTCAGAGTAACCTCACTATTCATAGCGACCATAATTCATAAGGACCATCATTCATAAGGGCCGCTATTCATAACATGAGATGAGGGTCGCTATTCATAATTCAAATTGAGGGATATTACTCATAAGGAACGCTTCCCATAATATGACAATAAATTAGGTATAGAATTATGAATACCAACACTCTTTTCTTGCTTTATGATTAGTGATCGTTATGATTAACGACCCCGATTTTGTATTATGAATAGCGACCCTCCACTCATGCTATGAATAGCGGTCCTTAGAAATAGTCCTTATGAATAACGATGAGACCCCAGGTAGTCATAGTGTTCTGATTATCCAAATGAATCACGGCAACAAGCGCTACTGTTGCTCTAAATTGAATTCAATAGATGCTATTGCTATGTGGGGCAAAGTAAATGATTGAGTAGCCTTGCAATAGGATGGTACAAGGATGGAGAGATTGGTGCTTATCATGTTAGATACTTTTATTATGAACAGCTAATAACATATACGAGTCTATTAAGCATTCAAATGTTTTCTTGCAAAAGCCCCATATCCCTGTTTTCTTGCAAAAGTCCCGATATAAAAAATATATATATTTAAAAGGAAATTATATAAAATACAAGATTTCAGCAAGATCTTTCAAACGGTCATTTTATTACCTCTTATGGTAACTCTTCAAGATATTAGAAGGACTTATGGTGTATAAAATAAAAACCTTGATTTACTCCAAAATAGCTAAAGTGAATGTAGATCCTTTTGCAAGAAAACTCTTCATATTCTTGGGGTATAACATACCTACATCAAGGGATTATACAGCATCACACTACTAGGTACAATTATATTGATATTGCAAATGGCTATATGGAGGTATTAAGCCGGAGAACATTTACTCAACGGCATCTCCAGAACAGACATTTTCAGGCACTTTAAGAAAGCTTAAATAATATCCGGCACACCTCGGCAAACAATATTTCATATATTCTCTTACAAAATTAATTCAAAGAGAGTATTATAGGCATGTTCGGGTAGGAATGTCCAGTGAACATGCACGGGATGTAAACTCACTTAAGATGCTAAAATCAGAATTCTTGTTTACCGAGCCCTTCCCCACTGTTTACTGCCAAATTGTGAACAACGTAGATGTTTGCAATGCAAAATTTTGTAATCAAGTAGCTCTGAAGCCACAGCAGAGCGTGTAAAAACAAGAACAACAACAATAGAAAAGTAACATGAGCATACACTCCACTTTCATCCACAAGAAATTCCAGTATAGATGAATAGTGATTTTCTGCAGGTCACATTTATCGGTTGGGTACAAACTATGGTGCCTGCTCATCACGATGCCAGGCTTTATTTATCCTAATGGATGGCCCAATAGCTCTGAGGAACGCTTCCATATCTCCATCCGCATCGTATCGCTGGCAAAGAACCTTCAGCCTGCGTTGGTGTGCCACATAGCTTCTCCTTTTCCTTCTTTTACTGGAATTCCCAGTGCAGATTGTTGTAGTTGAGTATCTGTCAATGCCCAATCCTTTCTCAGGGCCGAGAGGAAGGACCAAAAGGGAGGATGAACACGCCCTTAAAAGGAAATAAATACCAAGCATTATACCGTCTGAATAAACAAAGCAAAACATAAACACCCCCAACAAAAATAAAAGTTGATTAAACGATCGTAAAGACTTTGTTTATATCTCCATTTTTGAGCTACCTTTTGAAATGTGCAAACGTCAAATAAAATGATATAACTTCATCTGGACATGATTTCTATAAGCAATATAATAGGGGACTGAAATCACTCTCGACCTTTTACACTCTTCATGCACTTGGCGTACAGTAATCTAATCTCGCTGTGTGATTAAATAATACATGTATTATGAATGCTTATTGAGGTGATCCCGATCAATACCTGTATGATATAGTGACCATATTTTGCTCACAATTTAAGTTTCTAAAGAAAGCAATGTTTAATCCATTATTTCTAAATAATAAAGTTCGATGTCGTATCGCGCTACAACTAAAACAAATGTATACTAGAACGAGTCCAAACTTCGCGCACGTCAGCTTATAATTACAAATAATTTATCAAAATATAGAGATCCAATAAAGGTAAGGCAACTGCATGAATATCAAGGCAAAATACCATAGACTTATTTGATTTTTTTTCTTACAAGTTTGATGACATCTTCTCTCAAAAATAAGCTTTCTAGATCCCCTTTTTCGAACGTACTAGCAAAATATGCCGATCTTTTGTCAACATGTTCATAATGTCTTTCCCATTGTCGAAGAAAATTTCGTCATGAGGTAATTTTGCGTTCCTCTATCCATTGGTGCTATTTGGTTTTTGAAATAATTTCTAGGTTTTGAGATATACCTTGTGCATGGATATTTATCTATTTGACATGTTGTAATGTGCATTGCATAGAATTTTAATTTAGGGAAATAACGTTACATACCAATTAGATTACCGAAGGCATTATTCCAACCTTCACATACATTGTTCGTTCGATCCCCATCGTGAAGAGTAATTTGATGGACGTTCCAGTCTTCTGGAGGAAGCGTGGAGGTGTAACGTGTCCATCTGCTCGCACGGTTCCGTTCACATAGGTACGGTCGAAAGAATCAACCACTGGCTGAAGAGCAGGGGTGGGCATTATGCGCCTTATGAATGCCATTCCTCGAAGCACGTCTTGAGGAGGGAGAAAAGCCAAGCCGTCCATCATGCCTAGGTAGGTGCGGACTTCCTCATCTGTTGACAAGATATGAACGAACATTTCTCATT
This sequence comes from Mesocentrotus franciscanus, assembly GCA_037976565.1. Classification (NCBI taxonomy): domain Eukaryota; kingdom Metazoa; phylum Echinodermata; class Echinoidea; order Camarodonta; family Strongylocentrotidae; genus Mesocentrotus; species Mesocentrotus franciscanus. The sequence goes on from CP137678.1 coordinate 22,753,657, forward strand.
TATAAGCAACTGCTTTGTGACTTGCATTTAGAAGATAATCCAATATTTTGTACTCATCGAGTTGATTTGTCTTCAAGCTGAAAAAGCGGAGGGAATGGTAAAGGTTGTAAGGAATTTGATAAATTACAAGAAAGTTTGGAATACTTGAAAGGTTCAGACATAAAAACTATGATAATATACAATGTTTTTTAATTTAGTTTCTTAATTGTGATATGTAAAGTATGTCCGAGATCCCAGTTGTTATACATGTACACTAAACATGTATCCTTTATCTTAAGATTCTTTTCCCAAGAGTCGGAACTAAAACTACATCATTGATAACACATTGTAACTAATAGACCTTTATTTTGAAACAAAATACAAAAAAGTAGTATTGGGCCTACCTTTTTCACATAATTTCTAAGAGGAACTTTTTGTTATAGTTTTGATCTGCAGGTGCATAGCTGGTGGCGGCAAAATCCCCCAGACCACCCAAATGAGAGCACATACAACCCATCCCTAGATTAAGGAGGACATAAGACAAGTTCAACTTGACAAGATTTAAAGTTTGTGCAAAACAAGCTAGCCTTTTACAATATCGGACGGTAATTCGCGCTCGAATCACTTCACTTGACTTGGGTGCATCAGTTTCCCTCCCCCCCCTCACCGCGCGAAGCAAGCTACATTTTCATTAAGTTATTAGAGTAAGAAGACGATTGTTGTACCGTTCTCGACGCTCATTTAAGAGTCCTTGTCTGAGTTCAGTTTGACGTTTCATTAAATTAGTAGAAAAGACGATTCGTTGTACCTACTCGAATCTCAATCTTAATTGTCTGAATTCAGTCCCCCCTCCCGCGCAAAACGCGGAAGCTTTGCCGTTTCATTAAGTTATTAGAAAGAAGACGATTCGTTGTACCGTACTCGAATCTCAATCTTAATTGTCTGATTCAGTCCCCTCTCGCAAAAGCGGAGCTTTGCCTTTCATCAAGTTATTAAAGAAGACGATTCGTTGTACCTTCTCGAAACTTAATCTTAATTGTCTGAATTCAGTTTCCCCCCTTCCGCGCGAAGCGCAGAAGCGACGTTTCATTAATTAGAGAAAGAAGACGACTTCGACCCGTTCTCACTCACTTCGTTGGAGCGGTCCTCACTAGACCCGTTCCTCAGGAGCGGTTCTTAGGTGAGTGAGAACGGTCAAAGTGGTCCAGGAAGTGGACTTCTGGACCGCTCCAGAAGACCACCTCGGGAGGTGGTCTTGAGGCTGGGTCTTATTAAGAGCGGTTTGGAGCGCTCTAACGTGCGAGTGAGAACGGAAGCGTACTTTGAACGGAAGTGGTCTAGTGACGTTGCACGCGAAACATGTAGTACGGTACATACGCTTAGTATTCCGCGCGCGAAAAATTTACTCGCTGACCTGAGCTGCCATAGCAACAAGACCACTTTGACTCGTGGAGCGGTTTGAGCCATAAAAACTGCTCGGGTGTGAACCCTCGCAAACCGTTCCTCAAGACCCGTTCCTCTGGAGCGGTCTAACTAAGACCACTTTCAAAGTGAGTGAGAACGGGTCTTCGACCCCGTTCTCATTCACTTCGTTGACGGTCTAACTAAGACCCGTTCCTCAGGAGCGGTTCTTAGGTGAGTGAGAACGGTCAAAGTGGTCCAGGAAGTGGACTTCTGGACCACTCCAGCAGAAGACCACCTCGGGAGGTGGTCTTGAGGAACGGGTCTTATTAAGAGCGGTTTGGAGCGCTCTAACGTGCGAGTGTGAACGGCGTACTTTGAACGGAAGTGGTCTAGTGACGTTGCACGCGAAACATGTAGTACGGTACATACGCTTAGTATTCCGCGCGCGAAAAAAATTACCCGCTGACCTGAGCTGCCATAGCAACAAGACCACTTTGACTCGTGGAGCGGTTGGAGCCATAAAAACTGCTCGGTGTGAACCTCTCAAACCGTTCCTCAAGACCCGTTCCTCAGGAGCGGTCTAACTAAGACCACTTTCAAAGTGAGAGAGAACGTTGTACCGTTCGCGACTCTAAATCCTGAATTGTCTGAATTCAGTTTCCCCCGCTTCCGCGCGAAGCGCGGAAGCTTTGACGTTTCATTAAATTATTATGTCTGAATTTCCCTTTTCTTCCTACGTCCTCTTCCTTTTTTTCTCTTTTTTTCTCTTCCTCTTTTTTTTTGGGGCCGGCGTTTTTTTGGGGGGGGCGACCGCCCGGTGCAAAAGGGAACTATTTATTAATTTGTAAAACTGGGTACTGGGACTATAAGTTTTCATCTCATGTTTCGCATTTTCCATATGCATCCTCTTCTTTCTTTTTCTTTTTAATATTCTAGTCTCTTCTACTCTCTTCTTCTTCTCTCTCTTTCTCTCTTATAATATGCTTTAAAGTGCATTGCATTGTGTGTGAATGAGTGAGTATGGTTGAATGTGTTTGCAAGATATTTGTAATTGTTTTGTAATAAGTATGAATATACAAAAATGTCTCTTTTTTTGGTTTTGTTATAATATGTTGTTATTATATTTTATATAATTGTATGTTAATGGGCCCCATTTACAAGCTTTGCTTCTCAGGGGTCCATGGCCTGTCATCATATTATAATTGTACCATTACCAGTGTGATTGTAAACTGTTTTTAATGATTGGCTGAATAAATTGAATTGAATTGAATCCCCCCTCGAACAAGCACATTTCTTCCCTTCTTTATATGTCATAAGTGCAAGGTCTAGAATTTTCTTTATGTAAATACAAAAAAGGAAAGTAACTTCACTAAGCAAAGTAGCCTATTAACACTCCACATAACAAATTACAATACTAACACGTACGAGGGGTATGATAATAGCAAGGAATGAAGAACAAAATTGGAAGAGTTTTCATTCTTTCTTCATTTTCCCCATTCTCTTCCGTCCCCATCATGTCTCCCCTTTTGTCTTTTAGCCCCGCTTCATGTGGTCTTTATTCACTATCGTGTGAAGTATGTATCACATGAATGACATCAAAATAAAAGAGGATCCAAGAGGATCCAAGCTTTGCAAATATGTGTCATTTATTAATCATAATTGTGATTAAAATATGATTCAACATCGATAAATCTCGGTCAGCTGGGTACAACTAATGTGACTAGTCGTAATTCTAATCAGAAATGACTGGGTTCTAGTCAAAATACGACTAGAATCAGTAAAGAATAGTAGAATAATAGTTGCGCCCAGGTGAGGTAGACCCTTTCGGTCTAGTCAAATTTAACGAGTTTGTTTTAAAGCCCCACTGCATTACGTATAGCTACTTGCGCCCTCTATACAGCCAACAATGCCTAAGCGGTACCCGTTGATCCCCCATGATGCCCTTTTTCTTATGTTAATTGAGAGCTGATCTGATGAGATAACCACCTGCCAGTGACCTTGCAGGGAGGTCTAATCCTCCATAATAAACTAGTGCAGAGAGGATTTAAGAGTGTACGCTTAAATAAAACAGGGGACTCGTTAGGAGCGTTCGAGGTCGGGGACCGACAACTTTTTTTTTTTGGGGGGTGACTATAGAAAGAGTCATGTCTTTGCTCCTTTACTACATCCATGCATACCTGTTTGAAAATAGCGGGTGCCCTGGAAAAAGTGCCATCCATGTACCACGTGCTAGCAATGGCGAGACGTCGTAGTTGGGAATCAGTGGCAAACAATATCAGCCTGTCTTGCCCTGGCCCGGAATCGTAGAGGAGAAAGCGCTGTCCTTCTACATCACCGGTAAGTGTCCATTCGTCAGGAATCTCCAAAGTTTCTTTTGATTCGGGTTCTGCTGGGTATGCAGCTCGTCTGGAAAAAAGTAAAAAATGAACAGATCAACAATTAAAATTTCAGTCATTTCGCTGGGTGTTTCTAATTCTAGCTGTAAATCAAAATGAGAGAAGGGAGATTCAGGTGCGGATCCAGGATTTTTAGGGGCAAATTTGAAATTATGCGAGCCAAATATTGGTACGTAATGGTGACCAGCAGTGACGTAATGAGCAAAACAAGTTTTTGGTGGGGGGCAGAAACAATTTCCGCATCACCACCACTCGTACATGTCACATGCAGGGCCCGCGAAACGTTTTTCAAAGTGGGGGGTGGGAGGTGATAACGAATTTACGATCGGGTACAGCGAAGCTCATGGCTTTTAGGCATATTTAATTACGGTCAGATGAGCATATTTTGATACCTTATTTGTGACACTTGGAGGTCATTAATAATTGGAGTGGGTCCAGGGGCGGAGTCCCCAGAAGCTCAGGGGTTTTAGGCATTAAATTACGATCAGATGAGCATCAAGGAGCCCGCCTTAGGGCCCTTGGTGTGGTCCAGGTGGCGGAGCCCCCGGAAACTCAGGAAAAATCATGCCATTTCAGCAACATTTGTAAATCACTGGTATCGAATTAGAATTACGCCAGGTGGGAAGCATATTTCCACATCGCGGACGAAATAAATAAATATCAAATATACACCTTGGTGGAGGGAAAAATCGCAACTGATCTCCCCTACCTTTATTCCTTCTCTCTTTTTCTTCTTTCCCTTTCATTTCCCTTACTTCTCTCTCTCTTTAGGGTTACTGGGGGCAAGGCCCTTTGGCTCCCGCTCTCCTTCTTTTCCCTTTTTTCTTTTCTTCTTCCTCTTCTTTCTGTCCCAGGCCTTTTCTCTCCTCTTTCCCTTTTCCTTCTTTCTCTCTCTCTCTCTCTTTTTGCGGGGCGGGGCCAAGCCCGCTCGGCCCCTCCCTGGATCCTTGCTGGATCATTGTTTTAAAAACTGATTACCTTAAATAAAAATACAAAAGTTCTATCTAAATATCATATCCTAGTTTCTAAACACCTCTGTAGCGCCGCCCCTGACACTCAATGATGGTTGTCGAAAAAGAAAATGAACGGCACAAAAAACTACATTATACGTAGGCTCCTGCTAAATAGGCCTGCTAAAGGGACCTGAAAGGGATGGGCGGGGTATCCCTCCCAGCATGACTTCGTCAAAGTAAATTGATATATAAAACTAACACATTGATTCGACCTATAATGTGCTTTTGTAATGTAAATAATGATAATTCTCCTCAAAGTGTCAACATTTGTGATCGCTTCAATAATATTTTTAAAAACTTTTCGTTGAAGAGAGATTTTAAAGAGTGTTTTAAGGACGGTGTGTGGTTATCCATCGCCCGAAATGGTAGGGGTGGCGAGTTTAGATGAAGCAGATACAATTATTTTATTCATACCTGTGTCGTTGAACGTCCCTCCTAAGGGCTGACAGCTGCCCCAACTGCCCTCGAATCTCAGGATGAGCTTCCATGAGGGCGTTGGCGACAATTTCCGTTGTCGGGCCGCTGTTCACATCCCTTGCTGTTCTCTTGAGGCCTGTCCGAGCTGCCACAACCCGCGTTCTATTCTCATCTGGTTCATGGTTGTGGGGCGTCGCCGCCATTACTTCGCCATATTGAGGGGGGCCGTTACTTGTTATTGCCCCACTGCATGATTCGGAGCGCTGTCGCTCACATTGCCATCTTATTTTCCCGTCTGAATGTGTTCTCTTTTTAACGTATAAATGTCTCTCAAAGCTGACTTTGATGCCCCCTGTTATTTTCCAAAACTTCCATGATGAATGCTTTACTGAATGCTGAATGATGAATGCTATACCTATGCTGCATGTGCTTGCTTGCATTGAGGTCATTCCAGGTCTTACATATTGATAAGCTGTTTGAAATTAACGAGGAGGTATGCGCGTATTGGGGAATTTGGCTCGCTGCTCTACTTTTTTTATTTCTTCTTTTTTTAAACTTCCCATGACATGTAATGATTGCTTAGTGTACATTATCTGGGACGTACAGTGATAGATGAAGAGTTATTTCAGCATATTCGACATGACTTTTAGGTAACTCCTTTTCTCCCACATCATTAACATTCATTCAATTCATTTCATCTACATTATTTCATGAAATGCATTCAGAAAACGAAACAAACTAAAACATAACAAAGAAAATAACACATGAAGAAAAATATTGTCGGCGAAGTATTTGTCGTAGTACTAGTAGCATTTGTATTTTACGGGGCACTTTTTGGGCGGAGCAAATGTCGGAGGAGCAATTGTCGGGGGAGCAAATGTCGGCGGAGCAATTGTCGCTTCATGCGGAGCAATTGTCGGCGGAGCAAATGTCGGAGGAGCAATTGTCGGCGGAGCAAATGTCGGAGGAGCATTTGTCGGGAAGCAAAGGTCGGCGGAGCAATTGTCGGAGGAGCAACTGTCGTTCGAGGAGCATTTGTCACCGGAGCATTTATCACTTCATGCGGAGTAATTGTCGGCGGAGCAATTGTCGCGGAGCAATTGTCGGAGGAGCAATTGTCGGCGGAGCAAATGTCGGCGGAGCAAATGTCGGCGGAGCAAATGTCGGCGGAGCAATTGTCGGCGGAGCAAATGTCGGCGGAGCAATTGTCGGCGGAGCAAATGTCGCGGAGCAATTGTCGCGTTTTGCGGAGTAAATGTCGCCGGAGCAATTGTCGGCGGAGCATGTGTCATGGATTCCAATATATAGCTGAAGTGTTTGGACAAATAAGCAGGCCATGCCACGTAATTGTGTGGTCCCATACACACGCTTCTGTGTATATGGTATTCATTGCTAGAGACTTTCAACACAACTGTTCGAATTTATTCTCATTTGTATGATTTCAAAACCTCACAGTATACACCAATTATGATTGCTACCTCGTATAATAATATGATCAACCTTTCTAATCATGCTAATTGCTTCCAGACAGTTTAATTCACACTGTAATCTTAGGACCGGAACTCAACCTTCTTCTTAAACGGGTATAACATTATTCATTTGCCGGTTTGATCTCATGCTCTTCTGGACCTTTGCCCAGAAGACCTCCAGGCCATGCCACGTAATTGTGTGGTCCCATACACACGCTTCTGTGTATATGGTATTCA